>OZ026604.1:3479466-3534466 GCA_964020085.1 Micromussa lordhowensis
CAGCGTTTTCACTCTAAAAACGCATCAAATGTTTTCTCTCCATACTACACTGGAGGAATTTAAAAGCGGCGTTTTAACTCTAAAAACGCATCAAATGTTTTCTCTCCATACTACACTGGAGGAATTTAAAAACAGCGTTTTCACTCTAAAAACACATCAAATGTTTTCTCTCCATACTACACTGGATGAATTTAAAAACAGCGTTTTCACTCTAAAAACACATCAAATGTTTTCTCTCCATACTACACTGGAGGAATTTAAAAACAGCGTTTTCACTCTAAAAACAAATCAAATGTTTTCTCTCCATACTACACTGGAGGAATTTAAAAATAGCGTTTTGACTCTAAAAACGCATGAAATGTTTTCTCTCCATACTACACTGGAGGAATTTAAAAACAGCGTTTTGACTCTAAAAACGCATCAAATGTTTTCTCTCCATACTACACTGGAGGAATTTAAAAACAGCGTTTTGACTCTAAAAACGCATCAAATGTTTTCTCTCCATACTACACTGGATGAATTTAAAAACAGCGTTTTCACTCTAAAAACGAATCAAATGTTTTCTCTCCATACTACACTGGATGAATTTAAAAGCGGCGTTTTCACTCTAAAAACGCATCAAATGTTTTCTCTCCATACTACACTGGAGGAATTTAAAAACAGCGTTTTCACTCTAAAAACACATCGAATGTTTTCTCTCCATACTACACTGGATGAATTTAAAAACAGCGTTTTCACTCTAAAAACACATCAAATGTTTTCTCTCCATACTACACTTGAGGAATTTAAAAACAGCGTTATGACTCTAAAAACGCATGAAATGTTTTCTCTCCATACTACACTGGAGGAATTTAAAAACAGCGTTTTGACTCTAAAAACGCATCAAATGTTTTCTCTCCATACTACACTGGAGGAATTTAAAAACAGCGTTTTGACTCTAAAAACGCATCAAATGTTTTTTTCTCCATACTACACTGGAGGAATTTAAAAACAGCGTTTTGACTCTAAAAACGCATCAAATGTTTTCTCTCCATACTACACTGGAGGAATTTAAAAACAGCGTTTTCACTCTAAAAACACATCAAATGTTTTCTCTCCATACTACACTGGAGGAATTTAAAAACAGCGTTTTCACTCTAAAAACGCATCAAATGTTTTCTCTCTATACTACACTGGAGGAATTTAAAAGCGGCGTTTTAACTCTAAAAACGCATCAAATGTTTTCTCTCCATACTACACTTGAGGAATTTAAAAACAGCGTTTTCACTCTAAAAACACATCAAATGTTTTCTCTCCATACTACACTGGATGAATTTAAAAACAGCGTTTTCACTCTAAAAACACATCAAATGTTTTCTCTCCATACTACACTGGATGAATTTAAAAACAGCGTTTTCACTCTAAAAACACATCAAATGTTTTCTCTCCATACTACACTGGAGGAATTTAAAAACAGCGTTTTCACTCTAAAAACGCATCAAATGTTTTCTCTCCATACTACACTGGATGAATTTAAAAACAGCGTTTTCACTCTAAAAACACATCAAATGTTTTCTCTCCATACTACACTGGAGGAATTTAAAAACAGCGTTTTCACTCTAAAAACGCATCAAATGTTTTCTCTCCATACTACACTGGAGGAATTTAAAAACAGCGTTTTGACTCTAAAAACGCATCAAATGTTTTCTCTCCATACTACACTGGAGGAATTTAAAAACAGCGTTTTCACTCTAAAAACGCATCAAATGTTTTCTCTCCATACTACACTGGATGAATTTAAAAACAGCGTTTTGACTCTAAAAACGCATCAAATGTTTTCTCTCCATACTACACTGGAGGAATTTAAAAACAGCGTTTTCACTCTAAAAACACATCAAATGTTTTCTCTCCATACTACACTGGAGGAATTTAAAAACAGCGTTTTGACTCTAAAAACGCATCAAATGTTTTCTCTCCATACTACACTGGAGGAATTTAAAAGCGGCGTTTTCACTCTAAAAACGCATCAAATGTTTTCTCTCCATACTACACTGGAGGAATTTAAAAACAGCGTTTTCACTCTAAAAACACATCAAATGTTTTCTCTCCATACTACACTGGATGAATTTAAAAACAGCGTTTTCACTCTAAAAACACATCAAATGTTTTCTCTCCATACTACACTGGATGAATTTAAAAACAGAGTTTTCACTCTAAAAACAAATCAAATGTTTTCTCTCCATACTACACTGGAGGAATTTAAAAACAGCGTTTTCACTCTAAAAACGCATGAAATGTTTTCTCTCCATACTACACTGGAGGAATTTAAAAACAGCGTTTTGACTCTAAAAACGCATCAAATGTTTTCTCTCCATACTACACTGGAGGAATTTAAAAACAGCGTTTTGACTCTAAAAACGCATCAAATGTTTTCTCTCCATACTACACTGGAGGAATTTAAAAACAGCGTTTTGACTCTAAAAACGCATCAAATGTTTTCTCTCCATACTACACTGGATGAATTTAAAAACAGCGTTTTCACTCTAAAAACGAATCAAATGTTTTCTCTCCATACTACACTGGATGAATTTAAAAGCGGCGTTTTCACTCTAAAAACGCATCAAATGTTTTCTCTCCATACTACACTGGAGGAATTTAAAAACAGCGTTTTCACTCTAAAAACACATCGAATGTTTTCTCTCCATACTACACTGGATGAATTTAAAAACAGCGTTTTCACTCTAAAAACACATCAAATGTTTTCTCTCCATACTACACTGGAGGAATTTAAAAACAGCGTTTTGACTCTAAAAACGCATCAAATGTTTTCTCTCCATACTACACTGGAGGAATTTAAAAACAGCGTTTTGACTCTAAAAACGCATCAAATGTTTTCTCTCCATACTACACTGGAGGAATTTAAAAACAGCGTTTTGACTCTAAAAACGCATCAAATGTTTTCTCTCCATACTACACTGGAGGAATTTAAAAACAGCGTTTTCACTCTAAAAGGACATCAAATGTTTTCTCTCCATACTACACTGGAGGAATTTAAAAACAGCGTTTTGACTCTAAAAACGCATCAAATGTTTTCTCTCCATACTACACTGGAGGAATTTAAAAGCGGCGTTTTAACTCTAAAAACGCATCAAATGTTTTCTCTCCATACTACACTGGAGGAATTTAAAAACAGCGTTTTCACTCTAAAAACACATCAAATGTTTTCTCTCCATACTACACTGGATGAATTTAAAAACAGCGTTTTCACTCTAAAAACACATCAAATGTTTTCTCTCCATACTACACTGGAGGAATTTAAAAACAGCGTTTTCACTCTAAAAACGCATCAAATGTTTTCTCTCCATACTACACTGGAGGAATTTAAAAACAGCGTTTTCACTCTAAAAACACATCAAATGTTTTCTCTCCATACTACACTGGATGAATTTAAAAACAGCGTTTTCACTCTAAAAACACATCAAATGTTTTCTCTCCATACTACACTGGAGGAATTTAAAAACAGCGTTTTCACTCTAAAAACGCATCAAATGTTTTCTCTCCATACTACACTGGAGGAATTTAAAAACAGCGTTTTGACTCTAAAAACGCATCAAATGTTTTCTCTCCATACTACACTGGAGGAATTTAAAAACAGCGTTTTCACTCTAAAAACGCATCAAATGTTTTCTCTCCATACTACACTGGAGGAATTTAAAAACAGCGTTTTGACTCTAAAAACGCATCAAATGTTTTCTCTCCATACTACACTGGATGAATTTAAAAACAGCGTTTTCACTCTAAAAACGAATCAAATGTTTTCTCTCCATACTACACTGGATGAATTTAAAAGCGGCGTTTTCACTCTAAAAACGCATCAAATGTTTTCTCTCCATACTACACTGGAGGAATTTAAAAACAGCGGCGGTTTTGACTCTAAAAACGCATCAAATGTTTTCTCTCCATACTACACTGGAGGAATTTAAAAACAGCGTTTTGACTCTAAAAACGCATCAAATGTTTTCTCTCCATACTACACTGGAGGAATTTAAAAACAGCGTTTTCACTCTAAAAACACATCAAATGTTTTCTCTCCATACTACACTGGAGGAATTTAAAAACAGCGTTTTCACTCTAAAAACACATCGAATGTTTTCTCTCCAAACTACACTGGAGGAATTTAAAAACAGCGTTTTCACTCTAAAAACACATCAAATGTTTTCTCTCCATACTACACTGGAGGAATTTAAAAACAGCGTTTTGACTCTAAAAACGCATCAAATGTTTTCTCTCCATACTACACTGGAGGAATTTAAAAACAGCGTTTTGACTCTAAAAACGCATCAAATGTTTTCTCTCCATACTACACTGGAGGAATTTAAAAACAGCGTTTTGACTCTAAAAACGCATCAAATGTTTTCTCTCCATACTACACTGGAGGAATTTAAAAACAGCGTTTTGACTCTAAAAACGCATCAAATGTTTTCTCTCCATACTACACTGGAGGAATTTAAAAACAGCGTTTTCACTCTAAAAACGCATCAAATGTTTTCTCTCCATACTACACTGGAGGAATTTAAAAACATCGTTTTCACTCTAAAAACGCATCAAATGTTTTCTCTCCATACTACACTGGAGGAATTTAAAAACAGCGTTTTCACTCTAAAAACACATCAAATGTTTTCTCTCCATACTACACTGGAGGAATTTAAAAACAGCGTTTTCACTCTAAAAACGCATCAAATGTTTTCTCTCCATACTACACTGGAGGAATTTAAAAACAGCGTTTTCACTCTAAAAAAGCATTAAATGTTTTCTCTCCATACTACACTGGAGGAATTTAAAAACAGCGTTTTCACTCTAAAAACGCATCAAATGTTTTCTCTCCATACTACACTGGAGGAATTTAAAAACAGCGTTTTGACTCTAAAAACGCATCAAATGTTTTCTTTCCATACTACACTGGAGGAATTTAAAAACAGCGTTTTGACTCTAAAAACGCATCAAATGTTTTCTCTCCATACTACACTGGAGGAATTTAAAAACAGCGTTTTGACTCTAAAAACGCATCAAATGTTTTCTCTCCATACTACACTGGAGGAATTTAAAAACAGCGTTTTCACTCTAAAAACGCATCAAATGTTTTCTCTCCATACTACACTGGAGGAATTTAAAAACAGCGTTTTCACTCTAAAAACGCATCAAATGTTTTCTCTCCATACTACACTGGATGAATTTAAAAACAGCGTTTTGACTCTAAAAACGCATCAAATGTTTTCTCTCCATACTACACTGGAGGAATTTAAAAACAGCGTTTTCACTCTAAAAACGAATCAAATGTTTTCTCTCCATACTACACTGGATGAATTTAAAAGCGGCGTTTTCACTCTAAAAACGCATCAAATGTTTTCTCTCCATACTACACTGGAGGAATTTAAAAACAGCGTTTTCACTCTAAAACCACATCGAATGTTTTCTCTCCATACTACACTGGAGGAATTTAAAAACATCGTTTTCACTCTAAAAACGCATCAAATGTTTTCTCTCCATACTACACTGGAGGAATTTAAAAACAGCGTTTTCACTCTAAAAACACATCAAATGTTTTCTCTCCATACTACACTGGAGGAATTTAAAAACAGCGTTTTCACTCTAAAAACGCATCAAATGTTTTCTCTCCATACTACACTGGAGGAATTTAAAAACAGCGTTTTGACTCTAAAAACGCATCAAATGTTTTCTCTCCATACTACACTGGAGGAATTTAAAAACAGCGTTTTGACTCTAAAAACGCATCAAATGTTTTCTCTCCATACTACACTGGAGGAATTTAAAAACAGCGTTTTGACTCTAAAAACGCATCAAATGTTTTCTCTCCATACTACACTGGAGGAATTTAAAAACAGCGTTTTGACTCTAAAAACGCATCAAATGTTTTCTCTCCATACTACACTGGAGGAATTTAAAAACAGCGTTTTCACTCTAAAAACACATCAAATGTTTTCTTTCCATACTACACTGGAGGAATTTAAAAACAGCGTTTTCACTCTAAAAACGCATCAAATGTTTTCTCTCCATACTACACTGGAGGAATTTAAAAACAGCGTTTTGACTCTAAAAACGCATCAAATGTTTTCTCTCCATACTACACTGGAGGAATTTAAAAACAGCGTTTTGACTCTAAAAACGCATCAAATGTTTTCTCTCCATACTACACTGGAGGAATTTAAAAACAGCGTTTTGACTCTAAAAACGCATCAAATGTTTTCTCTCCATACTACACTGGAGGAATTTAAAAACAGCGTTTTGACTCTAAAAACGCATCAAATGTTTTCTCTCCATACTACACTGGAGGAATTTAAAAACAGCGTTTTCACTCTAAAAACACATCAAATGTTTTCTTTCCATACTACACTGGAGGAATTTAAAAACAGCGTTTTCACTCTAAAAACGCATCAAATGTTTTCTCTCCATACTACACTGGAGGAATTTAAAAACAGCGTTTTGACTCTAAAAACGCATCAAATGTTTTCTCTCCATACTACACTGGAGGAATTTAAAAACAGCGTTTTGACTCTAAAAACGCATCAAATGTTTTCTCTCCATACTACACTGGAGGAATTTAAAAACAGCGTTTTGACTCTAAAAACGCATCAAATGTTTTCTCTCCATACTACACTGGAGGAATTTAAAAACAGCGTTTTCACTCTAAAAACACATCAAATGTTTTCTCTCCATACTACACTGGAGGAATTTAAAAACAGCGTTTTCACTCTAAAAAAGCATTAAATGTTTTCTCTCCATACTACACTGGAGGAATTTAAAAACAGCGTTTTGACTCTAAAAACGCATCAAATGTTTTCTCTCCATACTACACTGGAGGAATTTAAAAACAGCGTTTTCACTCTAAAAACACATCAAATGTTTTCTCTCCATACTACAGTGGAGGAATTTAAAAACAGCGTTTTCACTCTAAAAACGCATCAAATGTTTTCTCTCCATACTACACTGGAGGAATTTAAAAACAGCGTTTTCACTCTAAAAACGCATCAAATGTTTTCTCTCCATACTACACTGGAGGAATTTAAAAACAGCGTTTTCACTCTAAAAACGCATCAAATGTTTTCTCTCCATACTACACTGGAGGAATTTAAAAACAGCGTTTTCACTCTAAAAACGCATCAAATGTTTTCTCTCCATACTACACTGGATGAATTTAAAAACAGCGTTTTGACTCTAAAAACGCATCAAATGTTTTCTCTCCATACTACACTGGAGGAATTTAAAAACAGCGTTTTCACTCTAAAAACGAATCAAATGTTTTCTCTCCATACTACACTGGATGAATTTAAAAGCGGCGTTTTCACTCTAAAAACGCATCAAATGTTTTCTCTCCATACTACACTGGAGGAATTTAAAAACAGCGTTTTCACTCTAAAAACACATCAAATGTTTTCTCTCCATACTACACTGGAGGAATTTAAAAACAGCGTTTTCACTCTAAAAAAGCATTAAATGTTTTCTCTCCATACTACACTGGAGGAATTTAAAAACAGCGTTTTGACTCTAAAAACGCATCAAATGTTTTCTCTCCATACTACACTGGAGGAATTTAAAAACAGCGTTTTCACTCTAAAAACACATCAAATGTTTTCTCTCCATACTACAGTGGAGGAATTTAAAAACAGCGTTTTCACTCTAAAAACGCATCAAATGTTTTCTCTCCATACTACACTGGAGGAATTTAAAAACAGCGTTTTGACTCTAAAAACGCATCAAATGTTTTCTCTCCATACTACACTGGAGGAATTTAAAAACAGCGTTTTCACTCTAAAAACGCATCAAATGTTTTCTCTCCATACTACACTGGAGGAATTTAAAAACAGCGTTTTCACTCTAAAAACGCATCAAATGTTTTCTCTCCATACTACACTGGATGAATTTAAAAACAGCGTTTTGACTCTAAAAACGCATCAAATGTTTTCTCTCCATACTACACTGGAGGAATTTAAAAACAGCGTTTTCACTCTAAAAACGAATCAAATGTTTTCTCTCCATACTACACTGGATGAATTTAAAAGCGGCGTTTTCACTCTAAAAACGCATCAAATGTTTTCTCTCCATACTACACTGGAGGAATTTAAAAACAGCGTTTTCACTCTAAAAACACATCGAATGTTTTCTCTCCATACTACACTGGATGAATTTAAAAACAGCGTTTTCACTCTAAAAACACATCAAATGTTTTCTCTCCATACTACACTGGATGAATTTAAAAACAGCGTTTTGACTCTAAAAACGCATCAAATGTTTTCTCTCCATACTACACTGGAGGAATTTAAAAACAGCGTTTTGACTCTAAAAACGCATCAAATGTTTTCTCTCCATACTACACTGGAGGAATTTAAAAACAGCGTTTTCACTCTAAAAACGCATCAAATGTTTTCTCTCCATACTACACTGGAGGAATTTAAAAACAGCGTTTTGACTCTAAAAACGCATCAAATGTTTTGTCTCCATACTACACTGGAGGAATTTAAAAACAGCGTTTTGACTCTAAAAACACATCAAATGTTTTCTCTCCATACTACACTGGAGGAATTTAAAAACAGCGTTTTCACTCTAAAAACGCATCAAATGTTTTCTCTCCATACTACACTGGAGGAATTTAAAAACAGCGTTTTCACTCTAAAAACGCATCAAATGTTTTCTCTCCATACTACACTGGAGGAATTTAAAAACAGCGTTTTGACTCTAAAAACGCATCAAATGTTTTCTTTCCATACTACACTGGAGGAATTTAAAAACAGCGTTTTGACTCTAAAAACGCATCAAATGTTTTCTCTCCATACTACACTGGAGGAATTTAAAAACAGCGTTTTGACTCTAAAAACGCATCAAATGTTTTCTCTCCATACTACACTGGAGGAATTTAAAAACAGCGTTTTCACTCTAAAAACGCATCAAATGTTTTCTCTCCATACTACACTGGAGGAATTTAAAAACAGCGTTTTCACTCTAAAAACGCATCAAATGTTTTCTCTCCATACTACACTGGATGAATTTAAAAACAGCGTTTTGACTCTAAAAACGCATCAAATGTTTTCTCTCCATACTACACTGGAGGAATTTAAAAACAGCGTTTTCACTCTAAAAACGCATCAAATGTTTTCTCTCCATACTACACTGGATGAATTTAAAAACAGCGTTTTGACTCTAAAAACGCATCAAATGTTTTCTCTCCATACTACACTGGAGGAATTTAAAAACAGCGTTTTCACTCTAAAAACGCATCAAATGTTTTCTCTCCATACTACACTGGATGAATTTAAAAACAGCGTTTTGACTCTAAAAACGCATCAAATGTTTTCTCTCCATACTACACTGGAGGAATTTAAAAACAGCGTTTTCACTCTAAAAACGCATCAAATGTTTTCTCTCCATACTACACTGGAGGAATTTAAAAACAGCGTTTTGACTCTAAAAACGCATCAAATGTTTTCTTTCCATACTACACTGGAGGAATTTAAAAACAGCGTTTTGACTCTAAAAACGCATCAAATGTTTTCTCTCCATACTACACTGTAGGAATTTAAAAACAGCGTTTTCACTCTAAAAACGAATCAAATGTTTTCTCTCCATACTACACTGGAGGAATTTAAAAACAGCGTTTTGACTCTAAAAACGCATCAAATGTTTTCTCTCCATACTACACTGGAGGAATTTAAAAACAGCGTTTTCACTCTAAAAACGCATCAAATGTTTTCTCTCCATACTACACTGGATGAATTTAAAAACAGCGTTTTGACTCTAAAAACGCATCAAATGTTTTCTCTCCATACTACACTGGAGGAATTTAAAAACAGCGTTTTGACTCTAAAAACGCATCAAATGTTTTCTTTCCATACTACACTGGAGGAATTTAAAAACAGCGTTTTGACTCTAAAAACGCATCAAATGTTTTCTCTCCATACTACACTGGAGGAATTTAAAAACAGCGTTTTCACTCTAAAAACGCATCAAATGTTTTCTTTCCATACTACACTGGATGAATTTAAAAACAGCGTTTTGACTCTAAAAACGCATCAAATGTTTTCTCTCCATACTACACTGGAGGAATTTAAAAACAGCGTTTTCACTCTAAAAACGCATCAAATGTTTTCTTTCCATACTACACTGGATGAATTTAAAAACAGCGTTTTGACTCTAAAAACGCATCAAATGTTTTCTCTCCATACTACACTGGAGGAATTTAAAAACAGCGTTTTCACTCTAAAAACGCATCAAATGTTTTCTTTCCATACTACACTGGATGAATTTAAAAACAGCGTTTTGACTCTAAAAACGCATCAAATGTTTTCTCTCCATACTACACTGGAGGAATTTAAAAACAGCGTTTTCACTCTAAAAACGCATCAAATGTTTTCTCTCCATACTACACTGGATGAATTTAAAAACAGCGTTTTGACTCTAAAAACGCATCAAATGTTTTCTCTCCATACTACACTGGAGGAATTTAAAAACAGCGTTTTCACTCTAAAAACGAATCAAATGTTTTCTCTCCATACTACACTGGATGAATTTAAAAGCGGCGTTTTCACTCTAAAAACGCATCAAATGTTTTCTCTCCATACTACACTGGAGGAATTTAAAAACAGCGTTTTCACTCTAAAAACACATCGAATGTTTTCTCTCCATACTACACTGGATGAATTTAAAAACAGCGTTTTCACTCTAAAAACACATCAAATGTTTTCTCTCCATACTACACTGGAGGAATTTAAAAACAGCGTTTTGACTCTAAAAACGCATCAAATGTTTTCTCTCCATACTACACTGGAGGAATTTAAAAACAGCGTTTTGACTCTAAAAACGCATCAAATGTTTTCTCTCCATACTACACTGGAGGAATTTAAAAACAGCGTTTTGACTCTAAAACGCATCAAATGTTTTCTCTCCATACTACACTGGAGGAATTTAAAAACAGCGTTTTCACTCTAAAAACGCATCAAATGTTTTCTCTCCATACTACACTGGAGGAATTTAAAAACAGCGTTTTCACTCTAAAAACGCATCAAATGTTTTCTCTCCATACTACACTGGAGGAATTTAAAAACAGCGTTTTCACTCTAAAAAAGCATTAAATGTTTTCTCTCCATACTACACTGGAGGAATTTAAAAACAGCGTTTTGACTCTAAAAACGCATCAAATGTTTTCTCTCCATACTACACTGGATGAATTTAAAAACAGCGTTTTGACTCTAAAAACACATCAAATGTTTTCTCTCCATACTACACTGGAGGAATTTAAAAACAGCGTTTTGACTCTAAAAACACATCAAATGTTTTCTCTCCATACTACACTGGATGAATTTAAAAACAGCGTTTTGACTCTAAAAACACATCAAATGTTTTCTCTCCATACTACACTGGATGAATTTAAAAACAGCGTTTTGACTCTAAAAACGCATCAAATGTTTTCTCTCCATACTACACTGGAGGAATTTAAAAACAGCGTTTTCACTCTAAAAACGCATCAAATGTTTTCTCTCCATACTACACTGGAGGAATTTAAAAACAGCGTTTTCACTCTAAAAACGCATCAAATGTTTTCTCTCCATACTACACTGGAGGAATTTAAAAACAGCATTTTGACTCTAAAAACGCATCAAATGTTTTCTTTCCATACTACACTGGAGGAATTTAAAAACAGCGTTTTCACTCTAAAAACGCATCAAATGTTTTCTCTCCATACTACACTGGAGGAATTTAAAAACAGCGTTTTCACTCTAAAAACGCATCAAATGTTTTCTCTCCATACTACACTGGAGGAATTTAAAAACAGCGTTTTCACTCTAAAAACGCATCAAATGTTTTCTCTCCATACTACACTGGAGGAATTTAAAAACAGCATTTTGACTCTAAAAACGCATCAAATGTTTTCTTTCCATACTACACTGGAGGAATTTAAAAACAGCGTTTTCACTCTAAAAACGCATCAAATGTTTTCTCTCCATACTACACTGGAGGAATTTAAAAACAGCGTTTTGACTCTAAAAACGCATCAAATGTTTTCTCTCCATACTACACTGGAGGAATTTAAAAACAGCGTTTTCACTCTAAAAACGCATCAAATGTTTTCTCTCCATACTACACTGGAGGAATTTAAAAACAGCGTTTTCACTCTAAAAACGCATCAAATGTTTTCTCTCCATACTACACTGGATGAATTTAAAAACAGCGTTTTGACTCTAAAAACGCATCAAATGTTTTCTCTCCATACTACACTGGAGGAATTTAAAAACAGCGTTTTCACTCTAAAAACGCATCAAATGTTTTCTCTCCATACTACACTGGAGGAATTTAAAAACAGCGTTTTCACTCTAAAAACGCATCAAATGTTTTCTCTCCATACTACACTGGATGAATTTAAAAACAGCGTTTTCACTCTAAAAACGCATCAAATGTTTTCTCTCCATACTACACTGGAGGAATTTAAAAACAGCGTTTCACTCTAAAAACGCATCAATATTTTCTCTCCATACTACACTGGAGGAATTTAAAAGCAGCGTTTTCACTCTAAAAACGCATCAAATGTTTTCTCTCCATACTACACTGGAGGAATTTAAAAACAGCGTTTTGACTCTAAAAACGCATCAAATGTTTTCTCTCCATACTACACTGGAGGAATTTAAAAACAGCGTTTTCACTCTAAAAACGCATCAAATGTTTTCTCTCCATACTACACTGGAGGAATTTAAAAACAGCGTTTTCACTCTAAAAACGCATCAAATGTTTTCTCTCCATACTACACTGGAGGAATTTAAATACAGCGTTTTCACTCTAAAAACGCATCAAATGTTTTCTCTCCATACTACACTGGAGGAATTTAAAAACAGCGTTTTCACTCTAAAAACGCATCAAATGTTTTCTCTCCATACTACACTGTAGGAATTTAAAAACAGCGTTTTCACTCTAAAAACGCATCAAATGTTTTCTCTCCATACTACACTGGAGGAATTTAAAAACAGCGTTTTCACTCTTAAAACGCATCAAATGTTTTCTCTCCATACTACACTGGAGGAATTTAAAAACAGCGTTTTCACTCTAAAAACGCATCAAATGTTTTCTCTCCATACTACACTGGAGGAATTTAAAAACAGCGTTTTGACTCTAAAAACGCATCAAATGTTTTCTCTCCATACTACACTGGAGGAATTTAAAAACAGCGTTTTCACTCTAAAAACGCATCAAATGTTTTCTCTCCATACTACACTGGAGGAATTTAAAAACAGCGTTTTGACTCTAAAAACGCATCAAATGTTTTCTCTCCATACTACACTGGATGAATTTAAAAACAGCGTTTTCACTCTAAAAATGCATGAAATGTTTCCTCTCCATACTACACTGGAGGAATTTAAAAACAGCGTTTTCACTCTAAAAACGCATCAAATGTTTTCTCTCCATACTACACTGGAGGAATTTAAAAACAGCGTTTTCACTCTAAAAACGCATCAAATGTTTTCTCCCCATACTACACTGGAGGAATTTAAAAACAGCGTTTTCACTCTAAAAACGCATCAAATGTTTTCTCTCCATACTACACTGGAGGAATTTAAAAACAGCGTTTTCACTCTAAAAACGCATGAAATGTTTCCTCTCCATACTACACTGGAGGAATTTAAAAACAGCGTTTTCACTCTAAAAACGCATCAAATGTTTTCTCTCCACACTACACTGGAGGAATTTAAAAACAGCGTTTTCACTCTAAAAACGCATCAAATGTTTTCTCTCCATACTACACTGGAGGAATTTAAAAACAGCGTTTTCACTCTAAAAACGCATCAAATGTTTTCTCTCCATACTACACTGGAGGAATTTAAAAACAGCGTTTTCACTCTAAAAACGCATCAAATGTTTTCTCTCCATACTACACTGGAGGAATTTAAATACAGCGTTTTCACTCTAAAAACGCATCAAATGTTTTCTCTCCATACTACACTGGAGGAATTTAAAAACAGCGTTTTCACTCTAAAAACGCATCAAATGTTTTCTCTCCATACTACACTGTAGGAATTTAAAAACAGCGTTTTCACTCTAAAAACGCATCAAATGTTTTCTCTCCATACTACACTGGAGGAATTTAAAAACAGCGTTTTCACTCTTAAAACGCATCAAATGTTTTCTCTCCATACTACACTGGAGGAATTTAAAAACAGCGTTTTGACTCTAAAAACGCATCAAATGTTTTCTCTCCATACTACACTGGAGGAATTTAAAAACAGCGTTTTCACTCTAAAAACGCATCAAATGTTTTCTCTCCATACTACACTGGAGGAATTTAAAAACAGCGTTTTCACTCTAAAAACGCATCAAATGTTTTCTCTGCATACTACACTGGATGAATTTAAAAACAGCGTTTTGACTCTAAAAACGCATCAAATGTTTTCTCTCCATACTACACTGGAGGAATTTAAAAACAGCGTTTTCACTCTAAAAACGCATCAAATGTTTTCTCTCCATACTACACTGGAGGAATTTAAAAACAGCGTTTTGACTCTAAAAACGCATCAAATGTTTTCTCTCCATACTACACTGGATGAATTTAAAAACAGCGTTTTCACTCTAAAAACGCATCAAATGTTTTCTCTCCATACTACACTGGAGGAATTTAAAAACAGCGTTTCACTCTAAAAACGCATCAATATTTTCTCTCCATACTACACTGGAGGAATTTAAAAGCAGCGTTTTCACTCTAAAAACGCATCAAATGTTTTCTCTCCATACTACACTGGAGGAATTTAAAAACAGCGTTTTGACTCTAAAAACGCATCAAATGTTTTCTCTCCATACTACACTGGAGGAATTTAAAAACAGCGTTTTCACTCTAAAAACGCATCAAATGTTTTCTCTCCATACTACACTGGAGGAATTTAAAAACAGCGTTTTCACTCTAAAAACGCATCAAATGTTTTCTCTCCATACTACACTGGAGGAATTTAAATACAGCGTTTTCACTCTAAAAACGCATCAAATGTTTTCTCTCCATACTACACTGTAGGAATTTAAAAACAGCGTTTTCACTCTAAAAACGCATCAAATGTTTTCTCTCCATACTACACTGGAGGAATTTAAAAACAGCGTTTTCACTCTTAAAACGCATCAAATGTTTTCTCTCCATACTACACTGGAGGAATTTAAAAACAGCGTTTTCACTCTAAAAACGCATCAAATGTTTTCTCTCCATACTACACTGGAGGAATTTAAAAACAGCGTTTTGACTCTAAAAACGCATCAAATGTTTTCTCTCCATACTACACTGGAGGAATTTAAAAACAGCGTTTTCACTCTAAAAACGCATCAAATGTTTTCTCTCCATACTACACTGGAGGAATTTAAAAACAGCGTTTTGACTCTAAAAACGCATCAAATGTTTTCTCTCCATACTACACTGGATGAATTTAAAAACAGCGTTTTCACTCTAAAAACGCATGAAATGTTTCCTCTCCATACTACACTGGAGGAATTTAAAAACAGCGTTTTCACTCTAAAAACGCATCAAATGTTTTCTCTCCATACTACACTGTAGGAATTTAAAAACAGCGTTTTCACTCTAAAAACGCATCAAATGTTTTCTCTCCATACTACACTGGAGGAATTTAAAAACAGCGTTTTCACTCTTAAAACGCATCAAATGTTTTCTCTCCATACTACACTGGAGGAATTTAAAAACAGCGTTTTCACTCTAAAAACGCATCAAATGTTTTCTCTCCATACTACACTGGAGGAAGTTAAAAACAGCGTTTTGACTCTAAAAACGCATCAAATGTTTTCTCTCCATACTACACTGGAGGAATTTAAAAACAGCGTTTTCACTCTAAAAACGCATCAAATGTTTTCTCTCCATACTACACTGGAGGAATTTAAAAACAGCGTTTTGACTCTAAAAACGCATCAAATGTTTTCTCTCCATACTACACTGGATGAATTTAAAAACAGCGTTTTCACTCTAAAAACGCATCAAATGTTTTCTCTCCATACTACACTGGAGGAATTTAAAAACAGCGTTTTCACTCTAAAAACGCATCAAATGTTTTCTCCCCATACTACACTTGAGGAATTTAAAAACAGCGTTTTCACTCTAAAAACGCATCAAATGTTTTCTCTCCATACTACACTGGAGGAATTTAAAAACAGCGTTTTCACTCTAAAAACGCATGAAATGTTTCCTCTCCATACTACACTGGAGGAATTTAAAAACAGCGTTTTCACTCTAAAAACGCATCAAATGTTTTCTCTCCATACTACACTGGAGGAATTTAAAAACAGCGTTTTCACTCTAAAAACGCATCAAATGTTTTCTCTCCATACTACACTGGAGGAATTTAAAAACAGCGTTTTCACTCTAAAAACGCATCAAATGTTTTCTCTCCATACTACACTGGAGGAATTTAAAAACAGCGTTTTCATTCTAAAAACGCATGAAATGTTTTCTCTCCATACTACACTGGAGGAATTTAAATACAGCGTTTTCACTCTAAAAACGCATCAAATGTTTTCTCTCCATACTACACTGGAGGAATTTAAAAACAGCGTTTTCACTCTAAAAACGCATCAAATGTTTTCTCTCCATACTACACTGTAGGAATTTAAAAACAGCGTTTTCACTCTAAAAACGCATCAAATGTTTTCTCTCCATACTACACTGGAGGAATTTAAAAACAGCGTTTTCACTCTTAAAACGCATCAAATGTTTTCTCTCCATACTACACTGGAGGAATTTAAAAACAGCGTTTTCACTCTAAAAACGCATCAAATGTTTTCTCTCCATACTACACTGGAGGAATTTAAAAACAGCGTTTTGACTCTAAAAACGCATCAAATGTTTTCTCTCCATACTACACTGGAGGAATTTAAAAACAGCGTTTTCACTCTAAAAACGCATCAAATGTTTTCTCTCCATACTACACTGGAGGAATTTAAAAACAGCGTTTTCACTCTAAAAACGCATCAAATGTTTTCTCTCCATACTACACTGGAGGAATTTAAAAACAGCGTTTCACTCTAAAAACGCATCAATATTTTCTCTCCATACTACACTGGAGGAATTTAAAAGCAGCGTTTTCACTCTAAAAACGCATCAAATGTTTTCTCTCCATACTACACTGGAGGAATTTAAAAACAGCGTTTTGACTCTAAAAACGCATCAAATGTTTTCTCTCCATACTACACTAGAGGAATTTAAAAACAGCGTTTTGACTCTAAAAACGCATCAAATGTTTTCTCTCCATACTACACTGGAGGAATTTAAAAACAGCGTTTTGACTCTAAAAACGCATCAAATGTTTTCTCTCCATACTACACTGGAGGAATTTAAAAACAGCGTTCAAATGTTTTCTCTCCATACTACACTGGAGGAATTTAAAAACAGCGTTTTCACTTTAAAAACGCATCAAATGTTTTCTCTCCATACTACACTGGAGGAATTTAAAAACAGCGTTTTCACTCTTAAAACGGATCAAATGTTTTCTCTCCATACTACACTGGAGGAATTTAAAAACAGCGTTTTCACTCTAAAAACGCATCAAATGTTTTCTCTCCATACTACACTGGAGGAATTTAAAAACAGCGTTTTCACTCTTAAAACGCATCAAATGTTTTCTCTCCATACTACACTGGAGGAATTTAAAAACAGCGTTTTCACTCTAAAAACACATCAACTGTTTTCTCTCCATACTACACTGGAGGAATTTAAAAACAGCGTTTTCACTCTAAAAACGCATCAAATGTTTTCTCTCCATACTACACTGGAGGAATTTAAAAACAGCGTTTTCACTCTAAAAACGCATCAAATGTTTTCTCTCCATACTACACTGGAGGAATTTAAAAACAGCGTTTTCACTCTAAAAACGCATCAAATGTTTTCTCTCCATACTACACTAGAGGAATTTAAAAACAGCGTTTTCACTCTAAAAACACATCAAATGTTTTCTCTCCATACTACACTAGAGGAATTTAAAAACAGCGTTTTGACTCTAAAAACGCATCAAATGTTTTCTCTCCATACTACACTAGAGGAATTTAAAAACAGCGTTTTCACTCTAAAAACGCATCAAATGTTTTCTCTCCATACTACACTAGAGGAATTTAAAAACAGCGTTTTCACTCTAAAAACGCATCAAATGTTTTCTCTCCATACTACACTAGAGGAATTTAAAAACAGCGTTTTCACTCTAAAAACACATCAAATGTTTTCTCTCCATACTACACTAGAGGAATTTAAAAACAGCGTTTTGACTCTAAAAACGCATCAAATGTTTTCTTTCCATACTACACTAGAGGAATTTAAAAACAGCGTTTTCACTCTAAAAACGCATCAAATGTTTTCTCTCCATACTACACTAGAGGAATTTAAAAACAGCGTTTTCACTCTAAAAACGCATCAAATGTTTTCTCTCCATACTACACTGGAGGAATTTAAAAACAGCGTTTTCACTCTAAAAACGCATCAAATGTTTTCTCTCCATACTACACTGGAGGAATTTAAAAACAGCGTTTTCACTCTTAAAACGGATCAAATGTTTTCTCTCCATACTACACTGGAGGAATTTAAAAACAGCGTTTTCACTCTAAAAACGCATCAAATGTTTTCTCCCCATACTACACTGGAGGAATTTAAAAACAGCGTTTTCACTCTAAAAACGCATCAAATGTTTTCTCTCCATACTACACTGGAGGAATTTAAAAACAGCGTTTTCACTCTAAAAACGCATGAAATGTTTCCTCTCCATACTACACTGGAGGAATTTAAAAACAGCGTTTTCACTCTAAAAACGCATCAAATGTTTTCTCTCCATACTACACTGGAGGAATTTAAAAACAGCGTTTTGACTCTAAAAACGCATCAAATGTTTTCTCTCCATACTACACTGGAGGAATTTAAAAACAGCGTTTTCACTCTAAAAACGCATCAAATGTTTTCTCTCCATACTACACTGGAGGAATTTAAAAACAGCGTTTTCACTCTAAAAACGCATCAAATGTTTTCTCTCCATACTACACTGGAGGAATTTAAATACAGCGTTTTCACTCTAAAAACGCATCAAATGTTTTCTCTCCATACTAGACTGGAGGAATTTAAAAACAGCGTTTTCACTCTAAAAACGCATCAAATGTTTTCTCTCCATACTACACTGTAGGAATTTAAAAACAGCGTTTTCACTCTAAAAACGCATCAAATGTTTTCTCTCCATACTACACTGGAGGAATTTAAAAACAGCGTTTTCACTCTTAAAACGCATCAAATGTTTTCTCTCCATACTACACTGGAGGAATTTAAAAACAGCGTTTTCACTCTAAAAACGCATCAAATGTTTTCTCTCCATACTACACTGGAGGAATTTAAAAACAGCGTTTTCACTCTAAAAACGCATCAAATGTTTTCTCTCCATACTACACTGGATGAATTTAAAAACAGCGTTTCCACTGGAGGAATTTAAAAGCAGCGTTTTCACTCTAAAAACGCATCAAATGTTTTCTCTCCATACTACACTGGAGGAATTTAAAAACAGCGTTTTGACTCTAAAAACGCATCAAATGTTTTCTCTCCATACTACACTAGAGGAATTTAAAAACAGCGTTTTGACTCTAAAAACGCATCAAATGTTTTCTCTCCATACTACACTGGAGGAATTTAAAAACAGCGTTTTGACTCTAAAAACGCATCAAATGTTTTCTCTCCATACTACACTGGAGGAATTTAAAAACAGCGTTCAAATGTTTTCTCTCCATACTACACTGGAGGAATTTAAAAACAGCGTTTTCACTCTAAAAACGCATCAAATGTTTTCTCTCCATACTACACTGGAGGAATTTAAAAACAGCGTTTTCACTCTTAAAACGGATCAAATGTTTTCTCTCCATACTACACTGGAGGAATTTAAAAACAGCGTTTTCACTCTAAAAACGCATCAAATGTTTTCTCTCCATACTACACTGGAGGAATTTAAAAACAGCGTTTTCACTGTTAAAACGCATCAAATGTTTTCTCTCCATACTACACTGGAGGAATTTAAAAACAGCGTTTTCACTCTAAAAACACATCAAATGTTTTCTCTCCATACTACACTGGAGGAATTTAAAAACAGCGTTTTCACTCTAAAAACGCATCAAATGTTTTCTCTCCATACTACACTGGAGGAATTTAAAAACAGCGTTTTCACTCTAAAAACGCATCAAATGTTTTCTCTCCATACTACACTGGAGGAATTTAAAAACAGCGTTTTCACTCTAAAAACGCATCAAATGTTTTCTCTCCATACTACACTAGAGGAATTTAAAAACAGCGTTTTCACTCTAAAAACGCATCAAATGTTTTCTCTCCATACTACACTAGAGGAATTTAAAAACAGCGTTTTGACTCTAAAAACGCATCAAATGTTTTCTCTCCATACTACACTAGAGGAATTTAAAAACAGCGTTTTCACTCTAAAAACGCATCAAATGTTTTCTCTCCATACTACACTAGAGGAATTTAAAAACGGCGTTTTCACTCTAAAAACGCATCAAATGGTTTCCGTCCGCAGAGAAATTTGAAAACGCAACAATCATCTGTTATTTTGGATTTGTGTTTGTGAACAACTCGATCAGGGACGCATGATTATCGTGACACCATCGTTTTCCGTCCACACTAGAACGCAAAGCCGACTTTTTCAAATTCTTCATTTATTTATTACAATTCACGGCAATAAGAATAAAAATACAAAAGAAGGGCGAGAAACCGTTGGAGGTACGCAAAAGAACCATAGACCCCGTACGAGGCGAACCACCACAAAATCAAAGCAAAAATCACATATCAAATTCTTCCGGTTTGAAGAGCGTTTTCAAAAAGCTCCGGTTTCGCGTTGGATTAGTATGGACGGTTGTAACCGTAGAAATAAAGCTTGGGTTTTCAAATTCTTCCGGTGTAGTGTGGGAAGCCTGCCCTGCGAAGATCCTGCTCACAGGTTATTGTGTGTACACCGCCTAAGGAAAAATATCAAAGGCTTCTTGAGCTGTCTCGTGTAATAATAAAAATATTGTTATTGTTAAACTGCTTGAACTCAGGAGTGTCAGCAGTTCTTCTTGTGTGGTCGTCCTGAAATTTGTTTCAGTTTGCGTCTTACAATTCATTGGTTTAATTTCTATGCCAGTCTAATTTTGTTTGCTACTTTTCAACAAGGGAGACAGAATGCTTGCATGAACTTTAAGGTCATTTCACTGAAATAGAACCTACACTGAGATTTTTGTCAAACTTTGCCTATTGATTGTTTTTATTGTAGGAACTTAAATTTGGAATAAAAATGAGGGGTTCCCGGGTTCGTTTAGGAGCAACATCATAATATTACCATGATTGCTTGCAATATTCAGGTTTCCGATGATTGCTTGCTGCTCAACACTGAGAATTGGTCCATATTTATTTTACATAGAGAAATTCACTACTCAGTTCGATACAACAGAAAAAATGATAGGTCACCACGCTCGTTTTCGACAAAATGACGATTTACCTATATGGCGAGGTCCAGCCGCAAAGCTACCGCAAAGAAAAAGCCGCCATGTTTTAATGCGCGCGCGCTAATCACGCGTAAAATTATGCGCAGTAGGATGCGCAATGCAATACTGGGGAATGACCTTAAATGCACGAAATGACTTACCGAAAGCAGACATCTTGACTACAGTCAAGACACGAATGTATCAGCACTCGCTTCTTTTGTTTCACTATTTTGCTTTTAGGCTCAGCGCACGCGGTCCTCGCTAGCTTCTGGTCAGCAAGATTACAAAAGAACGATTTTTATGGTGAGTTTTCTTTCTTTGCTTTATATCAAGCGCTTTGTGAATTGAAGTGTAATACATCACATACCAAAGACCCGTGTTTACCGCAATTTCGGACACTAAGAGTGTTGAACATATGAAGTGCTGCTGAGTTTATTTGACGAACCTCGTACTGTTTGGAAATCGGGTAAAACACCGCTTCGCTTGTCTTGCATATTTTCTCAATCGAAACTAAATATTAGGAGAAAATGGAGAAAATCTATGCGAATTAAGATCAGATATCCAAACAACATAATTTTCTTTTTTTGAAAATTGGTGAGTTTGAGAAGTATTACATCAAAGACGAAAGACCGTGTTTGACCACATTTCCAAACACAGAGAAGAGAGTTGAAAATACGACACGCAGCGGAGTATTTTTGACGAGTTACGAGGTGTGGGGATTGTGTTGAAACACTGTCTCGAGTGTTTGATCTTTGTTCTCAGTCGAAACTAAAACTAAGGTTAAAACGGAGAAATAAAACCGTAAAAATCTACGCCGATTTAGATCAGATGTCCAAACACTATCAGGTCAGGTTCAAAATTGATGAGTTTGATATATTACATGAAGATGTTTTCTTTTTGTCATAAAGCACCCTTGTAAACACAACACAAGTCAAACTTGGGGCATTTTTAAAACGTTTCTTGTCACCATGACAACATTTGTAACATTTTTACATGCTTACATCGCTAGAGGGTGAAAGGTAAAGCGTGACATCCCCATATGGGCACATATGGGCCATTATTCTCAAGTTAGCTTTTAATCACTTCTCGGCAGTTTCGGAAATCTCGGGAGGGTCTGGAATTAGCCGATCACGTGACGCAAAGTTTGCTCACGTGGGCGGCCCAAGCTGTCGGCCAAAGTTACAGTAAAATGTCTAGAAAATAAACCTTGTAAGACGAAATCTCCGTTAAAAAGAACACAGTTTTAAGAAGCCGAAAGACGAAGAAATGTCATTACGTGAGTGACATTGTATGTGGAACAATCAACACAGTGGTACGGGCTGATGGTTGTTTGTTGCTGGCTTAACTTATACATTTTTATTGAATAAATTGTGTCTAAACTTTCTCCTCAGCTCGACAGTGCTCGTCTCGAGGCGGAGAGCTCCAAATTCACGTGAGACAAGACCACAGAGTTGAAGTCGCTGGAAAAGCTGTTTTAGTTCTCCAAGGGAGTTTATACTTATAACAACAGGAGTTGTACTCGTCACACAACACACCCTTTTCCTTAGCGACGATACGTCACGGCTGAAAAGGAGGCTATCCATGCGTGACGTGCCCAAAGAAAGTCTGCGACGGAAATTGGAGTCTGACAGAGCATAGCAACATTTTAAGTGTTATTTTTTATGCTAAGGTTTACAATGTAAGCTTGTACAGTCCCAGGAATATCTGTTCTGTAAGCGAGTTTGGTTTGTTGGGGAAAACTAATCCAATTCTGATTGTTAAACTTTTAGTTGTACTGTAATTTACAAGATTAAAGATAGCATATTAAGTGAAAATAGTCGCAATAGTTTAAGTCTACATACGGGCAAAGTGGCCCATCAGGCCGGAGCTGATCTCGTTTTCTGTGGCATGAAGTGACTAGGAGTATTTCTACTCCCCCCTGGATGGGATGCTAGTCCATCATTAAGTTCGCCGGTATCCATTTATACATTGGGTGGAGAGAGGCACTGTAAGAGTAAAGTGTATACAATAAAATAAATCAAAAGATAAATAAATAATCAACAGTAGTTCTTGTGCTTCATATTAAATGTGCAAAACGTATAAAAACGTCTTCTGCTGATTTTCAAGTAATTATTCGTGAAAACCTTTTAGACATTCAAATCCAAGATGGCGGACACATGGTTCATTTGTAAATGAATATATGAAAGATCATATATTTGAACTGCGGAGAAAGATACGATTGATCACCGCAGTTATACAGACAACTTAAGCAGTTGTGAAATTAAAGCCTAAAAAAAATTCGGGTTAAGCTCAAGTTGAAGAAAAATTAAGCTTAACTTGTGTGTCTTCATATCTTTCTCCGCAGTTCAAATATATGGTGACCGTCTTTCATCTATTCATTTGCATTCTTCATCATCTACGGGTATATTACGAACTCGCAATGTGACCAGCTCCCAGTTGACTTGTTAGCTCAGCTAGCAGAGCACTGCACCGGTATCGCAGAGGTCATGGGTTCGAATCCCGTTCAGGCTGAATCTTTTTCAGGCTTAAGTTGTGTGTATAACTGCGATGATCAATCATGTCTGCATGGTTCATTTCTCAAGATGTTCATGTCCGATATTTTTGTTCTTCGGCCATCTCAATTTCAAAAGGAGAAGAAAACAAATAGTGGTTGCAAATAGACAACCCATGGTCCAAAAACCTAACTGTATTGAGTTGAAGTTTCGTATGTTTACAACATACATCTTCAGAAGTGACGGTTGTAACTTTAACTAAAAGTTATTAATTTGAAAAAAATAAAGTGCCACACTGGTGACAAGCTAAAAATGAATAACAAAATTGATACTTCCGATAGCAAAGTCAATACAGTTGAGGTTTTAGACCATGCGTTGTCTATTTGTTATGTTTGTAACCTCTGTTTAAGCAATAGAGAATCTTTTCCGTGTTTATATAGCCTCATCTAAACACGAGGAGAGTTCAAGAATTCTCCCAACCCTCCGAGTGTTGAGATGAGGCTATACAAACACGGAAATAGTGCTCTATTGCTTTTATAAAATAATTCTCAAAATACGCGCGAATCTAAAACGTCACAACCGTGTTTACATACTCTCATCTAAACACACCTATCGACCAATGAGAGCGCGCGCGTAGTGGCTCAATTATTTTATAATTTCTTTTTCTTTACATGTCTGATACTAGTGACTTAAAACCACAACGGCAACGAGAACGTCACTAAACGAAATATCTGATAAGCAGTCCAGCAACTTTGCATGTGTGTTGAATATCTTGCAGTTGGTAATTCCCCAGGGGAGATTCCCATATCAAAATGACGGGGGTGCACGCCGTATCTTTTGGGGGTTAAAACGGCGGTTTTGGTATCTCCTAACGCGTGCAGCCTCAAAAGATCCATAGCGAGAACTTTCATGATACCATTTAGGCCGTTTATTGAGCCGAAATATCAAGCCGACTATAAAACAGGAGTTCTGTTCAAAATTTCCGATGAGGACCCTAGTTCTTTTCATATAGCAGTCCCCCCCCCCCCCGGTACATTTCTTCGTCATCCTCTGTAAAATTGTGCGAAACAGAATCTACGTTTGTATGCTAACGTATGAACGTGTTTAGCAGCTCGAAAAAAGGAGAAGTGTTGTGTCACAGGCCGTTTTGCGATTCCGGAAAATCCAAAAATTGTCAAATTTTTAAAAGGTGAACCCCATTCAAACGAAACTTCTGGAATTTGCGGCAGAAACATCAGATCAGTGGAACAGAAATTCCCTGTAAGAAACTTTCGAAAAGTTTGGTATAACCTTGCGAGGTTGTCCTCTTTTCCTGAAATCCGGATTGCCGGACTAGCAAATGCTGCACTTGCCACTGAGAAATTTCCTAAAATTCAAACCGAAAACTCTTGGTGTGGAAAGCGGTCTTGTTTTACTGTTTTCCATTTTTCTGTTTTTTTTTTTCTCGGGCGAAATAACACCGTCTGAAATTTTCAAGCATCCGAAATATTTTCAATACAGTATAAAACTTTCAAATAGCCCTAAAGCCGCTAGTTTCCTTTATGGAGCGAACTCACTGCTTCAGATACGTAACAGCTTGATAGCATTTCTCCCATCTTGCCGTCGGTGTTTCAGTAAAACCTTAGGGGTGCAGTAAAACTATCATTTTCACAGATGTTGTTTCACTCTAAAACGTGTTTTGTAGGTGTAAACTTGCTTAAGCTATATTTCGGCAAAGTGTTGGGAATTCGTCCGAAAATTAAACGTCCGAAATAAAACGTCCGAAACTTTTTTGCACGAAATGCGCGTAATATTTAGAGGTCTTTAAAGGGAGAACAACGCATTCTCGTCCCCAGAGGCCGTTCTTCTTTTAGTCTCACTGTTACAAGGACGGAGACCCAGGCTTACTCCGTTTTCATTGTCAGCCAATCATTTTTGAGGTGAAACGACCGTAATTCCAGGGAGTCAAATCAGACGTGAAAGCAGTGCCTCTGTGACTCTGTTCCGTTGATGCTTACAAAAAGAAAAGCAGCTTTTAGGCTCCCAAGCGCGCAAAAACGGGGCGCTGTGACTGGCCATTCCTTGTACCACTAGTGATGTTACTACTTTTCACAATAGGACATTTTTGTAGTATCTAAAGATCTTTGAAAACATGTTCAACTTTAATTGTTCTTGTTTTATTTTTGCCATTTATAAATATATTTACAGCAGATCAATGTAGGCAAGGATGCCCCGCAGGGAAGCCAATAAGGCTTATGTAAAGGACTACCTTAAACATACCTGATACTTGATATAAGAATGAAAATGCTGTCTTCGGTGCACAAAATGAACATACCTAAACGAGTATGATGGTAGGGCTGGAGAACTGAACAGGCAAAAAACTTTGGAATTTAACTTCTAACAATCGAAAAAGAAAACGTGACCTTTCCTTAATTCAGTTCTCTGACGTGAGAGCGGAAACATTTCTAGCGAGCAGAAAAGCGAATAAAAGGTAAACAACGCTAAGAATGAGCAAAAAAACAGGACTTTTTAGCTTTTTAGTTTCCCTCATACGCGAAATTTGCAAAATATATATACCCTAAATGTTACGGAAGTTTGTTTACGTCATTGATTGAAAGAGTGATTGTATTCATTGAAAAGTTGTGTCAACTTGTCACAAAGTTCTTTGTTTTGTTTTCTGAGATTAAAATTTCATTATAGCTGACATTTGTCACGCATCGCGATGCATATTAGCGTCGGGTTTGAAAGTTCCTAACTTTCTTTTGTCATCTTTCTTATTGGTAACAAGCAATGTCGAGTTAACAATAGAAAAAACGGTTCGTCAGTGGAGAAAGTTGCCAAGTACCTGCTCTTTGAAGAGAATTCATTGTATTTCAACTCCGATGGCAAAACAACGTACGAAGGTGAAATTTGCCGACGAGACACCAAATGCCGAAGATTTAGTTTGTCCTGGTTGTCAGAAACGATTTGTTTCACCATTACTTTTACCATGTCTTCACACCTTGTGTAAAAAGTGCATCGACGCCGAAAGGACTTCGCAGAAAAATGGAAAACTTTCGCGTTGTCCAGTGTGCTCAAGAGTTTTAGATACGCGATGCGAATTCCCGTTGAACTTTGTGGCAAATAATATGGTGAACAAGGCTGCTGTTCAGGATAATACGCCCGTAGATTTCGTTTGTGATACTTGTGAATCTGTAGAAGAAAAAGTTACGATGCGATGCAGCGATTGTCACCTGTTCCTGTGCGAATTTTGTTCCACGGCGCATCGACGAATGAGCGCCACCAAAAGGCATACCTTACAGACAGTCGATCAGCTAAGGGGACAAATTTTCAAGGGGAATAATTTTCAAAGATCGTCGTTTTGTTCCATTCATTTATCCGAGCAGTTGTGCTATTTTTGTCAGACTTGCGAACAAACAATTTGTCGCCAATGCTCGCTCTCTTCTCACGAGGAGCACGAATGCCGTAACATTGCGGAGGTCACTAAAACGTTTAAAGTTAACATGGTGAATCTTGCCGAGCAGATAAAGGGAAAACAAAAACTCATCAGCGAGCAGGTAACCGTTATTAAAGAAGACATTTCTAAGGTAGAAAATCAACAGAAGGCTGTTCGTTGCAGTATTGAAGAATATTTTCAGAAGCTGATCGAAGCACTCAAGAATCGCATGAGTGAACTTGTAAATGAGATTGAGTCACATTGTACCGCAAAGCTTGAAGCTTTGTTTTCAAAACAAAACGTATTACAACAAACTGTTCAACACACAGGCGGTTGTTGTCTACTGACTGAACGCACTGTGAAGCAAGGAAGCGATGTAGAAATACTCAGCGTTGGGAAAATCGTTATCCAGCGTCTCACCTCGCTTGTGGAAGAGATTGAGCAAAACACGGCAAGTTTTCGACTGGAGAATGAGGCGCGTATCTCGTTTGAATTCGTTGCTGAGAGCGATAAAATTATGAACGATGTAAGTCATTTAGGCC
Organism: Micromussa lordhowensis; assembly: GCA_964020085.1. Lineage (NCBI taxonomy): Eukaryota > Metazoa > Cnidaria > Anthozoa > Scleractinia > Lobophylliidae > Micromussa > Micromussa lordhowensis. The sequence continues at coordinate 3,507,423 of OZ026604.1, forward strand.
ATATTAAAGTGCAGTCTTCAAGCACGCCATGCGAGCCTACATTGTGCATTCTGTCTCCCGCGAAAGAGCCTCAGCACGTGGTCACGGGAGAAGTCAATCGAATGTCTTTGACAGCTGTCAATCAACAAGGAAAAAGACAGCAACGAGGGGGAGACAAAGTGAAACTCTCTTTCTCATTAGTCAGCTCACGAGTGACGCCAGAAAACGCCGGGTTTAAGTACGGTTGTCAAGACAACAAGGATGGGACGTACTCCTTGGCTTACGTCATCACTAAACCGGACACTTATTGGCTGCATGTGAGCATAAATGGGATTCCTGTGGCGGATAGTCCTGTCACAGTCACAGTGAGGCCAAGAGATTGGATTGGCAGTCAGCTTATTCTACGAAGCGAAGATTGCGGCGGTTTTTCGCATCCGTACAGTGTTATCGCGGACTCACACGACCATTTGTTGGTGGCCGATTCCCATAATCACAGAATTAAAATACTTTCTTTGCAAGGAGAAGTGCTCAAGTCGTTTGGTTCGCAAGGAATAGTTGAAGGACAGTTCAACTTTCCTTACTGCTTAGCACTTAACCGAAGGGGAAATCTAATCGTCGTTTCCGACAGTCAAAACCATCGTGTACAGATCATTACACCTTCGGGAAGACTCATGAAGAGCTTCGGAGGCTTCGGAGATGAAGTCGGGAGGTTAAAACACCCACTCGGAGTAGCTGTCGACTCTGATGATGTCATCTACGTTGCCGACTCTGGGAACAGCAGGATTCAAATCTTCTCCCGCGAGGGGATCCCCAGGGGGATGATTGTGTCCAAGGAAATGGGATGTCCTTGGGGGGTAGCCATTAGCAAGGCTGGTCGTATTGTGGTGACAGACTATAACAACCACAGGGTGTGTGTTTTTAACAAGGACGGCTCTTCGGCCCTACAGTTTGGATCCCGGGGAGATGCCGATGGATTACTGAACAATCCCGCGGGTATTACCGTGGACGACCAGGGGCAATACGTGGTCGCCGACCGGAGTAACCACAGGGTGCAGATTTTCCAGGCGAACGGAACTTTTGCCACCAAGTTTGGTGGAAAAGGACATGGCGACGGATTAATGCTTTTCCCCGCGGGGGTAGCGGTGGACAAGAAAGGTCATCTTTATGTTGCAGACACATTCAACGATCGAATTCAGGTTTTTTCATTAGCGTCAGTTTAGAGAGAAATCTCTAGACTACAAGTAGTCTCTCTTTCTCTTAGTCCGTCGTGCGAAACGCCTAAGAAAAATGCGAGGAAGAAAACACCAACGCGAAATCCTGGGGGGGGGGTGGGGAAAGGGGCGAGAAGCGCGCGAAAAGATTGACTACCGGCCAACTTTCGCGCCTTTCTCGCACTCAGCATTTCGCGCGGACATTTTTCCTTGCTCTTTATTTACGGTCCGTCATTGGACCGAAGGAGGGATTACTCGCCGTCTAGGAAATCTCTTTTGAAAGTATTTTTCCCACGAACATGCGATTGCCTAGACAACAGATCTATTATATATCACTTATTCGGTGAGGTAGAGATTCATACTGAGAAATTATAATACACTGAAAATCCAGAAAGAGCAGCTTGTGTAGTTTGTGTTTTTTTGACGAGGTTTGGGCAGCTATTTCATACATTTCTTGTAGTTTTGGCTATCCTGGCATCGACTGGCCTGGGCGCCATTGTTCAGTGAAGATTCCACCCTTTGCTTTTTCCTTAATTCACATACAAACATTTCAAACGACGTATGACTATGTAGTTTTCGATTTCTGTAAAGATGATCGAATTCCGGAGAAGTTTTAGATTTATAGAGCCAGCTAGTTGATACTCTTATAAAGGATAAATTGTACCGCCAAATCTGCTGCATTTTGCCCGGTCCTTACGCCCCCTTCAGTCTCGGACTGTCATCTCTCTGACTGAACGCATCTAGATCTTGGATGTCACAACGCAACCGGCATTCACCAGCAGTTATTTTTGATATTAAACTTTATCAAAGAGAAACAAATGCTTTGTTCCCGGAACTGTTGGAAAGAATTGATATTCCACAAGATGCCTCGCGCCCAGGCGTCTCTCCTGAAGCCTCGGCCGAATGATCGCGACAGAAATGCGACATATCGCAACATTGTTGGCCCAGCGACATGTTGGGTGTTGCAAATCGAACTAGTGCGCATGCCCTGGATGTGCCCTGGCGCAACATTGTTGCCAGAACCTGGCCAAACGAGTACAACATCCACAATTGTTATATAGCTGGCGTTTTTCCCATTCATTGGCTAGTTCATGATCACATGACATCTAACGATGAAACTGTTTGTCGCCAAATGCCATGAGCATGCAACATTGCGAAAACTATGACGTCAAACGGGAAACAGTTCATTGGTACCCACGAAATGTTGACCGCTGTTGCATGTTTATCAATAAAGCGATTATTTATTTTCCACCGGTATGACCCATTTGTTTTGCTATAAAACAAGTCACTTAATGACTGGTCTCGGGGAGAACAGTGAATTTTGTTTCCCGTGAATCTCAATGTTTCCCTCGACTTCGTCTCGGGAAACGTTGAGATTCGAGGGAAACAAAATTCACTGTTCCCCAAGGGACCATCATTTAAGTGTTAAATGTTGGATGAAAAATTTTCCCACTTTTAAACTTGAGCCAACATATCGCAACACGTCACAACTCGTCGCAACAGGGGGGCCAATCGCGGGCAACCTTTTACGCCCAACGATGTTGCGATATGTTGCGTTGAAATGTTGCGATCTTTTGGCCGGGGTTTTAGTTAGCGAGAGATGCAAAAAGCGCAATTGCCCTTTGCCCCGAGTTGCCCTTTGCCACTGTGTCTTCTTGCGAAACAATTGCTATGAAGATGCGTTTCATCTGTGATTTCATTTTCATACAAATCAAACTCATTTTCATAAGAAAAGTTTTGCATTCGTTTTGAATCCAACAGGCCAATTAACATGGCTTCTTGGAATTTTCCCATTTCACCAGTTGCTGTGATAAGCTTGTTCAAGGCTCAGTATAGTCGGTGGAGATGAGTAAAACGGAGAAAGCCTAGATTCATAATAAACGCACGGGGTTTGAGCATAGAGAAGGAACTCCGCGATTTTTTCCAGCTCTCACGTATTGCAGCCTTAGGCTTAAGCTGACACCGGACGTATGTTACAAATTTGCTCCATTTGTAGTTCATCTCGTCATGGCTTTTTGCGGAATCAAATGTGCTGCAGATATGTACAGGGTGTTTCAAACTCGAGCGAAAACAAAAGTTATGCCATTGAAAAAAAAAGCGTTATATCCTTTCCTAGTGTTTGTCAGAGTATTGTGCTCGCCCCACGCCTCTTTCACCTAATCCGGAACTGTGTGTTTAATGAGTGGCTTTATTTTTGAACGCATTTTTTGGTCTTATTCTTATAACTTTATGTCCTTGCTAGCTAAACATGCCTTGAACAGAAGTTTATATAAAGAGTCCTCCAGTGAAGTGAATCTCTGATGATTGTAACCTTTAATAAACCATTTTGCCGAGGGTATACCGTAAACTGCCGCTTATAAGCCCTGGGTTGATATAAATCCGTAAAGGGTTTTGAATGGACCTAAAAACGGAGGGGCTTATATCGGGGGGGGGGGGGGGGGGCTTATAAACGGAATAAAAATACCGTTTCGCAATGTGCTACAGTGTTGATCGAAATACTTTTTTCTTAAACTGGTTAAGTTTTCGAACATCATAATAAATCGACTTCATTTCATTGCAAGAGGGGGGGGGGGTGGCTTTTATCCTAGGGGGGGTATTATTTTGTTTTTAGATGGGTACGTCTCCTTGGGTGAGGTTCAGGCATGGAAACGAGGCTAAGCTGCGCAGCCGCAATGGATGCAGCTTGCTGCATTTGTTGTTTATGTGTCGGTTCAGTGAAGGCCGTAGCTGAGAGAAGCGAAGGCGACGGTAGAAATCTGGTTCCATCTTGGTGTGAACGCTAACAGCTACTGGCCATTACTCGCCATCATACATTTTAGGGTATAAGGAAGATGGCGAGCCAAGATGGGAAGCTACCAACCTCGGATAGAATGCTCAAAAGTTAGCTTCTTAAAAATCGCTAATCTTGCCAACCGTTGTCTTGAAAGACGCCATTTTGCAAATTACAGAGTTGTAACTGTTTTTAATTTCTTCTGCTTCTCTAATCTAGCTGTACCTATGCCACCTATGGAACGACTTACGCTTAAAGATGTGTTCGATTCGAATGGAAAACCTAAAGCAGAAGTATTAAAGAACCATTTCTTAAAAGAGGGTAGAGTGGAGGAAGATGTAGCTCTCCAAATTATAAACTCGGGAACGGAGCTTTTAAGACAGGAGCCCACAATGCTGGAAGTGGAAGCACCTATAACAGGTACATGGACTGGTGATTTGAATTGATCAGGTACTTGTCCGAAAATCTGGGGCAGGTCGCAAAAGTTCGAGAATTATACCAACGCTATGTTCTGTATTTTTCCCATCTGCAGTGTGCGGTGACATTCACGGACAGTTTTACGATTTAATCAAATTATTCGAAGTTGGAGGGCCTCCAAGCTCTACAAGATATCTATTTCTCGGAGATTACGTTGACAGAGGGTATTTTTCAATCGAGGTAAGCGTATTAGATGCACAAAGCTGTTCAAAAATTGCTCTCAGTTGCTGCACCTTGCGTGTGTGTACGAAAGCTTGTTTTATTCGTTGTAAACATATTCTGATCCAAGATACCTTCCCCTTGTTCACGTCTAGCGTCCCTTTGGGGAAGCTGTATCTGTTCAGTGGCCAGACGCTAGAAATCAGCATTTAATGTCAATATTGCCATGTTTCCCTTGCAGTGTGTTTTGTATTTATGGGCGTTGAAACTCCTTCATCCCAACACACTTTTCATGTTGCGGGGAAATCACGAGTGCCGACACTTAACGGAGTATTTTACCTTCAAGACAGAATGTAAGTGCCTTTGTTCCACATTTAGCCCAACTAATTTTTCCTTAATACTTTGAGTTTGTTTCGTCGCTGGGTACTGGCTTCCAAGCTTCCGATCGATCATAAAGGACGACGCCTCGAAAACCCGCGTAAAAACAAATTGTGCTGACGAACGATCGATCACCGCAAAATCTTAAGCGTAGAGCTTCTTTTGTCGAAATTTCTAGTAGATTTGTTTGATAGTGGACTACCTTTCCCAAGTTCGTGCTTTGATATTTGTTCTTAAATGGTCAGTTTGCAAAAGAACTTTGAACCTTATTTTCACTTTAAATAGACCCGTTGCGTTTTCATGAATAAATTATAGTGTTGCGCTTTTAAAATTTACATCTTCATTGTCGAATACCATGAAAAAGTGCGAAGTTAAATTTAAACGATCTTACTTCCGCCTAAGTTTGCCACAAGTTTAGAAAAATGCTTCTTTTTCTTTTAACCTCAAAGTTGTAGTAAGATTTTTGTTGTCGCCAAGTACTCCTTGTTTAAGTGTTGCAAAATTTTGAACAAAAAGTGAATTGATTTTGAGAAATATTGTTCATCTTGCAGTGGTGGGTTGTTTTGGAACTTTCTTAACTATACCTCAGATTTTTAAGGCTAGAACGTTTCTTTTCTTTTAGGGATTTTTCTTCAGTATAAAGTTTCCAATTTTTTAATTTTGGTTAACAGGTGTTAATGCACAAGTAGTAGTTTGCAACAAGTTGAAATTATTCATTTCACAGCAGTTTTTTTAGCGTTTGACAGGTCGAACGTTCCAGAATTTCCCTTACTAAATTATATGTTACTTTTAGGAAACATTTGCCTATGGAGATGCAAAAGGAATAAAAAACTTCCAAATAAATCTAAAGTCGAATTGAAGTTTGAGACCGAGGAATAAATCTGTGCAAAAAACAATAATTTAGATGTATTTAAGAAAAATGGCCAACATAAATACTGGAAGTAGTTGAATGACTTGGAATATGTCAGGCGTAAAAAGGTGTGAGTTTGCTATGTAATTCAGTTTGCAAGTGAGTGTGTAAGTGAGTGGGTGTTAGTTTGTAAACTAATGTAACGAAAGCGTTGTTAATTATGTATAGTGAAGTTTTGTATAGTAAAGTATTGTTAGTAGCTTGTGTTGTAAGTAATCCTTACTGAAAAGAATTTAAATAGTTGTGTGTATTGCAAGTAATAATGATAATGATAATGATAATGATAATAAAAAGGTTGAATATTCAAGTCTGTCAGTGGTAGTAGAGTGAACCTGATGTAGCGACATAGCAGGGTGTTCCATTGTACCATTGAGTTTGTAGCTGACAAGTTTATATCCTGTTTCAGGCAAAATCAAATACACAGAAAATGTGTATGACGCTTGCATGAAGTCATTTGATGCTCTTCCTCTGGCAGCGCTGATGAACAGACAATTTCTGTGTGTACATGGTGGATTATCCCCGGAGATTTACACTCTAGATGATATTAGAAAGGTAACAGCTTTTTTGTTTTGAAAACAATGATAGTTTTTGTCTGTGATGCTTGCCTAAAACTTTGAAGAAAGTTTACAAGTGAAACTTGCAAGAGTGGAAGAAATTTGACTTTTGGAGTATACAGTATTGTGCAAAAGAAATGCAAAAGAAATGTGTCGAAATTCGCCCTTTGTTCACGCGAATTTACGTCGAAAAATCAACGAACTTTCGAGAGAGATTTCGTTGGATTCTTCCCGAAAAATTAGCGAACTTCGTTGATTTTTCGCAATAACGAAATTCGAAGTAGCGAATTTTCGATGTAGCGAAACGAAAGTTCAAAGTATTGAAGTTCGAAGTATAGTGAATTTTCAAGGATTGCACGAACTTGACATGTAAACAAACAACTCGTTGGATTGAGTTTCCATGATAGCAATGATGCGATCGTTAAATGAACTAGTCTCGCCGACAGAACAGTTGTCTGCGACTTGTTTAAGCATTACTTGGGGCACAAATTGAACATAAACGTTATTATTGAAACTCTGCATCAATATTCGCTTCATCGCCGTGATAAAACAAATGACTGCAATCGTAACTAGCAATGTTTACAGAAGCCCGCTTTCCCATGTAAAAAAACCGTTGAAACGAGATATATTTTGTGCAGACAATATTTATTTATAAGTTGACACTGTAATTTCGTATCTAAGAGAACAAACTTAATTTGTTTTGACTTACACTGAACATTCCCGTTCAAAACAGATAACAACAAGACGTGTTTCCAGAGTTCCTTTGCAGAAAACATTCTTTGAATGTCTTACCTTTCAAACATAATTGTTGCTTTGTTTAACAACTCATGAATCCAGATAAATTCCATTTCAGTTTGAAAACTCTTGAATTCAGAAAAAATTCCTTCACTCTGTCTTGTGATTTAAACGTTTGGGGCTCGCCATGTGACAGGTACGCCATGTTGGCAAATTATTTGCGAGCCCACAGTAACTTGGGCTGTGGCGTTACCATGACGCAAACATGGCCGTGTCAGCGAGTGGCCCCTGTGTTCAACAAACGTGAGCACCAAAGAACAACGGTGTAAGAGCAGCGATGCTTTCAACATGAAGTAAACAGTAAAAGGAACCTTTGAAGCAATACAGGTCAGTCTTGTATAAACCTGTTGTATAAATGGACACGAGTTTTCTCGTAAAGCTTACACTGTGAAATGACATCAGAAAATAATCGTCGCGGCTAATTCGAACTGGGCAGTTTATCGTCCAGAAAATGCGTGGGAATGTTTGAGCAGGGAAAACAAAGAGCGAAATTGCGCTTAAATGTTCTAAGTCATTTATCGAACACTGTGAATTTTCACTCGAAAATTCGAAGTATATTTTCGTTCCGAACGAATTGACGTTCGAAAATTCCCGTAGTTGGAAACGATAGGAATCACGAATTATCATGACTTTTCGTTGAAAATTCGCTTCCATCGAAAATTCGATATTTTTTCGTCGAAAAGCCAGGAAAAGCCGCGAATTTCGACGAAATACGTTTGCATTACTTTTGCACAATACTGTACTACTACTTTTCCACTGTGAATAGTTAATTGCGATTTCCAGCATTCTATTAACTGAGGGCTGTTTTGGAAGAATGGTTATTGGCCCTGAGTCTTGAGCAGTGCTTTCAATAGGACCCGGCACCTTCCGGAGCTCCGGCGGGTATTCTGTTGAAAGTCGGCAGGTATATTTAACTTTTAAAAATTCTCCAGAGAGAAATTCTCGTGGGCTTCTCATATTACTCCGGCGGGTGTTGTTCCAAGGTAGCCACCTACTTCAAATCTTATTGAAAGCACTGCTTGAGAATATGGATCAATTGTTTTGAGATCCAGCAGGGCTGGTATTGTTCCAGTGATAACTTTACTGAAATAGGCCATTGACTGCAATAGGTCATTGAGTGCTGAAACAAATTTTTTTTCAATTACTTCAATCATTATAGTGGTGCCGATACTCGAACCCAAACATTTCACTGGGTTGATTTAGACGGTTCGATAACGGATATGGTTCAGATATCAAATGATCATATGTGTATCGTTGTTCTTTACGGAGTGATCGCACGCCAAAATCCAGCGATCACCTCTTTCTCAGCCGGCCAATTTCGCCGGCAACAGGCGCTTAGCAAAAACCCTGATCACAATTAATAAATTAAAAATGAAAATGAAAACAATAATTTGATCTCTTACAGTTCTTCTTTAGTTGAATTTTATCCCGAAAACCTTATGGCCAAGTGAAGTTTGGATCTCCAAATTCACAAGCCCTTGGCTAGCAGACAAGGCTTTCTTTGCACTTAATTTTAGATCTGTGACAATATGCAAATGTATCATGGTAGATGAAGACAACTGTAATGATTGATAGAATATCTGAACTTGTGTGCATACAACTAAAAGTTGTTCATGGCAAGTAAACCAGTTTTAGTTTTATTCCAAAATTAACCAACTTAATCAACATTATTTTTTTATTTATCTTAACTGAAAGTCGTGGCTCTTTTGTAAAACATTCATTACCAGAAACTCCATCATTGACAAATTGTTATGTTTTAAACCAAGACTATAACTCACTTTACAACATAGATTGTTAAGTCTTGGCAAGCTCATTTCTGATCTATTCTCCCTGCATTGAACCATGTTCCAGAATTCCAGACTCAAAACTGAACCAAGATTAAATACAAACTAACTATATTGTAGAATGATCTAGCTTTTTTGTGGAACAATCCGACTACTGTAAACATCCGCGTATAAGCCGCATCCCCAATTTGGAAGCGAAGATTTTGGAAAAAAATAAAAACAAAGTTTGAAGTTCCAGTAGAGTTGTATTGCTATAAACAAACAAGGACAAGCAATCGACGTTTCGAAACATTGACATAGAAGTTGTTGCCATCTTTCACATTTATCAAGTCTAAAGAAAGAGAAATTTTATTTGTCATACCTTCTTTTTCGTTTGAATTTACAACCTCTTTAACTTAACATGCTTTTTTGATCGGATTTTTCAAGATTATCAATTCGAAACACGAAATAAAGTTGAAATTCCTTTGCCATTGAAGCAAAATGAATGAGTGCTTAGTAGGGAGGAGTCTGGGCCAGGGCCTGGGTGCCATCTGGGCATCATAGCACAGAAAAGCTTTTCACTCGGCTGTTTGGGGATACCATGTCTATAAAGATTATTGGAAACCTGCAATAGGCGAAAAACTTGAGCTTGATAATGCAGTCAAACAAATTTGCCATGAAGGTGGTAAAAAACAATGAAACAGTCGGCCATTCACCTTGAGAGTACTCGTGAATTTTGTGGTATGTTATCACACATGGTGGAAAGATGTATGTGGAAGTGGCTATATGATGTCGCTGCAAACAGCTTCGAGAAGGAATGGAGATTTCTTTGTAAGTTGGTGTTTAGTTGTTCGAGTAAAGTGAAAATTAATCGGTTGATAGAACTCTTGGAGAGGAAGATTTGCCAATAAACACTCGAAGACACAAACGGCAACACGCTTTCAGTTTCTTTTATGTTTATTTCTTGACATCTTAAGAAGTTTTATGAATATTAATTAGGTTTTTGAGAACTCCAAACACAGATGTATCCGTGGATAAGCTGCACCCTTGATTTTTGGCTTCAATTTTCTGAAAGAAGTGCTGCTTATACATGGATGTTTATGGTATACTGACTATAGAAAGATATTTACAGGTTAGAGACTGTTGTGAGTGTTTTGTTTTCAAATACATGCACGCGCTTACTGTACAATGAACGAGAAATTTTCAATATTGCACGAAGCAAAGCTGAGTGCAGTATTGAAAATTTCTAGTTCATTGTACAGTAAGCAACTGCGTGTATTTGAAAACAAAACACGAACTAACAGTCTCTAACCCTTTTAATATTCAATTTGAGTTCACCGTTGGCAATAGACTTACAATGGTTTCCCGCCCGACCTGTTTGAATGAGAAAACGATTAACACTGCACAGTTTTTATGCGTTATTGTAATAACGCACTCTGTCACTTTGATGTCGCCAGGTAACGAGAACTCGCGTGATCAATTTTAACCAATGATGCGTGCGGATTTTAGACAGTGAACGAAGATTGAATATTAAAACTGGATACCAAATGTTATGTAGACTAAAATCAGTTGTTTTAAAACTACATAAATTTAATGTTTGTCGCTGTACTTAGTTCACCACGGTATTTCTTCTGACTTGGAGGAATGATCTGACCATGGACCAATCTGACTAACAATCACAGCACATCAGTTGCCAGCTATTTGTAATAACTATCTTTGTGGCCTTCAGATTGATCGATTCACAGAACCGCCTGCATTTGGTCCCATGTGTGACCTGCTTTGGTCTGACCCTCTAGAAGATTATGGCAACGAGAAAAATGCTGAGCACTTCAGTCACAACACTGTCAGAGGCTGTTCTTATTTCTACAGGTGACATGCTAAGCATTTCAATTTTGTTACTTTTTTTTCAACTGGTAACTGAAACTAGTAATTCTGGAGTGAATTGTGTCAGAACGCTTTGTAGTCAAGTCGTGGAACACCGGAAAGAAAGCTAAAGTAAATGCTAATCATGCTGTACAACCCTGCTGTTCGGGAATTCCTGGATCCACCCCTATGGTCAGGAGTGTCCTATCGTGTTTTCTGTTAAATGGTTTGCTTGTGATTCCACTTGGTGTTGAAAGGTATTTAACATACGCTTCTTTGTGCTCTATTTACAGTTATCAAGCAACATGTGACTTCCTACAAAAGAATGCCTTGCTGTCAATAATCAGGGCACACGAAGCTCAAGATGCTGGGTAAGTGGTGAAGACGCTTTTCATTTGACAATTTTAGGAATAAAGCAAAATACACGAGCCTGCAATTTTACACCCAAAAAAATACCTGGCATCAAAATTTCCTATCCAAAAAAATACAAGACTAAAATTCCTCGGTACTGATTCATTCAATCAGACTCTTCTAATGCATGATTTTGTATCAATAAGCTAATGAAATTTGTATATCCATTTAAGTGCCTATAACCCCCAAAAATGTTTTTCGCGTCGTGAGATCTTTGCACGGAATTAGGAAAAATGCCGCAAAAATTTTTTGCAATTGATTAAAACCCGAATTTTTTATGAATTTTTAAAGTGAGCGTTCTTTGTAGCACGACTGAGCAAAGCGGAGAATGGGACTAGCAATGTCATTCCAGGCCTTTGCTCGCATCGCTTTGGTTATTGTCCTTGTATTACGGTTTCTATGTTTTCAGCGTTCAGTATTTTTTGAAAGAATGTTTATTCAACTCAAAAAATATGTAATAATTACATTCGTCCAGCGATACTAGCTTTGACTCAAGCTCGGATTCCAAGGCCGCAGAAACAGGTGGAATACGACTTACAAGTCGAGGTCTCATCAAACGCGAGCGAACAAGAAGACAACTTGGATGATGATGACCCAGCAGATGCCTACGCATCAAGTGGCTCTGATTCATGAACCAGGTCTGCTGCTTGCGGTCTTGCTTCTGTAGCAATCAGTATGTACAGTGGTTAAAAAAGAGGCCTGCTCCCTGCTTTTTCTATGACATTTCGCCACAGGTTTGACTTGCGAGCTTTGAGCATTGTGTACACAAATTTCCCGACTTTCCAAAGTGTCTTCCTTTCTTTGAATAAAGGGAAACATAGTAAATTGTGTTAGAGGAATGCACTATTGACAACCAGGTGACGGTTACAAATGCAAATGTAGCGTGATCAAAAACTACTCGTAACACATTAGTGCATATTTTGTTGTCACCTTCCTCGCGCTTTGCTTGCTTTCAGTTCGTATACTTTCCATTGAAATACAAGGTACGTGGATCATTGGGAAGACACAAATCCGAATACCATCCTTCTGCAGCCTTCTCTGAAAATCAATCTTAGCCAAATCAGAAAACATAACCGAGTAATCTTCATCCAGGAAGTGTTTCCAACACACCACCGAATATTTTGTGGGTTCCCAACGAGCACGCTTTAATTTTGCAAAGTCGACCTACTTTTTCTTTTACGCTTCTCCGTGTCATCAGTCCCGTCAAAAGGAATTGGATGAAGGGATATGCCCTTTTCCTTGTTTAGCCTGTTGTTGCATCCGAAAACAACGCATTTATCCAGCATTTTCTTTCTTGCAATCGAAGCAAAGACTGTCCTAAACAAGAAGGCCTGGAATGGCCTGGAATGATGTCACAAATTGCGCTATACCCAGACTTCTTTAAGTGATTCTGCTGCTCGGTCGTGTTGTGAAAAAGTGCACTTTTTACGATCTTTAAAAATTCATAAAAAATTCGGGTTGTAACCAATTGCAAAAATTTTTGCGGCATTTTTCGTAATTCCATAGAAAGATTTCACGAAGCGAAAAACATTTCTGGGGGTTATAAGGTCTAAAATGTCTCTTCCCTGTTGTTTATACTGCGAGTACCCCTCTGGAATGCTCACACAGTTTTCTGATTTTCTTATCTGATCTTGGACCTGTTCAGTATATTTAAAACATTCTGTCTTTTAGATACCGAATGTACCGAAAAAGTCAAGAAACTGGATTCCCATCACTCATCACAATCTTTTCAGCACCCAACTATTTGGATGTCTACAATAACAAAGGTTTTTAAAAACTATGATCTGTTGGAAATTTGAAGGATTTATGCAAGGACATGCTTTCTAATGAGTGCATGTTCTTCAAATCTTGACATTTTTAGCTGCAGTGCTGAAGTATGAAAACAATGTGATGAATATTCGTCAGTTCAACTGTTCTCCTCATCCTTACTGGCTTCCTAACTTCATGGACGTTTTTACATGGTCATTGCCATTTGTTGGTGAAAAAGGTAAGCCCTGCTTGTTTAGAGGTGAATTAACAATCGCATCTTGACGACTTATACCAGGGCGCTTGGAAGAATTCTGGGCAATTACATTGTTTAATAATTAAGGTTTAAGAAGGGGTTTCATTAACATTTTAAGCAGAAAGGCAGGTAACAGGTTTTGAGCGTAACTTCTTTATAAGTCAGTAAAACTTTCCCCATGAAGGTCGAACCAGGCAGGCAAAGTCATCCTCATAGCTGTTCAGTTTTCCTGCTGCCTAGTCCTTACTTTATGACATCCCTGGTTGAAGCAAAGATAAAATCCACAACAGAGTCCAAAACCGAAAGAGAGGACAAATGTCTTGTTTGATTTTGTGTTCTAAGGACAACCCTTCTACCCTGTCTATATCTACAGACCTTGTTGTTCAATAAAGTAGAATGTGAATTAAAAGTGTAATGTAAAAACTTTTTTCTTGTGACATTCACATGAAACCACTGGAGATGCTCAAACTTTTGGATCAAAACTAACCAATCAGGAAATGCTAGTTTTCCAAGAGGTGTAAAAAATTTGATTTAGGTGTAATATTTATTGTCTGTTCGATGCTTGAGCATTATTGTCCCATTTATGAAAAAAAGCAGATGGCGACCTTTGTTCTCAATGTTCAGTTGGTTGATTTTCTTCCAAGTGGCCCGATTCAAGAAGTTAACTGTTCAGCTGCTGTGTTTCTCCATTGACACGTCTTTACTTTCTTGCTGTTAGTTACTGAAATGCTGGTGAATATTCTCAATATTTGCACGGATGAGGAACTTGAAGGAGACGAAGATGAAGAACAAAGTGAAGCGATTAAGAGGAAAGAGGTTATTCGCAGCAAAATACGAGCCATTGGCAAAATGGCACGAGTGTTCACTGTGCTCAGGTTAGACATCTGGTTGTAACTGTAGCATCTATTACTGCTAACTTTGCTTCATGGTTGATGTTACTGGTGAACTTCCCTGTTGTTGGTGATAGTTCACCCACAAACCAACAAGTTTGTTTCAGTTGGGACGATGAAGGCAACAGGTCACTTGAAAGCCCTTGGATTCAGCAAAATTTTATGCAGGGTATGGGAAAAAACTGTCAATCAGTTTCAAAATTGAATTTGATTGAGTGTCAAATTTTAGAGAAGAGGAGAAATTTAGCACAAGGAAACAGGGCTTTTCCTTGGAATTTAATTTAGCCTTTGCTGAATGCCGACATTGCTACATGTCTGAGTAACGGTTGTGCATGACAGTTTTCTGTAGTACCATTTCAACTTGTGTTCAACTTTAGTGGCCACCTCAAGAAACAAAAATAGTATTGTTTATTGTGTTTATGAGGTCTGTGCATTGAAACCAATGGTTTATTTTAACCCTTGTCAGTGCACATCTTAGATTGATAGTATTGTCAGCTTAGCTTTACTTGTGCTAAAAATCTTGCACTAATCTAACATCTTGCTATTTTTAGAGAGGAAAGTGAGAGTGTTGTGCAACTGAAGGGTCTTACCCCATCAGGACATTTGCCAGTGGGTCTCCTCTCCGGCGGCAAACAAGGGATTGAAAGTGGTAAGGAAATCCTAGCAAAGCAAAGTGAATTTACATTTTAAAATAAAAAGAAACAAGCATTTAACTGAGGTTCTGTCCACACTGCACCCGAGGAATGGGAAATATAAATTGTTTTCTATCCGCGCTACACTTGAGGAATTTAAAAACGCAATAATCACCAGTCATTTTGGATTTGTGTCTGAACAAGTCAGTCAGGAAAATTGCATAATTATCCCAAGGCCATCATTTTCAAAAAGCTCAGTTTTCAAAATGTTTTCTGTCCAGACAAACATGAAGCCAGCATTTTCAAATTTCTCTGATTTGAAGAGCGTTTTCAAAAAGCTCCGTTTTTGTGACGGATTAGTGTTGATTGTCGGCCTGACAGTAGGAATGAAACTCTTTTCAAATTCCCCTGGCATAGTGTGGAGGGGGGCTAAATAAGAATATCAGTCCAGTTTCTGCTCTGTAGAATTGAAGGCTTGCCTCATTTTGTAATCTGTGGTAAAGGTACATACTTATTTCCAACAAGGTCATTGACGTTACACTGGAAGCAGGCTTCAAAGTATTGCCTCATTCTTTTCTGATGTTTTTTTTTTCAGCCTTGCAAGGTCAGGTTTTCAGCCCAAATTTCAAGATCAGTGGTTTTGCAGAGGCCAAAGGACTCGACCAGGTCAATGAAAGAATGCCACCCAGAAAGGATTTACCAGTGCAACCTGGGAGCAAGTGAGAGTGCGGACAAACAGAAAGCTATTCATTGACTATTAGTATTGTAGTATAGTGTTATAAACCTTGTGAATACCTGTAAAAAATAGCATCATCTGCCTCTGAAAAAGCCTCCTAATATCTCTCTTCTTGGATGTAATATTTAAAATTTTGTGTTGTGCTGACGACCGGGTTGGCAAGACTGCTTCTGCTTCACTCTGTGCTGTCAAGTGAATATGCTTCGAGGCATGTGACATTGGAAAGAATGATGTTCTCTTAAGGAGATATCCTGTGACTTGGGATGTTTCAGTGGGTTTCCTGTGTTGCAGGATGTGCTGCCAGTAGTTATTCAGGGAGAGTCAATGGGTTCTTGTGAAACAGGATGTATCACAGGTAGCTGGAAGTTTTTTCACCCAAGCGAGCTTGCACCCGCCAAGTTTGCACTCAGATCAATTCAACTAGCGATTGAGTGCCTAAATTTTATCTTTTTCTTACTAAGCAAAAAAAAAAACACCATTGTGGACATACTGAAACAAAATCACAAAAATCATGTTAAGTGCTTGTTCTTTAATCCATTAAAGGTGAAGGCGAACTTGAAAAAGAAAAATTAGAATGAGTTCAGGGGTGCAGACTTGGTGTCGACTGTGAACTCGATTGGGTGCAAACTTGATTGGGGGCAAAACAGGTGACCTATTCGGTCCAAAATGTGAAATTTTGAAGTTCGTCTGATCCAGAATTTGTCACCACTAGCTCATGACAATGATTTACCAGTATATAATATACAGTGTATAGATACATATTGTAGTTAGGTGTGTAGACGATTTTTGCCAGATTTTTTTTCATAAAAGTGGGAGATTCGTTAAGGGCCAGGCAACTGGTAAATTGACCCAGCTGTGCGGATAATTTTGCTTGCCTGGTTTGACGGTCTAGAGGAAAGTTTTTCTTCTAAAGAATTTCAGTTCCAACAGTTTTGCCCGCCTAAGAAAACCAGTCGCCCTCCTGCTGAAACTGTTGATGAAACTCCTGGGCCAAAAGGATGGTCACTGCTGGTTCTTAGCCTGACATCAGAGCCCTGAGCTGTAAATATAGATTTTTCTGATGATTTCTATTCATTCTTATTTGGTAGCTCTGAGTATTTGGTTGTACATCGCGACAATGTCCCTTAGTTGAAGATTTGCATTATTTGATTCCGCTACCACTTAAAAAGTATTTTTACGTTGTACTGCTATTATCAGTTGAGTATGGGGCAACAGCTTTGGTGACAAAGTTTTGGACTTAACATTATGGTGTTGCCAAGGGCAACACCAATATCATCGCTTGCAATATCGTTTCCTTTGCTGCCAATGACGCCAAAGGCTGACAAGTTACAACTGAAAACGGAGCCAGTTGCCAGTGACAACACAACAACGTTGAAGGGTAAACTTGATCACCAAACTTTCATTGTGCCTTACTCTTGAAAATGATAATCATAGTAAGACAAATTACCTCGTGGTCAATTACAGTGCAAGGTTATCAATAGGTTTCTTTTGCTTTGTGTCACATTAGTTTGTTTCGAGAAGCTCACCCAATAGAATTATTTTCTTGGTTGGTTTGCTTTGATACGATCGATGAAAGAGCTTACATGTACTACTCCTCCAATTCACTGTTAGTGTGGCTAAACAGTCCGACTGTGTGTTGACTGTGGCTAGACGTTTGCAGACACTGCTGCATAACAATAATCTGTAATTTTGTGGTCAATTGGGGAAGGTGGTCTTTCTATACTTAACACATAGTTTGTTTCCCAAGAACTTGCACCGGGAAATATTGAGATTCTCAGGAAACCGTAAAATGATTTCCAAAGTGATCAGTCACGAAGTGATTTGTTGTAAATCATAGAAGAACAAAGACACAAGTAGATCCAATGTGAAAACGGCAACCGCCCTTGGATCTACATTGTTGAAAATCAGGGAACTGTACCCTCTGACAAAGATATTGCAATGTTACTTGCTCGGAGACTGGCAGGAACTGAGAGAAAACTGGTGGAGAACAATTCCATCTATGTAACAATCTTTGGCAAGGTAGTCTTAAGGTAAATTTGATGTTCTAATTGGTTCCTTCTTGGTCAGAGTTTTCCCATATAGACGTGCATGTTTGTTCTCAAAAGGCCAGCAAATTCAATGACCTGAGTGCTCCGTAATGTAAGCTACATACCAACCTAGTTTGTGTGAGCTGTACCGGGGAAGATCAGCCCTTGGTTGTTTTGTACAGACCTCACTGTGCCCAGTCTGTACGGCCACAACTTCAGGTCAATATTCCCCAGTATTGGCCCTCGTGCTTGGTTAGTAAGTGGTTAATATTTATGCGTGTAGAGCTTTCTTCACGGACCTGAAACTTCACAAAACCTTTTTTCTTTGTACATCTTGAAGTTGTCATGCACTGGACACTTCAACTACTGAGCTGTGAAAAAATGAATATCGATATTACTGTTGGGAAATGATTTTGACAGCCAGATTTTTCTGAACCGATCTTTGTCAGCTATTATGGAAGTTTGGGCTACACTGGTAGATTGCCAACTTTTAAGCGCTTGTAATATTCCACGAATAGTTTCCACTGTATTATGCTCTGGGTCTTCTGAAGAATGTAAATCAGAGAGGGGACTTTCTATGCTTGCTATATAAAGCTCTATTGCAATAAAATAGTTGGATTGTATGGAATTATGTAATGTAGGTGTAGGCATTTTATTTATGATTTTAAAACGAAAAAAGTATAAGTTACTGGTTTTAATTAAAGATAACTTCCGTCGAAAGAAAATATTGTAATTACAGCAATTGTTGTACATATACACTGTATCCTTGTATCATTCGTCTTGTGTTGGGAGAGTGAGAGCATTGAGTGTGTATGTTATATCTCAGAGCCACTCCACAGTCTGGAAATGCCCAAGATTCTTGTACACCTCGTCTTTCGTACGCGAAATAAATCGCCCAAATGGGATGCATGCGCGCTAGAGCGACACAAAAATGAAACCGGGTGACGCTTAAAACGTCATTTTAAGCTTTTTTTAAATAAAAATTGGCAGTTTTAAGGGTTTCTTTATTTATAGATAGACAGATAGATAGATAAATGGTGGAACAGAGAATTAACTCTGAAGTGTAAATTTTAGTGCTGATTAAACCCATGAATAACATATGTACCCAACATTCAGATAGATAGATAGTTTATTCTGATTAAAATCACAGCCAGAAGCTGAATTAGATTAATCGTTGCAATGATAAAATCTGATCAAAAAAGAAAAAGTATAAGGAAATATACACACATGAAGCTAAAAATGTGATTACAGTTACTATCTATGAATGTGTCCTTAAGTCTCTTTGTCTTAGCCAGAGGGACGCTAAAATTCATCTTGTTAAAGCTCGGACAACTTATGGTCTGAGTTACAAGTTATACGAGGCAACCACCACAAGATCCAAGCAAAAATCACATCAAAATTTACAGGCTAATCCTTGCAGACTCAGTTTGTCTCTTGTGCCTTTCCAGAATTCCTCTTGTGCACGCTGCAAATCTCTCGTTAGAATAGCGAAGATATCAGTGACGTCACGAGCACTGTAACGCAATATTCGTGGTTGGCAAAAAGCAACAAAAACAAAAGAAATGACTGAGTTTAAGCGTATTTCAAATGACTGTCGCTTCACTTGTATGCTAGATTTCATTCTGAAACCAAGATGAAAGTTAGAATATTATGAAAATGCTGCACTGTCAAAGGCTGAAGGAAATTCGAGTATCGACACCTGCCGAAAATCGTGTTGGAAATTCGTCTGTGCGCAAAGGATTTGACCGGCTCGAAAGCTCTTTTGCCAACCACACGCACGAGTGATTTTGATCCACGTGATCGAAAATGACGTCAATGTTTGTAAACAGATATCTTCGCTATAGATTTTATCTCTACTTTTAAAACTCATTAATAATTCATCAAGTTTATAACCCTAACGATGTTTGGATATATGATCTTAAAGATGATTTTTCAGTGCGTACTGCGCAGTCTCAGCACTCTGGAATGCGAATCGATGTTCGTTAAGAACCACATACCTTTGAGGCCTTTCGTATTCTTTTTCCAACAGCTTCATTGCTTTTTACAGCTGCGACGTTGTTTCATCAAGTGATGCGAGAAAGAACGAAGCATAAAGCTTCGATAGCTTCGCATCCATAGTGGCGGTTGTTTTGAAACTTGAAATTTACTTCATGTTCTAAGTTGCGAAAAGTTTACATTTTGTGATGTCTTACATGAAGCAAAACAAGAAACGCACAAACTCGAGAGTGCGCAATACGGACTGGAAATCATCTTTAATTAACGCAGATTTTAATTCTCAAATTTCTCTTTACTTTGATTGAGAAGATATGTGCTCATGAGTGTCTGACCCCAAGTTCGTCCAAAGAAAACTCCCCTGAAACACGGTCTTCCGTGTTTGATATATTACTTCAAAACTTGTCGGTCCGATTGAAAGCGACCAAGAGTTGAATTCTTGCCTAGAATTAATCCCATAATTCTTAGACGCAAAAATCTTTCCAATAAATTGTAAGCCCTCCCGAATTCTTTTAAGAATCGCCCAAACCCAAAGTAAACACTTGTCTTTAAGCAGAACTCGAGAAAACTGAAGCAAAGAGCGAGGCAACGTACCCTATTGACCGACAAGACAAATTCCTCACGCTCAATGGTTAGAGCTTGCCTTGTTCCCGGGCCTCCATGTTTATCGTTTCGGGTCACATGCCTCGTTACGTCACCGATACTAATTTGCCGCGAGGGTCTGGGAAAAAGCTGTACGGGAACCTATAGGCAACAGGAGCCAAGCAAATGGAGAATTATTCCCGCGACTCCGTAAAGTGATTTGGGCCTGCAAATTGTTGTATCCCAGCTATTTTTCTGGAACAGAGCGCTGTAACATGGACGACGAGAACCATTAGGTGAAACACGATAGGTAGCAAAACTTTCAACTTTATTTTTGAATTCACTACACTTTTCGAGTTTACTTTTAAGACAATACAGTGTTGCTTGTCACACAAGTATACATATATTGAATTCAGTCGGGGAGATATTGCTCGATAAGCTCGCAGTTCTCGCCAGAGGGCATGCCAAGCATACTGACAAGATGACGTCATCCTCCGTACGAAAAAAGACGGCGACTGGTACATTTACCCACAGTTCTTAGCCCACGAAAACTTTAACAACGTTCATAAAAAAGGTACAGAAGAGTTATGAAATCTTCAAACCTACGATACACAATGTCCTTAGTACAGGGACAAATATTGTAAAAATTTGGCTTTCCTTGTGTCTTATACGCTGTGTTAGGTTCGCAAGGTATTGTGGTAAAATGTACAGCCGCCATCTTTTTTCCTATGGTGGATTACCGATTGATGACGAAGATTCGTTAAGTTTTCCGACAGTTCACGAGAATTTTTCGATAATAACGATGCGAGCTCCCCGGCTGAAATATTTAAATATACGCGCTTTAAATAGCTAAACGGAGAAGCTTAATGTCCAAGACTTAATGAACGAAGACTAATCTTTATGAACAAACTTGACACAGCGAACGCGAATTTGGAGTATAAAGCAGTAAAATTGCTACAATACGAAAATTATAGAGACTAACTTCCTAACTTTTTTGAGACATGTCGCTTTTTTCCCGCTTTTTTTTTAACTTCGCCCGCAGGCAACCATTCAACAATAATAGGGACCTTAAGCAACGACGACGGTGACGCCAAGGACGACGCCTAGAAAAAAATGAATTTATATTTCACCGTCGAATTTTGCCTAGATCTGTTTAGTACGTCTATTGGGCGCAGAACTTACTCAAGCTTAATATGCAATGCCAGCGTACAATTCCAAAAGAAAATACGAAAAAAAAAGCCGCCGTCGCTCACGCTCTCCAAAATACCCATGGTCATTTCACGTTGTCGTTTTACAGAGGGCGGAAATGTACCAAGAAGTATAACGCACGTGCACAGCTATTGTTCTGCTCATTAAGCCTTTTGTTTTGTGGCGTTCTCGTTGCCGTTGCCGTGGTGGTTTGCTTAAGGTCCCTAATAGCGACCATTAGCAGCCTTCCATACTCTTGAAGCATCCACTTCAGTAACCGTTTACAGGCGGTTTGGGACTGTTCAGAATCAGAATTAAAGCTAAACGAGTACAAAACAGAAAACCTCACAAAATGAAATCACAACTCGGGCCGATCCCAGATAGGCTATAAACTGTACCTGGAGGGGTGTGACTGCTCTCTGACACATTTTTTGCGTCACTTGCTAGTTTCACTATCTTCTCTCACATTTTTCGCACCCCCATCTTCGTCTGAGCCACATTTTTCGCGCCACTTGTTACCTTACGGTTACCGCCACATTTTTCACGCCGCTTGTTACCTTACGGTTACCGCCACATTTTTCGCGCCACTTGTTGCCTTACGGTTACCGCCACATTTTTCGCGCCACTTGTTACCTTACGGTTACCGCCACATTTTTCGCGCCACTTCTTACCTTACGGTTACCGCCACATTTTTCGCGCCACTTGTTACCTTACGGTTACCGCCACATTTTTCACGCCGCTTGTTACCTTACGGTTACCGCCACATTTTTCGCGCCACTTGTTACCTTACGGCTACCGCCACATTCTTCGCGCCATTTGTTACCTTACGGTCACTGCCACATTTTTCGCGCCACTTGTTACCTTACGGCTACCGCCACATTTTTCGCGCCATTTGTTGCCTTACGGTTACGGCCACATTCTTCGCGCCATTTGTTGCCTTACGGTTACCGCCACATTTTTCGTGCCATTTGTTGCCTTACGGTCTCCGCCACATTTTTCGCGCCACTTGTTACCTTACGGTTACCGCCACATTTTTCGCGCCACTTGTTACCTTACGGTTACCGCCACATTTTTCGCGCCACTTGTCTTGTTACCTTACGGTTGCCGCCACATTTTTCGCGCTGTTTGGCACAAAATTTTTCGACACATCTACTTGTTTCCTGCCAAAATTCTCGCGCCATGCTTACACTTTCGCTCTAGAAGTTTTTATTTAGAGAAAAACGAGAGACCTACATCTATTTTTCAATGAACACTACAACTGACTGGTCCGAGACTGAAGTCACTTTAAATCAAAAACCTTTCATCGACAAGTGTCTTTCTAGTGAGATTACTTCTCCCCAATTTATTACGCAGTAACACCACAACCCTGCTGAGCACATAGGACATGATGCCTGCAAGGACGTAATCAGGGTATATCAAATCCATGGCTGCAAATATCAACAGGTCAAAAAGCATCAGGGTCCACTCATTGCCATAAAACAGAATCGAGTTAAATGAACGGCCATCGTCGTTGTAAAATATGGCCTTTTCAGGAGGAGGGAGTTCTTTTAGTTCCATGTTTAAGATCCTCTCAAAAAGGAGCTTGTCCCTTACCAGGTAATCAAGGTCCCTCAGCGAGTGATCGATGAAGGCTGACAGGAAGCGATTCAAGGCGTTGTAAGCCTGAAGACGTTTTTCCACGGCTGGGGGAAGGCGACTTCCACGACCATCTTGCCCTGGTGAAAACAAAAACAAAAACTAAATAAAGAAATAAAAAACAGTGCAAAAAAGACAAAATATTAGATAACTCCATTGCCAGTGTTGTATCTCGAGTTGTTAAAAGGGAATTTTCTTCTTACTGCGCAGAAAAAAAAAGGGGTGGGGTGGGGGCTATACTCCAAGTTACTCCTCACCATGGAATACAGCCCAGCTAACCACATGGGTTCAAAGACAGGCTTTACTTTTTCTCACTCCAGTCCCCTCTCCCAAGAAAAAAGACACCAAGATAAAAGATCCTGCTGTTATCTGTTGTGATCAGTTAAGCATGGAAAAAAAAAAACTGAGGCCCTACCAAACTTTTTTATTGATTTCTATCAACAGCTCGCTTCTGACAGATTGCCCTGCCATACTTCTTCTTGCCATTGTACATGTACCTTTCAATTCCCTTTTGTGTCCTAACCCATATCCCTGGAGCATGCTAATCCCCTTTCCTGGGGTACCCCATTCCCTATCCCTGGGGTATCCCAATCCCTATTTCTGGGGTGACTAACCAACTTACCCATGGGATTGTTAGGCATGTTCCTCCTCTGCTGCTGCATGTCACTCTGATGAAGTGGTCTGACAACATCTTCATACTGTTCACGAAACTTTGCTGGCACCTCAACCTCAAATGTCTGCCGTTCTGAATTGGGTTCTAGGCCCCTCTTACCACACAAGTCGTCTTCTTCACGCTTGAGCTGTTCATTCATCTGCCACATGTTTGTGTCTGCGCGGCCATGAACTGAGCGACCATGTATGTAGTAACCATAACGAGTATTCTAGAAGAAAAGAACAACTTCATCAGAGAGCAACAATCACTCATGTATCCGAATGGTCATGAACTGAATGGGGCAGCAATAACCATGAACAAAACAGAACAAAACAAGATGAAACCACCAACAATAACCATGCCAAGTATTCTAAAAAAATTACTAATTTCATAAAGGAGGCACAAATTCTAAATATGTGTCTGTGCGGCTATGAATGCGTGTGCAGAGATAACAAGTAACCTAAGAGTAGAGATCAACTCCATACAAAATACTTTAAATGTGTCAGCATGGCAATGAAATGAATGTCTGTGCATGTTAAAATTGTATAAAGCATTCAACAAGAAAAAGATCAACTTTGTTACAATTCTACAAATGTGTGTGTCTGCATGACCAAGAACTGTTTAGCAGTGAATGTTGGCAGTGATATTGAATAACTATTATGAGTATTCTTGAGCAAAAAGAAACTTCATAGGGGAAGCAGAAATTCGACACAATTGTGCCTTGTCAACAGGATAGCTAGAAATTCAATAACTGATAGTATGAATTTAATATACAGGCAAACACCTCTCCTTGGCAACCAGTTTTCTTAAATACCAAAAGTTTCCAATTCAAATCCCTTTATTTGGAACCACTTGTAAGAGACCACCTCTTGTAAGTGTCCGTAGTTACCAGATTTTGACCCAATAAGATCTAAGCTCTCGTAAGTGACCACATAGGCTTGACATTTTGGGTGGCTGATTACAGGAGGTTTGGCTGTAGCTCATTATATTTTCACTTACCTCTAAGATAAAGATGCTGACATTACTCATGGAACACAAGTCGATAAAATCACCAAGTTGATCTCCAACAAATCGCTCGTAAATAAATGCAAAAAAGAACCACTGAACTGCTTCCACAGACAAAAACACAATCGACAGAATAGCAAATCGCAAAACCTTGCTGTACTCGCCAACATAATCTGTTGTCGGGTTAACTGTGGTGGTACTCTGTGGGTCTGTTGTTGCCAGATACTCAAGTCCAACTACTTTCAAGAACAATAACACAAGGAAAATCTGTAACTCAGGATTGATTTTCCGAATCGTTTGGATTTCGTTCCACTCGTTTGCAATAAACAGGGTCCTCCAAATGCTGACTGGGGCATCCATGGCCCCTGCCTCTCCACCCTGGGTAGGTTGGTTCACTCTCCCCTGGGGGCGCTCCCAGTCGACAAAGAATATCTCAAATGAGATCTGAGACCAGAGCATGTGAAGCAGATCAATGATCTTGAATGCAATGGTTACACCTGCCAGTTCGAGAAACAACCGTTCTTGGGTAGGTGTTGGGAGAAGCTGGTACACTGTCTTTTGTCGTTTGAAAAAAATGAGCCACTGCACGGATAATCCGAAGATGACCCAGAAGAACATGGTAGAGATTGTGCCAAAACAAAACAGAATGAACTTCAGCAAGGAAGCACCATCGATTTCAATACGCCCCTGCCGACGTCTCCATGCCATCAACTTGACCAAAGCCAATAAGGCAGCAAGAGCAGAGAGGCAACCAATGGCTATCTGTCAGTAAAGGAGAAAGAAGTATAAGTTGTTGAATGTTTATAGTGTTTGATGCACTTAGCTGCGCCAAGCTAGTTCTAAGGCATGCCACTTAAACTGAAGGAAACAAATACTGTATATCAAATAAACACCAGGGCGGTGCTCTAGAAGTGCCTGGGTCCCACAGGTGACTAACTTTTGCCTTTGGGCAACTGGAAAAACTGACTTTTTTCATATAGCTTAAGTGCTGGGTACCCAAGATTTCACTGTTAGAAACCTTTGGGCTCCTCATAATTTTTCTTAGACCACAGCCTTGAACATAACAGGCTTAAAATCCCAACTGGCAGGAGGCAGACAAGTGGACTATTTACAAGCATGACAGAGGAGATAAACTAAGGTCTACCAAGAAACAGCTCTTCCTTCTTCTCATGATTTCTAGTGATCTTCCTTGGGAATGGGATGGGTATTTCCTGAAAATTCAAAACTGAACAGAAGAGCTTGGGATAATTTTTTGGGAATCAACAACTGCTGGTGATAATACCTCTGTATCCTTCTTTATTTTGGACATATCCATTTCATAAGTGATGGCAAAAGATACTTCCTTGTCACTGTTCAGCGTATCTTCATCATTCAGGTCAAGTGCGTCATACTTGATACGTAACATTGGAGGATATATTTCACCGTCGGATGAGCGCAACCTTATGTTCAGCTCAATCTTTGGAGAATAACGCATATACTGCAGATCCTGATTACCACCGGCTGATATTCCAATAACATTATCCACAATGTAGAATCTTCTTGTCAGCATCCACTTGTCTCTGTCACTGCCCTCATTCACATTTTCGTCATCCTCTACATAATTTTCCATCAGTACCGGTACAGGGTAGAGATCATCACCCAGGGCAAGAAACATGTCATACAGGAACATGGGCATTTTTGTCATCTCCTTCACTGCGATTGAACACGATGAGCGATATGTTGTTGCAAACTTTGACGCAGCAGCCATTTTTGAAGACCGGTCTTTGCACATCTGGAGACTATCAAGGCCATTTTCATAACCAACAAACGAGCCGTTCAGTGTGTACACTGCAAGAACAAAGCCTATGTCTTCGTTTCGTTCAAACTTTTTTGTGATCTCCTTTTTGTCTAGGACCTCTCGGGCGTCACTGGCTGACGATTGATAAAAAAGCCAAGGCATTACTACAGGCCAGTCTCTGTTGTCATCATTTACGACTCCCAGGGCGATTTTGCTGTTTACAAGGTCCGTATATTCCTTGCAAGCGGAACCGCCCTGAATGTAGTCCAATAACACACAGAGGTTTCCTACCAGCTGACAGGCTGTAAAGTTCGAATCCGTCTTACACAACGCTTGAGATGCTCTCAAATTTGACCGGAAAAACGCCGAATCGAACGACTTGTCGCCATATTCGACTTTGTACATACTGCTCGTGTCCTTCAGTAAGACAGTCTCGTCAAAGCATACTCCTCCTGAAATAACAAAACCGTTTTCAGTGCAGGGAGAACAGACTGAGTCATTACTGGATAGAAAAAAGCTCCAATGGCAGCGTCTACAGGCTTGCAGCTCTTCACCGCCTGACGTTGTATCTTCGACACAACGTTCACATTTTCGAGTCGACAATTTTGCTCCGTCACGACTGCGATCTGTGGCAACGGAATCTGAGGGGCAACTGT
>OZ026604.1:3541966-3559466 GCA_964020085.1 Micromussa lordhowensis
GCAAACCATGACAATTTCTTAGCCTACTTGACTTCCCCCCACCTTCCTCAGCTGCAATATAGTTGCAAGGTATGGAATGGACTTACAGTACAAGCCAAAAATGCCTAGCTATACCCCTACATACTAAAGAATATTAAAGAATTGAATTAATGATTGGAGTCTGCATGATTTGAATTATACAAAAACAATAAATTTAAGCCAAAAAATGTTTTTGAAAGGTGAAGATGTAAAGATGTTATGTTTACTTGGTAATAATGTATAACATGCAAATGAATATGAAAGACATGATTGACTCTGATTGACTGATTGACTGATATAACTGCGATGATCAATCATGTCTTCAAATGTATAACATGTAGCTTGAGTTTGCTTACAGTATACAAATTTTGTTCCTTTTGCAGAAGCCATGTCAATTTTGGATTGTTTTCTCCCGAGCAAATGCACCAATATGCACACATTCATTGTGTCAGCAAGAATCTGTATAATCAAGACCCCGCCCGTACCCCTGTTCCTTATGGGGTACTGGATTCACATATGGTATAATGGATTTTCCATTTGTTTTAAAATTACTAATGATTACTTTTTATTTTGTTGTGTATATAAGTAACTTGATTTTACGAGTGTTCCAAACATTATACCATAACTTTGTTGATATGACAGGGTACAAGTAGTAAAGACAGAAACTGTGAAACCTGCGGCAAAGCTCTAGCTGATTGTGTTGGTCACTATGGATACCTGGATCTTGAGCTTCCGATCTTCCATGTTGGTTTCTTTAGATCAACCATAGTCATTCTTCAAACCATATGTAAAGTGAGTATAACACAGTACTGTCAGTTGCATCAAAACTGATTCACCTATTCCCTGTGGTTAGATCCAAGTGTGAACAGATGACAAGAAAACATGATTTACTGGTAACTGGGTATTGATACAATGTTAGATGCAAAATATAGAGGGCTGCTGCTAAACTGCAAACTCGTTGATGAGAAATCTTGCAAGGTTTGATATCAAATTAGATCATGTTATTTTGTGTAGATGAAACTGGTAGTAATATGCAATTCATTCTAAAGGTATATGCTTTTTGAGCTTTGAATGAATTGCAAACTTGTGATTTCTATCCACTGTTAGGTAGCGAGGAGCAACATGATTATGGAAATGATAAACAGTCATTTTTTTTAAATTTTGTTATTCAATTATTCCTTCCCTACAGACCTGTTCGAGAGTGTTATTACCTCCACAAGAAAAGAAGCACTTTCTGGATCAGTTGAGTCGACCAGCAGTGTCTTCCTTGATGAAAAAGGGCATAAAGAAAAAGATTGTTGAAAAGTGTAAAAAGATTTCTCACTGCCCATACTGTGAAGCATTGAATGGTAAGTACAGTGGGACACAGTCTGTCAATGGATGGATTTACTGATATCAACAGATTTTCATATTTTTCAAATAAACAAAAAAAACAACCTCCATTCAATTTATTATGCGTAATTTAGCAAATCTACGTACATGTAGTTTTATTATAATCTGTTACAAACCCGTAAAAATATGGGAATCCAAACTTACAAGGAAAAGTATGCCTAGCATACATTTCTTTGTAAAAATTGGCAAGTTTGGAATCCTGTTTAATTTGTATGAGTTTGCAACAGATTCTAAGGCGCGGTTCAGACGCTGATCTTTTAATGAGCCGAACCTAATTGATTGAATTATGTACATGAAAAGTTCGGCGTCTGAATCAATTAAGAACGGCTATTTCAATTTGGAACGGCTCAGCCGTTCTTTTCGCCTGGCTTGGCCGGGAATTTCGCCTTTGGAATGCCTTTGGAACGCCTTTGGAACTACTTTGATTCAGATGCCGAACTTTTCATAGGCCGGTCCTAATGCATAAATTATTATAATGTATTTTGCAAGCAGTTTAGGTTCTCGGTTTTTTACGAGCAGTTTTTGTTCAAACTGAATTAAGTTCGGTGAA
This sequence comes from Micromussa lordhowensis, assembly GCA_964020085.1. Lineage (NCBI taxonomy): Eukaryota > Metazoa > Cnidaria > Anthozoa > Scleractinia > Lobophylliidae > Micromussa > Micromussa lordhowensis. Next base: position 3,543,927 of record OZ026604.1, read on the forward strand.
TTAAGTTCGACGTCTGAATCAACAGGCGTACTTTTGTTAATTTGGGTCGGTCCAAATTTGAATTAAGTTCGGCTCATGAAAATATCGGTGTCTGAACCGGGCCTAATAAAACTTCGCATATTTTATTTCTTGTTTGAATGTAAAAAATCGGAAAACCGTGACATCGGTAAAAAGGTCCATCGGAGCCTCGCTAGTTCAAACTTTCTGTTATTTTGAAGTCAAACCCATTCCTCTCAGGTTTTCCTGTGTGTTCAGTCAGATGCTATCCGCTATGTTGTGTTCCCTATTTTGCTATTTCAAACTGTTTAAAAAAAGTCTGCGTATGAGCCAAGTGGCTGGCCCATCAGGCCGGAGCTTATCCCAGTTTCCGTAGCATGAAGCGACTAGGAATATTTCTACTCCCCCCTGGATGGGATGCTAGTCCATCGCAGGGTTGCCCCCAGCATTAAATTCGCCGGTACCCATTTATACACCTGGGTGGAGAGAGGCACCGTGAGAGTAAAGTGCCTTGCCTAAGAACACAACGCAATGTCCCCGGCCAGGGCTCGAACCCGGAGCGCTCGCTCCGGAGTCGAGCGCACTAACCATGAGGCCACCACACCTCCACATTTCAAACCGGTTCCTTTGGCCTAAATCAACCATTTATTTTCAGCTGAATGATTAATGCCATCATGACATGAGACCGTGTTACCCTACAGAGATTCCCTTCTCTTTCTGCTTGGTGAGAGACAAGAGGGGACCCCTGCTTGCAACTGCTTAATCCTTTGATCAGCTGCCGTTCACAGCCAGTGACAAATACATGTAAATTTAAAATACTGGTTTTTGACAAGTTTTGACACTTGGCTCATATGCAGACTTTTTACTAATACTTCTTGACAGATTAATGGTCCAAAATTGTTAACTGTAAGTGGCTTTGTTTTGTCCTTTTGTTAGGTTTTGTAAGGAAGAGTGGAATGATGAAAATTGTTCATGAAAAGTACAAGTCAGCCAGGAAGTATGTTGATCCTGTCATCTCTGAATTCCAAGCGTCATTTGGTTCAGCGATAGAATACAATAAAGAACTGGATACCTTACTCAACCGGGCTCAGGTTTGAGGAAATTACTTGTTTTTTTAGCAAGCGATGTGAGGAGCCTATAGGTTAAAGAGCTGAGCTGCAAATTAAGTGTTTGATTGTTTTAGTACTGACTGGGATTGATACCATTGAGTTCTTAGGCAAGACTACCGGTACTATTAAAGTGCTTCTGTCCAACCCTGGACTATAATAGTGGAGCTCTGGTGGCCTGAAGGGTCGCCGAGCAGAGCGTCATAACTATAGGAACAGAACCACATGCATGCATAAAAATAGAAAAACCATGCAACTCTTTCTTCACAGTCAATATGGCTAGCGGCATGGATTGTGGGGGCTTGTGCCTATGATGACAATGAACAACAATGTCATGCGACATGGCAGCCATTTGGCAGCCAGCTTATACCAAATCATTCAGCCTTGGTCTACATGGTATATCTTTGATATTTGACATCCATGTTATGGTCAATTGACACCTGTCAAAATAAGGTATCTGCTGACCAGTATCATGTGACCTTATTGGGGGCTCAGGCTTAGAGCTCATCAAGATCACATGTTTTTTTTTAAAGTTGACCGCTGACCAAGTACTGGTTTTTGATTGGATCATAGGCTCAAGCCAGAATAATTTATTGTCATCAGGAGCTCCTCTTTTAGGCTTTGCTAAATTTATATATTATTGATATTGGTAAATTGTCATGGCAACCTTGACAACATTCTGGGGATTTATATAACCTGCAATGAACTATCTTCTTATCCCATCTTCATCAGATGCAAGGGAAACTGTCTGCCTGCCTTTTTGTTCGGTTGTCTTTCAATGTAGTTGGTGATCACATCAGTATGAAATTGCACATAGTTTATAGTTTCACTAAGTATGTGAGCAAGTTTAGCTTATATGTAGCCTTCGTTATATGTCTGTGTCTCACAAGGACTGGGAACTACCGATTTCATGAATTTGATTGGCTGAAATTGATATTGACTGTGGTCTAGATTTTCCAATCTAGAGCGGCATCTAGACTGGTTACATTTTGCAGTAAAAAAGGTTGCAAACTAGAATAAATCAGTGGAAGTGCTAAAAGCCTAATGAGAAAAAAATACTAAAGAGGATAAGAAAACTTTGGCAAAATGTCAGCTAGTACAAACCAGTTAAAGTAAATGTATAGACCTGTGAAATTAAACAAATCTTCTTGTTTGTCATCTAAGAAATCAATGTAATTTCTGGCTGTTTTTGCCAAAGCATAAACTGGAGTTAATGTTTAGCTTATTGAACCATACGCTCCCTGTGGCGTATTTTTCCAGCAACCTTTTTCCCACTCTTTGTACCTACCTTTCTCCCACATAAACAGTGTCCTTGCTATTGCGCTTGACATTAACTGTTTGCCATATAAACTACACATCTTATTAACCAAGCTTAATCAGTCTGTATGGGAGAATCTTGACCACCCTCTGCTTGGTTAATAATAGCGTTTATTTATTTTTTTAAAATGTGTTCTGATCTGAATAAAATATGCAGTTAGATGAAAATAAATGGCTGGTTGAGACAACCGTTGTTAATTTTGCTTCTTTGTTGAACAGGAAGTGTTAAATCCACTAAGAGTCATAACATTGTTTGAACAAATTCCAGATCAGGTAAGAGTTAACAGAAAAGTGCATATCAGATCATATTAACCGGCTGCAAGAATATTGCCCCTAGCTAGGTCTTCAGAGTATGGATCAGGCACATACAGGTCTATTGAGAAAATAATTTAGATATTAAGGGTTCTGATTTATTCCAGTAGGTTACTTAACAATTATTCCATGAGTGCGCGTTGCATATGAGATGGTAAATAGCCAACAAGGCCCGTAGGGCCGAGTTGGCTATAACCAATCTCACAGCTTGGGTGAAGTTTAATTGTGAAATTTGTTTTGTGATGTTGAACACCATGTAACAGATATTTGCACTTTTCCTTTTTTCACCTAATTACCCTTTATTTCACAGGACTGTCCTTTATTAATGATGAAACCTGAGCTGGGCAGACCCGAAAATCTTATAGTGACACGCCTTCTTGTTCCGCCAGTTTGCATCAGACCGTCAGTCATCAGTGATCTCCAGAGTGGAAGGTTTGTTTATTATCTGTTGTTAGAGAACAGTTGTAATAAATTATTAGACAGTGAGTTTAAGAAAACCTTGATGGTGACAGTAACGGAAACGTTACTAAACAAAAGATTTAATGAGCAGAACAATGGCTGTGCATGTGTGTTGTAATTTTTGGTACATTTCTTTGCCCTACACTGCAAAACAACAATGTTGACTAACCAAATTTTATGTTGTCTCCAGTGGATAAAGTGAACGATGCGCGCTAATTTTTTAGATTTCTAAATTTCGAATTTAACACTGTGTTCCATATTCAGTTTGAAGAGTTTTGATGGTGAGAAACAAACTAAATAACTGCCTTGATAATTTGTTTTTTTTTTCAATTGAGTTGATAATGAGAATTGGCCACCGTAAAGAGATTCGAAAGCTGATGTTTCAAGTGTAGCTCTTCGTCAGAGTGAAAACAAGTGATCAAATCTTAAAGAAACTTCAGGGGGATATTTAATCCTGTTGTGGCTAAAAATGTCAAAGATGCAGTCCAATGAAGTCAGACACAATTGAAAATTCACTATTTTCTGTATTACAGAAAAAGTCGTCGATGGCGAGGTCGCCCGCAATGTACTCTGCTTGATGGTAGTTTTTAAACTCTTATTCTATTTTATTTGCATCTAGGGATAATCCTCTTGTACCTCTGGCCCCCAATTCAATGTTGTGTACTAGGTGCCGTGGTCTGCGCAGTCGTAAAAATAGAAAAATCAACATTGTTTTCGGGGATGTGTCCAAGAGCTTGAAAAAAAGAAAGTTTCTCAACACTTTTGTTTCCTATTGTAGCTTTAAATAGTCATGTGATTCATGCATCGTTGACCAGAAAGTTTTTCATGAAAAGAGCAATTTGTAATCTATCCTAGCTAAACTAATGCCGCTTTGACTGATTTTGAGCTTTGCCTCAACTACAAGTTTCCGGGCGATCTAACCGGAGTAACCTTTATATTTTCCTGACAGTAATGAAGATGACCTCACAATGAAGCTGACAGAAATCATTTTCCTGAATGATGTTATTAGTAAACACAGAGCGACTGGAGCTAAAATACAAATGATCATGGTTTGTGCAGTTATAAAGAGTTGTTACTGACCAAGTGTCATCAGTAATCGTGAATCATTGATCCTGGTCTGGATCATCCCAAAGAAACATACCTTACATGTAGATTGGATTTTTGTTCAACTCCTCACTATTTGTAACCTGTCTTCTCAAATAGTATTAATATTTAGTAAGTGCTTCGAAGTGAGTAATACTACTAATTATAACCCACCCATTAATTTTCGTGTGATTTTATTGGCTACTTTACGTCACATGGTCTAAATCGCCGGACAGTTATCACACAATAACCCCCATCCGCGTCAATATTTGTCCTCTGATTGTTTCTGTTGAGGAAAAACAGTCAGCGCAAGAATTTCAACTTTTCTTTTCTTCAGTTAGCATGGAAGGAAACCAAACTCGTTTTAATGAGTGTAGCGACAGTGACATTGAAAAGCTGGTGCCACTGGCTTTTTTACCATGTTTACGCGAGGTTTAATTGCAAAAAGAAAATTAATGGGAGGGTTATAAAATAAATAACCCCTTTCTGGCTTGCTGGTATGTCGGCTGATAATGTCCTTGGCTGAGAGATTGTCCTCAAAATTTCACATTTGCCCTTGAAGCTTCGCTTCTCGGCCAAATGTTCATTTTTCGGACAATTTCTCAGCCGCGGACATTATCAGCCGACATACCAGCTGCCTAAAGGGGTTTATTTACTAAATGATACCTAGTCTGTGATAATATTCCAAAACAGTCACTTTGTGTTTTTTTGTCTCTTATTGATAGGAAGACTGGGATTTCCTTCAGCTTCAATGTGCATTGTATATTAACAGTGAAATGTCAGGAATTCCCCTAAGTATGCAGGTATGTCGGCAATCAGGCAATAAATTGATTGATTGATCAGTTGATCAATCAGTCAGTCGGTCAGTCAGTCAATCAGTAGTCAGACAGTCAGTCAGACAGTCAGACAGTCAGTTGCAAAGATATGATTGATCATCGCAGTTGTGCACACAACTTAAGCAGTTGTGAAATTAAAGCCTGAAAAAATTCAGGGCTGAACAGGATTTAAACCCATGACCTCTGCGATACCGGTGCCCTGCTCTACCAACTGAGCTATCTGACAGTCAGACGTCAGTCCATCAGTCCATGAGTCTGTCAGTCTGTCAGTCCATCAGACAGTCAGCTGGTCAGTCAGTCAGCCAATTGATTTCAATCAATCAATCAACAATCAATGCTCCATTGGTCAGTTTGTAAGATTGAAGCGACTTGTTTTTGCCTTTTTTACCAGCCCAAAAAAGGATCCCGAGGATTTGTACAAAGACTGAAGGGAAAGCAGGGTCGCTTTAGAGGGAACTTGTCTGGTAAAAGAGTTGACTACTCTGGACGCACGGTCATTTCTCCTGATCCTAACCTCCATATTGATCAGGTCAGTGTATAGTATAAATCAAGTAAGCGGCTTTTCTTTGTTTGAGAACTCGGCTCTACCTCTAGTCAAGAGATGTCTCAGGTTTGGTGCCCGAGCGCTGATACCTGGACACTGGCACAAAATAGTGTTGTAAGACAGACACTGATGTTCCATTTAGTGCCCAGTTACAAGGTTGAGTCCTTAAACCCAGGCAAAGGTCCTGTGTCTGAATTCTGGTGCGAGTATTCAGAAAAAGGGGTGTTCATATTAGTGTTCAGCGGGAATCATACATGTACTCTGGCATTGTGCTTGAGCACCAAGTGTGAACATAGCCTAAGAGTTGACCTCTAAAAATCTTGCTGTGCTCTTCAAAAATCTGTTAATAAATAAATATGGCTGTTCAGAAGTCTGTATAGTGTATCTGAATGGTTGCTCATGATTTATCTTGGTCAAGTACAAATAAAAGGCAATCTTGCAGACAACTTGGATCTCTGTAGAGCAAAGCCATTATTAAGATCCCATTATGTCTTTAGCAGGAAAATAAGTTTGATACAGGCATGAGGGTAGTCTCCTTCACAGTCATTATTAGGGTTGTTAGACATTGCTTCACCCAGGAGAAGCATTGTTTGACAACTCTAAGAATAGCTGCAAAGGAGACTAGCATGAACAGGGATTTACTTAGGATAGCAAGTGAATTTAATTATTGATATTTACATGTAAATAATATTGTCAATACTTTTTTGACAAAGTAAGAGACAAACTTATGAAACATCTTTATTATAAATGCATGTATGTTTTCAATTGTCAGCCGCTGCATAAAAATATTATGTGTTACCCGGCTTCCATGCAGCGTAATACACCTAAGTCCAAAATAACCGCCATTTTAGTGGTCTTTTGTTTGCCTTCAAATTACACCTTGCTGTCTTGTTCTTAAACTCAAAATTCAAAAGACTATTTTCCCTTGAACGAGGCAAGAAGGGCTAATTTGTAAGCAAACAAAAGAACACTGAAATGGTGGCCATTTTGGAATAAGGTGTATGATAAATCACTGGTAAATTTAAAAAAAAAAAGAGCTTAGAAGTTCGTTGAATGCTAGTTATATTGGATCATGTGTACTAAAGGCACCTGTGGTTGAGAGTGGATGGATACTCCCTTACGATACCCTTTATCGACGCTCACTCAACACTTGATCAGCAGCCGGTCGATAGCCGGCTGAGTGTTGACCGACTTTTATGCAGCAATCAAAAATTAGTTGACTCCAGACTGACTGTCAACAGAGATGTTGATTGAGTGTCAAACGAGGTGTCGATGGAGTGGTCATTGAGTATTGATTGAGTGTCGATTGAGAGTACCAGTTTAGAGTATCGATCGACACTCAACCATGGATGCTTTAAGTATACATGATCCATTTAACAAATTGACGTCAGTTTTTCATGCGTCTGTCCTGTTATTGATCATAAATTTCGTCATCACATTGTCAAAGTAGCTGTGGATCCACGAGGTGATAGCCGAGTGGATCCGCAGACTACATGTACTTTGACAATGTGATGATGAAATTCATTGTCAATAACAGGACAGACGCATGAAAAACTGACGTCAATTTGTTTTTTACGATAACAAATGGTCGAATTGCCCGCTCTCGCTCACTAACGCGTCGCACGAATTTCAAATTCATGTGTCTGTCCGCATATTAATGATATAAAATTAGCCAATGAGCGCGCAAGAATTTCTGCAGTTATCGTAAAATATATTTTACCACCTGGGAACTTGCTCAAGATTAGTTACCAACCTAGAGAAGCTGCACTGAACACACACATCACATATGTTATATAATATTATAATCCAATCATGTTAATATTTTTAGGTGGCAGTTCCTGTGCATGTAGCTAAGGTTCTCACATATCCTGAAAGGGTTAGTATAATAAATCAAATTTTTTCATTAATTGTGTTGCTAATAGTTATTATTGTGGACCCTACCAGCTGTCTGTGAGGATTATTGTGCCTGTCTGGTTTGACCACCTTGGGTAAATCTTTCTTAAAACAAAGTAATGTATCAAACATGAGAGACGGTGTTTGATCGGGATATCCGAACACCGAGAAGAGAGTTGAAAATTCAATGTGCAGTGGAGTATTTTGGACAAAATTTGAGATGTTTGGATAGCTAATGAAACACTGTCCTGAGTGTTTGATATATCTTCTCACTCGAAACAAAAACTATCGAGTAAATAGAGAAGTAAAATCATCAAAAATCTATGCAAATAGTAAGACTGGGTATCCAACCTTCCTTCACGGTTGTGATTTTCTTTGCTTTAATGTGATGAATTATTAACGAGTTTGAGAAGTTCAGTTCAATCATTTTTGCCTATCAGTGAATGCCAATGATTGCTTTTCTGCTGAAAACCTTGTTAATGAAATCTCCAGATTCATGCTTTAGAGTGCATCATCGAGTTATAATGCTTGTGGGAAGTTTGAAAAGTACAATAAGAAATGCAGCTTTACTTGCTATGAAGACATGATTGATCATCGCAGTTATACTTAAGCAGCTGTGAAACTGCGATGACCAGAATGCAATGACTAAACTGTGATGATCAGTCATGTCTTCATAGCTTTCTCCGCAGTTCAAATAAATGATCTTTCATATATTTACTTTTACTAGCTATGTGGATCATGTGTACTTGAGGCATCTGCGGTCGAGTTTTGATTGATGCCCTCAATCAATAACCTTTGATAGACATCTTGATCAGCACTCAATCAACATCCTGATCAATACTCAGTTTACACTCGATCGACATTTGATCAATAGTCCACTGACTGTCGACCAACTGTTGTCCGAGATGTCAATGGAGTGTCAACCAAGTTGTCAATCGAGCATCAATCGAGTTTCAATCAAGGGTCAGTAGAAGGGTGTAGATCAAGGGTGTCAATCAACACTCGACCGTGGAGGCCTTTAGAACACTTGATCCAGCTATGTTGTAAATTGTGTTGATGCAGGTAACAGAATCTAACATGAAGTTAATGAAACAGTTGATATTGAATGGAGCTGACAAACATCCAGGAGCTAACTTCATTCAACAACGACAAACCAGCATCAGAAAGTAAGCTGACGTTAATCTCATATGCTGTGGAAGCTCTCGTACGCGGACACCTTCGGGATGCAAAAAAGCCGTCCATAACTGGAGCTGATTGCTTATGAGAATGACAACACAGTTGCATTGACAGTGTTGTCATTCCATTCACTAGTTTCAAAATGTAACCAGATGTGTAACAGCAACAAAAGAAGCACTGAAATATGGCACCGTAATCAATGCACTTTATAACATAGATAGGACTCTGCGTGTGCTCCGATTGGTCAAAAACCCATGTTTTATCAGAGTATAAAACATAGAAAAAGCGTGTTTTATTGTTTTGCGCGTGTAAAATCTACATCATAAAGCAAGTGAAGAAGCCAAATCCGTGTATTACACTGTGATAAAACACTCCGGATATTTGAGAACACTCGAGAAATGTAGCAAACACTCGCCTGCGGCTCGTTGCGCCTGCAGCTCGTGTTTTCTATAATTCCCTTGTGTTCTCAAATGCCCGTCGTGTTTTATCACAGTGTAATACACGGCTTAGGCTTCTTTATTTGTATAATATATACTGTGACAAACAGCAATGTGAACTTAGTTGATTGAAATAAGATTCCAATGCTTATGGGATTTCCTTTCCAGTGTACACTTACACAAGCTTAAAAGCCAAGGAAAAGTGTAGATCGTAAGCCTTCAAAGTATCCGTGGTCGCTTACAGGAATGACTAAATACAGATTTTGTATGGGAGTTCAAACAGGATTGCGTGAAGGGGGTTGTATGTAGTCTAGAGCTGTCTGCTTACAAGAGTGTCTGTATGAGAGCAGGCCATCCCTTTTGTCTTACTTGCCATCTGTAGTGTTTTGTGATTTAGGGTCAGTCTGTCAGAGTGAACATTTTTTAGGGTGCTGTTTCTCCTATTCTTATCGTGATGTTCCATTTCTAGAAGTGTTGAATGGTACATGTGAGCTTTACAAGAAGGCGAGACTAGCATTCTTCTTTTTCTTCTTTTCTTTTTCCTTTTTAGAAGAGCTAGACTTCAAGACACACATAACTACTTAAAAAAAAAACAGACTATGAGGCCTGTGGAATTCAACAAAAAGTTTGCAGGACCTTTCACCACTTCTCATTCTGTACCAAACAGAAGTTTCATACAAATCCTAAAGACTTAGCTACAAACTATGGCTGGTGTGGGCTGACTACCCTGTGTTGACAACCGGTCCTTACTTTGAATACAAGACTAATGAAGCTTGTGATCAGAGCTCTTTTTGCCAGGAAGTAATTTCAAATTGTTAATTTTGTCTGCTTTAATTTACACACAGGTTTCTTAAGTATGGAAATAGAAAACAGATCAGCAAAGACTTAAAGGTAGGTATTAAAATGATAAATTATGCCCGGGGAGGGGAGTCGAGTCCCATATGAAAAAGTTGGAGATGCTTGTCACCTCACCAAGGGGTATAATCCAGGATTCTGGTCTCACTTAGGGTTCTCATTACAAATGCCACAGACTATTTTTAGCTGTTAAAGTACCTTTTAGGGTGCATTCAAAGAAATAATAATGCAAAACGCTTATTTCCATTTTAAGGCTTGAGCCTGGTCTACTATAGACCCATTTCAGTTAATTCCCAACATGGAGGACAAAACAATAAGATTGTTTTGCATTTGAAAGGTTTGTTTCTCTCTGGGGAGAAAAAAAAAACATTGTTTGTCCTCCAGATTGGGAACTATTGAAATGGGTCTGAACAGTGGCTGGTAATGAAGCCTTTCCTGGTTTGAAGTGGTATCTTCTAAGTTTCAATAAAGCTTGAATTACGCCCAGTTTGATTTCCCATAAGGGGCTTAACTCAAATTTTTCGAAGAGCAACCTCACCCTTTTCATATATGAGTCCCACCAAACTTTGTTTTTTGTTGTGATTATACGGTACATGTCTGTAGATAAATTGAGCATATTTTTGCACTGCACTATACACTCTGGCGAAGCATAGAAATGATGCCATAATTTGTTCGAAACCTTTCTAGTGAAACCATATACATCACTCATGGTTTCACTTGAGTTTTAAACATGAAAAAAGATATGCATGATTTCTGTGGTATGATCATTTTTAAGGTGCCTCAAAACGGTTTCCTGCACTTTCCAAGACTATTTAACCACTCTTTATTACATGTAGTTGATGGTACAATCATGGTATCAAACAAACGTCCCAATCTGTGGTAAACACATTGTTATCATTTTTGTGACACAATAGGTTGCCATGGCACATTTATGACCTGCTAAAAACTCGCTTATAATATTTTTCAAAAACGGTACAGTGGAATTTTTTTATTTTTTTTTTATCAAATTTTGATGGGCAAAACGTTTGGCAAAGTTTAAAAACATTCTGTACATAAGGTTTAGAGCCTCCTTAAATTATCTATCTAAGTCTTGGAAAGTGCTGCAGTTGGTGGCGGTATCTCTTTCACATCTGAAACTGTTCTGAGCCACCTTAAAATGGAAACTGGTGATTTGCTGACTGGCAGAGTTTCGTTTTGTGATTTTTTATGGCCACTCTAGTGTGGCGATATTGTGGAAAGACACCTAATGGATGGAGACGTTGTGCTGTTCAACCGGCAACCTTCACTACACAAACTTAGCATCATGGCTCATCAGGTTGGTCCAGTGATCGATTCATGACTTCTCTGTACCTTTTCACTAAATTCATGTTTGCAGGTCACAAGGATCTACGATGTGTTCGTCTCATGAGGAAAGTGTCGATTGAAAATGATATTCTCCTTAGATGAACTATTAATAACTATGGAAAGTGTAATGAGAATGTTGAATGCTGACCATCTTACTTCCTGAAGTCAATCATTGTTTCCTGAAAGTACTGTTAAGTAACATTCAGGCTTTTTGCCAAGCATACAACGAGGCATTCAGTTGGAAGGGAGCCTGTTCAATTACTCACTGTAAATGCCCTTACCTTGTCCTGTACATTAGAAACAATTTTATATGATTGGTATTTTAATCAATTTTTTTTAGTTTGAGCATAGGTTTAACTCATGAGCAAAAACTGTGAATATTTGTCGTTTATGCTGTAATTAACTATGTCCCGTATACTTTTTTTTACGATTGGAATTTTATAATTCTTATAGTATAGGTGTCCCCAATTAGCTTACTGTTTTACAGTGAGCTAAAATTTTGAGATGTTAATAAAGTGATCTATTTAATATTTATATATTTATTTTATGAGAACTAACAGGCCACTTTCAAGTTGCATTTTTCTTCTGTTTAAAAATAACTCCTCGTAGTGTCATACAGAACGTTTCATATGGAATTAGTTTTATCTGCAAAATAATTATTGTCTTGCATATCTTGCAAGCTTGGTTCACCATTAGCACAAATGAAAAAATAAGCAGTTTTATAGAACAATGCTAGTGTACAACACCTTTTATTATACTCCTAGGCTGTTGTGCGGCCTCATCGGACATTCCGCTTCAATGAGTGTGTATGCACCCCTTACAATGCAGACTTTGACGGCGATGAAATGAACCTCCATCTCCCACAAACAGAGGAAGCCAAGGCAGAAGCTCTTACACTCATGGGTGTATGTGCAGTGTAAAATTAATGCAATCGCATTGTGTAGTTCCATACCTTCCCCACAGAAAGGATTTTTTCCAACCCCCCCCCCCCCACCACCCCTGGAAATTCCAATTAAGTTTGATAGATTGCTTTAAATGTTTTGGTCTTAGAGAACCCCTCGCCCCTCAGGAAATTCCAATCCCTTCTGCGAGGGGAGTATCGAACTGCACATTGTTTTTTAGACACAGAAGGTTGCCTTGTTTAGTTTGTATTTTGCCACTGCTGAGGATTGTGTGAGCTTGTTATCTTGTTTGTCCATGGCTTGATGCGACTGCCTTTGACGTAAACAGTTGGTACTTTTTTCTGTAAGTAGGAGAAACACAATTCTGAGAATGGAAATCATTTCAAAACCAAGTTTTCCCTAATATGAAATTTGATTTAAGCAATCGACCACAAGTTTCTATGGGTTATAAGCTGATAAACCACGCGGGATGTTGGTAGAACACGAGAAGAATTTGTAAATCACGAGCCGCAGCCTAAAACCCATAGAAACTTGTGGTCTATTGCTTTATCAAATTTATTGCTTTATCAAACTGGATCATTGGATAATGCAATTTGAGAGTTTTCATTGGCTTAGCCATCATGGTATATGAGCCATTATACCATGATCTACAAAGATGGCGAGCGTATGCGTGATTTTTTGGGCCTTTTTGTTTTTATTGTAGCCTAGTTTTCTATTTTTGGGAGGCGTTTTTAATAAAACAATTATTCCACTCGCGCTTGTTGGATATGAGATGATTATCTATAATCTCATATCCAACGCGCGCTCATGGAATAATTGTTAGATATACAATACTTTCAGCCATTGCCCTACCATTCGTCGCAAGCTCGTTGCATGTGGCAAACTTGTGCTGTCTAAATTGGCCCTTATAATCTTCCATTGATGTTTAGACAGTGGTTCACAGTTATTGTTATGTATCATTTCTTTGAAGGTAAAATCTAATCTGGTGACACCAAGAAATGGTGAACCTCTTATAGCTGCTATTCAAGACTTCATCACAGGTGTGACAGAAAATAAACCAAAATGCCATGCATTGTTCATTAAGTAAACAAAGCTGCAGTTTCTTTTGAGCCATTAACACATCTTCTGTAAATATAATGCACGCTCAGTTCCAATAGCGGCCACACAGCAGCTATATTCTAAAAAGATTTGTATGAGGTGGCTAGCCTTGTGTAGCACCTTTTAGAGCTCAATAAGAGTGGCTCACAACAACTTTCTCCAGAGGAAGCCATTATGGCTGGCGATTCAAAACAGAACACCCGCGCCAGCCCCAGTAGGTGACAGGTGTTACTGAAAGTGCTGGACTAGGTTCTAATCCATCCTGGCTTACAATTTGGTAATTTTAATCCAGGAATATATGGATGCTTCTTTCATTTCTTTGTTCGTTTTTGGTACTGCACTTTCTTTTAGGTACAGTTAAACAGGTATATTATCTACTTGCTCGATGATTATTATTAATATTTTGATTTTTTTCCATACCATTGCAGGAGCTTATCTTCTCACGCAGAAAGACGTTTTTCTGGACCGGAGTCATATCACCCAGCTGTTAGCTTATATCCTGGCTGGGAAGGATGTAAATATAAGAATTGACCTGCCGCCTCCTGTCATTGTAAAGGTCAGTTGGTCGGTCAGCTGGTTGGTCACCGATACTGATGATGATGATAATGATGTTGACGATGATTATAATGAAATGGGTATCTCGTTGTTTTTAATAATCGTTTCATCCCACTGCAGCCAGTAAAATTATGGACTGGAAAGCAAGTCTTCAATGTTGTGCTACGACCAAACAAGGACATGCCAATCAAAATGAATTTACGAACAAAAGGCAAACAGTACACAAGTGGAGAAGATCTTTGTACTAAAGACTCATGTAAGTGAAATTATAGGATACTTTTCTTTATCAGCAGCAGCACTCGCCTCGCATTTTCTCTTCTTCACCCTCTTCCTCTTTCGCTCCTGCTCTCACTTCCTCTCCCGTCTCCTTTTTCTCTTCCGCTTCCTTTCACTTCCGCTTCCTCTTCCATTTTTGCTTCCACTTCCGCCTCCTCTCCCGTCTTCTACTTCCGCTCCCTCTTCCGTTTGATGTTCTACTGCCTTCTCCCGTCTTCCACTTCCTCTTCCTTTTCCGCTTTCGCCTCCTTTTTCTGCTTCCTCTTTCTTTCCCCCTCAGTTCCCCATTTTCATCCATTTCTTCTGTGGTCAGATGTGGTGATCCATAACAGTGAACTGATGTGTGGAGCGCTGGATAAAGCAGTCCTGGGATCTGGCTCCAAGAACAGTATCTTCTATGTTCTTCTCAGAGACTTTGGTGGCCAGGTATGCCAATAACCATGTGAATTTAATTGTCTTTTGATACAGTCCTGGCCCCGGTTGTTCGAAAGGTGGATAAGGCTATCCACCTGATAAATCACTATCCAGCGGATAGCGTGGTTTGTTTTGTTAACACTTATCCACTGGATAGCGATTTATCCGGTGGATAGCGTTATCCAGCCTTCGAACAACTGGGCCCTGAGCTCTTGAATTACGCAGTTTGAATTGTTACGCAGCGCAGCCACGGCAAAATATGATGAAACACAATTCTACAGCAACGGGCCTTTTTCTGGCAAAAGAAAAAATCAAATTTTATTATACATGTTCACTGCTATTCGAGTGTCAACCTTGATTGTTAATAAAACTCAGTTGTACCTAGAGTGGTATTCACTTGAGCGTCGAAAAGTAATTCTTATCTGCTTTGGTTTTGCATTACTATGCTATGCGATTGGTTAAAAAAAAACTCGCGCCACTTTTTCATCCAATCAGAAGTAAAACCAAAACCAATCTTGACTCACGCGCACGCGTTTTCCCGCGCTTTGCGTCAGCTACACGTGTTTGCTTCGAATTTTGATTGGTTCACAGGAATGTCTGCGTGCTTTGTGATTGGCCGGAGTGATAACTTTGGTCTTGATTTTCCTTACTATGCATAAAAATTACAATTTCCTCGATTGTGATTTGTTTAAAAAACTCCTATTTTCCACTAATTCACTTGCCAAGTTGTTATCCGTCAGTTTGTTATCGGATAGTTTGTTATCGAATAGTTTGCTATCGGACAGTTCAATAAGCCAATCGCATTCAAAGTTGTAGTTTAAATCAACCAATCACAATTTGAGAGCGACATGAAACAATTTGCGCCTTCTTTGTCAGTCTTTTAATACAAATGTTGCCTTTCTCTTATAACTTGGCTATTCTTCTTTTCTCGGAAAT
>OZ026604.1:3566966-3569466 GCA_964020085.1 Micromussa lordhowensis
TTACCCAAAATTGGAGGCGCGGTGGCCTCATGGTTAGTGCGCTAGTCCTGGCCGGGGACATTGTGTTGTGTTCTTAGACAAGACACTTTACTCTCACGGTGCCTCTCTCCACCCAGGTGTATAAATGGGTATCGGCGAATTTAATGCTGGGGGTAACCCTGCGATGGACTGGCATCCCATCCAGGGGGGAGTAGAAATATTCCTAGTCGCTTCATGCTAGGGAAACTGGGATAAGCTCCGGCCTGATGGGCCACTTGGCCTGTATGCAGACTTTACCTACCTTTACCCAAAATTGGCTTCTTTGAGGCGTAACAAAGTCACTCTTCTTACTTTGCAACCGTCGCTGACCAGGAAGTGAAATTTGCAGGTTCCTTCCCTTTCTGACTCTATGATGCCTAAACTGACCAGTGCAGTCTTTGTTACTATGAGCGCAATAAAGCATGTATTCTCATTCTGTTTGTATTTTAGAGCATTTGTGGAAAACATTGCCAAAAAAGTAGAAACAAAGCATCAACAGCTTGGTCTGGGAGCTGATTCCTCTCTCAGGTATTTCAATAATCCTCGACAAAGGCGAAGTATCTCTAGAAACATATTTAACTTTTCCAACGTAGAATATTGAGTAGGAATCAGTCTTTGGAATACTAGGCACTTCTATTAGTATGGTTTAGAATCGCATAATTGAATAAAATCTTGCATTCTGATTGGTTTAGGAAGCGAGGTATTTAGCGTGGAATTGCGAATTGCATCTTCGTAACAACTATCGTCAAATTGTAACACAACAACTGCAAAAAAGTTTTTCTACAATGTCTTTTTCTACAATTTTATTCAATTATGCGATTCAAAGAAAATTCATTACCTGACTCGTGAATTCCGCGTTAAATTGCACGCGATATCGGTTTTCGCGTGCAATTTAACGCGGAATTCACGAGTCAGGTGATGAATTTTCCTATAGAATTCAGCCATAATAATCTAAACGCGGTATTCCTCGAGAGTCGTTAAACCAAAACCAAAGGCGTCACTCTAACCAATCACAAAGGACACGGACAATCCATCGAACCAATCAAAACTCGAAGTAATTACACGTAGCTGACGCAAAGCGCGGAAAAACACGTGGGAACGAGTTACGATTGGTTTTGGTTTTACTTCTGATTGGATGAAAAAGTGGCGCGAGTTTTTTTAACCAATCACGTAGCGTAGTTGATGCAAAGCCATTTGCCTTTTGACACTCAAATGAAACTGCTCTAATCGATTTGTAAATTTATTAATAGCGGTGACCTCATGGTTAGTGCGCTCGACTCCGGAGCGAGCGCTCCGGGTTCGAGCCCTGGCCGGGGACATTGTGTTGTGTTCTTGGGCAAGACACTTTGCTCTCATAGTGCCTCTCTCCACCCAGGTGTATAAATGGGTACCGGCGAATTTGATGCTGGGGGTAACCCTGCAATGGACTAGCATCCCATCCAGGGGGGAGTAGAAATACTCCTAGTCTCTTCATGCTACTGAAACCGGGATAAGCTCCGGCCTGATGAGCCACTAGGCTCGTATGCAGACTTAATCTTCTAAAGATGGCTCTTTAACCTATCCGTCGATGAGTGAAAACAATTCTTTACATAAGCCACTGTTTAATAGTTAAGAGTGTTAAGATCTGTGGTTATTCAATTTAGAGCATGAACTGTTTAACAGCCGTCATTAAAAACCGCTTTAAGTCAATGTTATGCTTTATGGCATCTCTTCGTTTTGACCAATGATTCCTTTTTTCCTAGCGCATCTGAAACGAATAATCCTCCTAAGGGTAGGTAACTGTGCTTCTTGTTTATTCTATAAATGTGGTTGCTTCCCTGTAAATGGATGGCTTTGAATCCTCTTCCAACAAAAATTTAGTTACTTCTCAAAATAGACGACCGGAAGTGAAAAACACCGAATTCATCTTACTTCCGTTTCCTGCTAGTGTTGTCATGGGTAGACCGCTGTACCAAGTCCCAACTGAAGCAGTTCCTGAGCCTTTGTAAGGAGAAGTACTCAAGAGCAAAGATTGAACCTAGTACAGCAGTGGGTGCCCTGTGCGCTCAGAGTATTGGGGAACCTGGAACACAGATGACTCTTAAGACATTTCACTTCGCTGGTGTCGCGTCCATGAGTATCCTTCAATTTCATAATGTACGAAATATTCGCTCCGACGAAGGGCTAACGCTCGAAACGTCAGCTTCCGAATCTCTTTACGGTGGACAATTCACATTATCAACCCAGTTGATAAAACCAAATCATCCGTGAAGTAGCTTGTAAGCTCTTTGCGCTTACACGAAAAAGGCTGGAATTTCGTTACAAACGTCATCGGAATCCAAAGTTCCGTTTGGCTCGTTTAACAGAGTAACGTTTTTATTTTTTCAGGGGAACCTTTCTTTCAATCTCTGGTCGAGTTACAAACATCTTAACTCTGAATTTTAAATTTGCATGGTACGAGTATGTCCCAAGAAATTGGAGACCTAAACATTTTAATCTTTTG
>OZ026604.1:3574466-3589466 GCA_964020085.1 Micromussa lordhowensis
CCCTAAGTAATGGAAGCACCTCAGTATTCTTGGGGGAGGGGTAGGTGGTGGGATAAGTAGCTTTCCGTCAAAATTGCCTGATAACGGAGTTCTGTGAACATTATGTGGTACATCAAGGCAATATTCCCAGTTGATTATTTTCTTTATTGTCGTCACCTACCTGTCTTACAGTGTCTTGATATTGTAAGGAGAAAGTAGACGCTCACCACATCCCCATGAAGAACTCTGAGAAGTAGAAAATTGAAATTTTTAGCTGCGTTTTCGAGATAAATGCGTTTTAATTTAGGCTACACTTTCGTAACTTTATTCATAATTTTAAAATACATAGCATCTTCCTCTGCTCGCAAATAGCTCTGCTAGTCGAGGCGAGCAGAGGACACTTGCTTTTTAAAGGAGTTAAGACGGAATCCGCCAGACGTTGGAGTAACAAGTGGACAAAAACCTTGTACCAAGACTATTTACATTGTATTGCAAACTTCTGTAGGGCTCTTTTAATTATCTTCTCAAAACAATTCATTTCTAGCAACACCAAACGTCGAAAACGAATGTTGAACTTCGTATGAAACGCTTAAAAGTTCTGGTGAAATGAAACTGATGATGAAATTTTGCCTGTGTTTCCACAAAATCACTGAACTTTGAAATTTATTTTCTCTCGTTCCCGTGGCAAATTAGTTTTCGGTGTTATTTCAGGCAATTATTTATGTATTTAGCTTTAAAAAAATGTAAAAATGGCTGTAAAATACCAAAAATTACTCTGGTACAGAATTTTGTCCACTAAAACCTGAAATTGCTCCATCTTGTATCGGATTTCTTCTTAAAAATTTTCCGAGTTTCCTTGTACCTCTGTTTCAAAACGAATCTTTGTTCAAAACCTTTCATATGATTTGTATGAAAATAAACCTTTAGGCGGAACTCATTTTCATATGAATGATTTCGTACGAAGATTCGTTTTGATACAGAGGCTAACGCAACTCGGAAGTGGCCTATTGCCGAGTGTCACTGAGTCTGCGGTTTTCACCCCTGATCAGCGGTCATCCTAAGTAGAATACACCAGGAATCATTCGACTAAATTCCATTGAACGAAACAAGTTTAACCGGTTTCGTTCTGGGTTCGTACCTTCTCTGATTGGATAATTATCGTGTTTATCTTCAGGCGTCAAAGGCACAGCGACTACGTCTAACAACACGGCTGAAGTCGAGAAAGTTCTTGGAATCGAAGCTGCCAGGTTGGTAGATGTTTTTTTTTTTACCTCTGTTTCATAACGAGTCTTGGTGTAAAACCTTTCATATGGAAAATGACTTTTACTCACTACATGTACATCTTAATCAGACGTTTTCATTTTAGTGTTTTTGCACAAGACTCAGACCAACGGAGACAAAAAGCGGCAATAAAACGCATTACTCAGAGTATATGACATAAGGCTGTGGTCTAAGAATAATTACAATGAGCCAAAAGGTTCCTAACCATGAGATCCTGGATGCCCAGCACTTAAGCTTATAAGGAAAGAGTGAGTTTGTCCGGTCGCCCAAAGACAAAAGTTAGTCTCCCTGTGGCACCCGGGCTTCTAGAGCACAGCATTCAGATAATCCGACATTTCAATTAAGATATTTACATTTCGTATGCCTCATTAGGCGGACAAAGTTATAATTTTTCGTTCTTTCTGCCTTGATTCGTGGGATATGATGTGACACACCACTGTTCATCCTAGTGGCAAAAATGTGTAAAATTCAAATCATGATAACTCTCATTGAAAATAAACTGCAAAGCTGTGAACGACGATCCTGCTTGATTGAACGTAGAATCTCTAATCAGCCAAACTTGAAAAGTAAAACGATGAGAAGTCAAAGACTACTGCAAGCCTGACACAACGTGGTATATTTAAAACAATATTTCGACTGGCCAGACCAGCCTTCTTCAGCTTTAGATGTTGCTAAATTACAAAAATTGATATGACAATATTATATATAATGTTGATGTCGTAACACATATTCCGAAACTAAAAGGAGTGGCGGAAATGAGAAACAAAACAAACTAAATAAAGTAAAGATAAAGTGGTTCTTCGTAGGTTATTTCCCAGTAGCATGTAGTTTGTCTTGATCATATAGGAAACGGGGGGGGGGGGGGGGGAATGCTGGATTTCGTTTTGAAAACTCCAAGTCGAAGAGGACATAACTTTGTTTTCTCTATGCCTCATGAAAGACCCCTTACGATCCTCGGATCAGAGGCATATTAACGTTATTATAGCTTACTATCATTATCATTATCATTATCATTGTTGTTGTCATTGTCATTGTCATTGTTATTATTATTAGTATTGAATAGATATCTCTTGTGTGCTTCTCTGTTACCAGGGCAACGATAATGAATGAAATCAACGTGACCATGAAGAGTCACGGGATGAGTATCGATACACGTCACGTGATGTTGTTGGCAGACCTTATGACATTTAAGGTAAGAGGGTCGTACAGGGGGGGTCTTTGGCACGGTTCACGAACCGAAAAAATAGGGAATCACGGATCACGGAAGTCTAAATTTCGTTTTCTCGAATCACGAAAAGAAGCAAGAATGATACTCGTTTCAACCCATTGACCCCTGGAGCTTTTTGTCAAAAATGAGTTTTTGGACATTTTGGTGGTTTTGAGGCTGGATCTTGGCCAAATTAGCTTTAATCTGGTCAAAAATACAAATGCAACACGACAGCTTGCCGGGAAAACTACAAGAAGTAACTGAGCAGGTACAAATGTACCAGGTACACAATCATGTATTAGCAATTCAACGGGCGATATGATTACGAGGGTGGGAAACCTTGTCAACGGCCTTGGAAAAGTAATGGGAGACAAGGACTGGGCACGGTTAATGATAATGGGGAAAGACTGAAAGAAATCTGCGATTTCAATGAAATGGTTATCACCGGAACAGTTTTTCCTCACAAGAAGATTCATAAGCAAACCTGGCTGTCACCCGATGGAAGAACAAAAAAATCAAATAGATCACGCTCTGGTTAACAGAAAATTTAGAACATCAGTATCATGATTAAAAACACGAGGGCCATGAGGTCAGCAGATGTCGCCAGCGACCATTACCTTGTACGATGAACCATCAGATTAAAGCCCAAAAGAGCACCGGCGACGAAGAGTACCACGAAGAGTACCACAAAGAGGCTCGACACACAGAAACTCCAAAACCATGATATACACAGAAGGTTCACCATACAGCTGAAAAACAGATTCCAGGCACTAGCAGTAGAAGAGCAAATGAGTGATAAAGGAGAAGAACAAGAAGACCAAGTGGAAAGAAAAAACGAGATAATGGAGAAAGCTTATGTCAAAATGGCAGAGGAGGTACTAGGGTACAAGAAAAAAAAACGAGCCATGGTTCAGTCAGGAGGCTTGGACTTTGGTAGACCAAAAGAAAACCAAATTAAACAGAAGCTAATCGGTGCAAGATCAGAGAGACCAAAACAGAGATGGCAAAATTAATACAGACAAAAGGATAGGGAAGTTAAAAGACAGGATAGGGTGGATAAGAGAAAATGGACTGAAGAGATTGCAAAAGAAGCTGAAAATGCGGCTGGACAACAACACATGAAAACACTGTATACCCTGACCAAAGTATTAAGCAACGAAAGACCAAGGCAGAGTGCTGCAAAACAGGCAAGATCCTTAACGATAAAGAAAGTAAGCTCAGACGATGGTTGGAGCACTTCTCTGAAGTACTAAATAGAGAGAGCCTAGTAATCCAGTAAGTGAAATGGAGATAGAGCTGTCGAATGAAATAGAAGAAATTGGTACATATGAACCCAGCAGAGCTGAGCTGAAGTAAGGAACCAGGAATAGACAACATACAGGCGGAGCCGCTTAAAGCTGACATTGACTATGCTACTACTAAAGTCAAGGAGATCATAGACGGCATAGTGCGGAGAGACGAGAAGACACCAAGAAAATGGAGGAAAGGATTGATTGTCAAACTGCCGATCGAAAAGAGGAAATCTGAAAGAATGTAAAAACTGGCGTGGAATTACGCCGCTGTCAGTTGTCAGCAAGGTCCTGGGGAGAATTATGATTGACAGGAAACGAACCGGAGTAGAGTCGAAGCTTAGAAGGGAACAAGCAGGTTTTCGACCAGGTAGGAGAACTACTGAGCAAATATTCATATTGAGAAATATCATCGAGCAGTCAATAGAGTGGCAGTCATCATTGTATTATGTTCCACATAGCACAAAGAAGACAGGTAACAGGTAAGTTGAGTTTAGAGGATGCTAATTTTGGTCAAAAGTGATGACGTCAGAAGTAAAAGAAAGGCCAAGGCTCGTCACGGCCGGTTACGAGCGGCACAGGAGTCCATAGGTTAATAACCTGTTCCTGCTCCAGAAAGAGTGTCTGAAGAAAGAAAAATCTTGAAAGGCTAGTTCAAGGCTCCATATCGCAGGCTAAGAGGACTCGCGTCTCAAAATCACGTAGAATAGAGTGGTGAAATCACGAATATCGGTTAGTAATTCAAGTTGTTCACGGGTCACGCAAAACCTTCAGATCACGGATCACGAAGAATAATTTGCTAAATTCACGTTTCACGGAAAATAAAATCAGCTAATCACGCATCACGAGAATACCCCTGTACGACCCTCAGGTAACGCTTTGGACGGAGTAGTAGCCGGCTTGTTCAGAGGTTTCTCTCATACCAAAAGATACCAAAGAAAACTGTAATGCTGAAAGAACAATGACAAAAAAAATGCAAGCAAAACCAAAAATTCACCGAATTTTGCCATCATTTGGCCGTCAGGCATTTGGTCATTTGGTCTTTGGAAATCAGGCTCACAGAAATGGCTCGAAACACTTGTCTAAAAGCCGTGAAGGATTCATTGGTTCTTTGACAACAGGATTCACAATCTGTCTTTGACAACTGCGAACTTTATCACTTAAAAGCACTCGAAAGGCGCTCGCAAGGAGTTCTCGCGCGTACTGTTGATAATGACGATTTTCTTTCCTCAGGGAGAGGTACTGGGCATAACGAGGTTCGGCTTAGCAAAGATGAAGGAGAGCGTTCTCATGCTTGCTTCTGTAAGTTTACCCTTGTAAAATAAGTAATCTGAACTAGTTATCGATACTTTTCTTTCTAGCAGGAGCTTTTGTTAAGTATTCGTAGAGCTCGAGATAAACGAGAAACGCGAGTCTTGCGCGACGAGAGACGCGGTCGCGCGCGATTTGCGTTCGTCTCGCTCTTTTCTAAGAACCTCGCAAAACTTGCTTAGTTGTTAATCTTGTTTCTCCTTTGTAGTTCGAGAAGACCTCTGATCATTTGTTTGATGCAGCACTACACGGTCAGACTGACTCTATTGATGGTAAGAAAAAAACGTTTGTACAGCTGCAAGTTGCATGAAATTGCTATGATTTTACTTCATGAGGTGAAACGCATCACACACCGTGTTTAACCGTTTGTAAAAGAAGAAAACTTATGTGAGATGTTGCTCGACAATGACCAGGTTGATAAATTCCCGTGGACCGACATCAGTGTTTTATTGAAGATTGGTTCTGTGAATGTACTTACATAATTTGCTTGCGCGGAACTTAAAATTCATACAGTAAAAATCCGCGTGTAAGAACCTAGTGGTTTAAGAACTTGTTTAGCCAAGCAAGATAAAGGAGGTTCTTATATGTGGGTTACAGTTGAATTATGAACTCTTGTCACAGAGGCAACACTAGATAAACATTCTGTAATCAGTTGTGTTAGGCTTATTATAATACAGTTGTGGATAAATACTGTCTGGTAATCAACAACTATATCTCCTTTATAGAAATTAAGAACTTAATAAGAACCTACTTAGCCTAAATTTCCAATACCCACCCCAAAATACAAGAACCTATTTTGACAGATGTAAGAGGTTTTAAATGATTCCGAATCTTCCAGAGAGAAACGAGTCTTTACACATTGTGAATCAGTAGACCTTAAGGCCTGTTCAAACGCACTATACAACACTCGACTTTGTATGATCGACATTGTATAGCGTTGTTGGGTAAGGTGTTCAAACGTACTATACACGCACTATACAACCACTCTACAAGTATGACGAAACAGAGAATTGTGGGTTAAGATTACCCATGGTTCCACGCCCGTTCTGCTTCTCGCCCTCCGCCATTTTGAACTCTTGTTTGTGTGTGATTTCGTCGACTTCGACTGCGCATGCTCGCATGCAGTATAATTGCTCTACAAGTCGAGTGGTGCGTTCAAACGAGCTCGACTTTGTAGAGTATCGCTTCAGTGATCGCGAAACAAAGGAAAAGTCGAGTGGTTGTCGAGTAGAAGTTTGACCAGTTTCAAACATCGCTATACACGATTAGACTTGTCGAATCGTGTATAGTGGGCACTATACAAGGTGTTCAAACGCACTCGACTTTGTAGAATATACAAGTCGAATGTTGTATGGTATACAAAGTCGAGTGCGTTTGAACAAGCCTTTATCACAGCTTTGGAAGCCATCTTTTCAGTTAGGCAATGCTTCAGAAATTACAGTGTTTGTATGGGAATCCGATGGCAAATAGTTCTTAAAAGTCGAGATTCCCGCATTATAAATATATATAAAAATATTAGACACATGTATGGAAAATTATGTATTACTTAGCGACTGGGAACATTTGGTTAATGCAATCGTTTGCCTAGTATCTTCCAAAACAGTGATTAGGTCTACTCGCCACTTTAGGAACGAGAAGAAACTGGTAGCAGGTGTCATCTCGCATTGGCTTGTGGGAACATTACTGGGGACAAAACAAAAGACGAAAAGCTATCTTGTTCCCACCAACGATCCCACAAGCCTCTGCAAGATGACACTCGCCCCAGGTTTCTTCCCCATTCTAAAGTGGCGCATGGTAAAGCCGAGGTCTGGTGTCTGTGTAAATCATGTTTAAGTCAAGGATACCTGGATAGTAATGAGTGACCATAAATGATAATGATAATGATGGTATTTAACCAGAATTGGTTAACTGCTGCAATACAGGTGCATTCATCTTAAATGAGGATTTTAATAATAATACCTTTGTGTTTCAGGTGTCAGCGAGTGTATTATTATGGGAATTCCCATGAGTATTGGTACTGGAATGTTCAAGCTTCTTCACAAATATCCTTTTGTGTAAAAGAAAACCAGTCTTGATTTTGGTAGTTGACCTCTTTCAAACAGCTTTGCAAGTTTCAAGTTTGTTGCACATCTGTGCGCAAAGCGTGGAAATGTACGGCGCTTTTGCAGTTTTCGCCATAATCGCGACTACGTTCCCTTTACCCAAACCCTAACCTTAAACCCTGCGATGAACTAGTCTCTCGTCCAGGAGGGGTCCGGTGTGGAAAGGTCGGTGATGCTCTTCGGAAAATTAGTATTAAGCCCCCAAGGGAGACAAGTCTGGGTGTGGCTCGAGCCATAAAAGATACCAGTTAAAACGGAAATGACAGCGTTTCTTTTTACTTCTTCGCACCCTAAAAGAAACCTTGACGGGTAGCAATAGTGGCGTTTTGTCCTGAACACCCTAAGTAAGACTAAAATCCGTAAGTTACACTTCAACGAGAGACGAGAAACAATCCCGACCTTTTCATATGAGAGGCCCCCAGGGAGGTGGGGGGGGGGGAGTGGTTAGAAATTCTCCTGGTCGCTTCATGCTGCAGTTAAGTGCCGGCGGCCTGATGGTACCCTATTCGCAGATGTCCGCTGTTTCCTTTCCGCGCGAAAGGAAATGGCAGATATCTTAACACAGGCTATCCTGATGGGGCCACTAGTCTTGAACACAGACAGTGTCTTTACTTAATTTCCAACAGTGCAGTAGTTCGTCCTTAACATTTTCCACACCAAACAAGACCGGACCTCCAAGCCGCAGGAATTTAATTTTTGACAATCCTGAATTCCATTTGCCGGAATCAACCGCGTCCATTAAACGGTAGCGATAAATCATAGATGATATCTCAATACGTGCTGTTTTCAGTGTAGCAAAAGTTTAGATGCAATATCATGAAAACGAACTCTCACAGTACACAAGAGTGTTTTATATGAAAACTGTCTTTACGAACAAGACATGAACTGGAGAAACAACCCCGTAATTAATACCGCGCATTGCCATGGAGCATTTATCATTAGGCCAACCGTGCTTCAATCGTGTCAAGCTCTGTTTGAAGTAGGAAAAGTGCTGGTTAATAAACGTGTTTTCCTATGATCGATAATAATATGAGTTGAGTATATGAAAGCTGTCATCGCGAAGTCAAAGCAAACAGACCATTCTTATCGCGAGCTTATCCCATTCTCCAATAGCCTTTGAACAGGCTCCGGCTAGAAGGGTCTGGCTGCGGCTGGAGCGACCGAGAATGAACTGGCGGAGAGTGAAGTGGCCGAGAGGGGAATGGGGTGGGATCGGAGTCGTGTTGACGTAATCTCGAACTGAGTAGTTAGAGCGGTATCACGGTATCAACCAATCAGAGCCCTTTACGGATCTCACATGATCAGTTTAAAATTTCTCGGATGAATCTCGGACAATTTTTCTTACTAGCGGTCTGTTTTAGTCCCGTATTAACTCCATGTGGTCATGATAATATATGGGTTATTGACCAAGCGTGAGGTCAAGATGGCTGATTTTCGGCGAAGTTATTTTTTTTTTTCCCGTGCTTATGGACCGAGGCAGAGTCGAGGTCCATAAACTCACAAAAAAAGAACGAAGCCGACATCCAGTCATCTGGACCGAAGAAGCTTGGTCAATAAAGGATTTATTGTATGGCTTTCAGCGAATTTTTCTTGCGGGAAAAAGCGAGTAATCCAGTGCAGGCAAGGTAGCGCCATCTTGCCCGCTCAAGCAGCTAGCCGTATAATAAAATACAAAATGAACTTATTACCGAGTGTAGCTTATTACGGCACGGGAAAGTATTTCGCTTGAGGTTATAGTGTACGGACCAAGCACAGCGATAGACTGCGAGCAATCTCTCTTTTCCTCGAAATCCTTGCGGACGAACGCAAAACAAGTAAGCGTGCGAGCGTGACGTGTGCGCGTCGAGCGGCTCGCAGCATCGCTCGATCCCGCACGCCACGCCCTTGCAAAATAAACAAGAATCAAGTATTTTTCCATCCGCTGCACCGTAAATTACGTCAATTGGTGTTATATCATACCACCTGTTCCGAGCTTGACTTTCTTGCAGAGACGTGAAACTGTTTTTGTGAATGATCAGTCTTACGCGCGGTTAGTGAATTATTAGGAACCTTAGGGCCCGTTTACATGGAAAGAGGATGATCCTAGCGCTGGGATCATCCTAGCACTAGGATCATCCGAGCGCGGTATGTTTTCAGCTTTCAGTTTACATGTGAAGGGTTGTATTAGGCCCCAGTGCTAGGATCATCCTACCGCTAGGATCATCCTATCTGAGAGGAGGGATGATCCTGGCTCCATGTAAACTGCGTCAGGAGGCCCAGTTTGCCCACCATCTTGAAACCTGACATGGCCCTGGGGACGAGTTCTGGGAACAACATGGCGGGATCTTCTCACTCATCGTCGACTAAAGGCCGACAATTTCGAATTTCCCTGCCAAGCGATGAAGACGAAGATACCGGTGTGCAACGTGGGGGTGCAATATTGTTTCAAAAATACAGGACCCAATTTCAAAGTAGAGAGGCAGCGGAAACTACTGAATTTTCGAGTCTTTGTGCGAGCGGTGTGCAAACAGGTCCACGTCTGATCTTCCTCCTCGCTATTTGAAACCTTGAAATGGTGGCAGTGTGACTTAGATGGAGAATCATAGCTCGCTGTTGCTGTGTTTGAAATATCAAGTTGTATATAATGGCAAATTGATGCTGAAAGGCGGTTATCAAAGCGAGTAAATAAGGAAAAACTCCTAAAACTAACTTTTTGTCCTTTTCGCCCGCCATCTTGCTTTGCAACCGCGCTGAACACAGAATCTTGCATGTAAACTTCATGTAAACCAAATTAAGAGTTGATCCCAGGAGCCGCGTTTTTGCATGTAAACCAAATGAAGATTCTAGGATGATCCTGGCACTAGGATCATCCTCTTTCCATGTAAATGGGCCCTTAAGCAAGCCACGACGGCAACGGCAACGAGAACGCCACCAAACAAAAGGCTTAATGAGCAGAACAATGGCTGTGCACGTGCGTTATAAATCTTTGTACATTTCTTAGCCGTCCTCTGCAAAACAACAACGTGAAATGACTAAGTTCTGCGTATTCTGGAGAACGCGAACGGCGACGGCTAATTTTTCGTATTTTAGTTTGGAATTTAACGCTGGCATTACACAATTATATTAGCTAGAGCAAGTTCTGAGAGAGATGGTTGCTCTGAACAAATCTATGCAGCTGCGAAATTCGACGGTAAAATATAAAACTATTTTTTACTGGACGTCGTCCTTGGCGTCGCCGTCGTCATTGTTTAAGGTCCCTGTTGACGTGTGCGGGGCCAGATGGCCTTTTCCGGAACCGCCGTCAAACGCGGTATAAGCAAAGGCGTTTTTGAGCGACGGACGGCAACCGGAAGTGGACGTTTCTCATTTTTGGGCAGTGGATGCGCTCTAATTTTGAAGTAAATCGTCTCTATATGAGTAAAGACACATAGTTTTACAAATTCGGTAGCGCCAAGGCGAGTGAAAAGAGAAAACGTCTCATTTCCGGTTGCCGTCCGTCGCTCAAAAACGCCTTTGCTTAAGCTCCCTTTTTAAAATAACCAAGAATCAAATATTTTTCCATCCGCTGCATCGCAAATTACGTCAATTGGTGTTACATCATACCACCTGTTCCGAGCTTGACTTTCTTGCAGAGACGTGAAACTGTCTTTGTGAATGATCAGTCTTACGCGCGGTTAATGAATTGTTGACGTGTGCGGGGCAAGATGGCCTTTTCCGGACCCGCTGACGTCAATCCCGTACAGTCCCTCCCACGTCAAACGCGGTATTGTATTCTATCGGAGCTGCGTCGGCGGGCCACCCACGGAGTTATTTAATTTATTTAATTTTAGAACTAGACGTCGTTATTCGGTTCCGTCACGGAGATAAGAACAGACGCGTACACTGTTCTATTTACGGGTCTGTTAACAACCAATCATAACAACCAATCAAATTCGTGAATTTTTTTTATAGTTTTCAGTGATTAATATGAATATAAATGATGTTATGACTGGATTATAGGCTGGGAAAAAGCAAAAATTGGAAGTGCAAAAGTAGATTCTACAATAAATTCTACAACTGGGCAAATACAGCTTCTCTACCTTTCTATACAGTTCGTACAAATTCATTAACGTTATGTACAAGTCATACTTGTGTGCAATGTACCTTGCATCGTTATCTCATACTGAATCGACCATGGCGTTTTGAAAACTTTGTAATAAAGAGCGGTTGATTGAAAATTGATCTTGGTCGGGTGGAGTAAATGCGATTATATTTTGCAGTTCATTTTATTGTAGTTTGTGTAAAATTATTGGATGAGGCTACAAATAAATCGTTCATTTACAAATGATAATTTACTTTCTCTAATTATTGTCAGTAATCACCAGACTTCCGAAATGTACTGAAAAACTTTTAAAAGTTTCAGTTGCGATGTTTGATTTCCACTCTTTAACCGTTCTTTCTCGAACGAAATTTTGAGAACACGTTTTGACTGAATTCAAATTCGACAACCATGGATTCATTTGCCTGATCACAAAATCAAGCGACCAGTGTCTGGCGAATTATTTTCAAATGATCTGTGAAAGCGATAATTATGGTTCCCAATTCAGACGTAACATTGTATTTCGTTTAGCGCGAATGGTTTTTTTTTGGTTGGATTAGCTCGGTGTGATGTGAAATCGAAAAACATCTAACTTCCAGCTTGATTCGTGTGGAGAAACCTAACCTATTCAGTCCGCATAAATTACTATAATGATGCCCTCAGGCAATATCATAAACGTAGAAAAACATATGAAGTCAACAAGCAGTCTTTTGTTTTGTTTTTTTTCACGGGGTTTCTGAAGTGAAATGGATGTTATTGTGTACATTTTCATACTGAACTACACGTGCATATTGTAACAAGTTCATTAACAGCCGTGCCACGTGGAAATATAATTGACCATTGATTAATTATTGCGCTTACAGACACGAAAGTCACTTCTATGCGCCTTTCTGTTTTAATATATCGACTCGGTTACCCACAGGCGCTCGCTTAATATTGTAAGTCCGAATAAAAACTAATGATCCTGCACTGCATATAGTATCACTCGTTTGGGAATTTTGATACACCTTTTATTTCCACCCCCCCACCTCCCCCCTTTACGGCATTCATTTGATAAATTACCGGTACTTTGTTTTATTCGACAAATCGACCTGGTGTGAATTGACTTGAATTTGCCCTGTAGTTTGCACTTCATCTTTTAAGGCTTTAAAAGTTTACTCCATGTTCAAGGATGGTGCAATATTTAGAGCGCGGTTAAGTAGAGGTAATATATCGACTTTGCGTCCTGAAGACAAAGGCATACTTTCCTGCAAGATATATTCAAACCTAAAGAAGGAAAGATTTTGCCTATTCAAAAATTGTCCAAATAGTGCTCAGCAAGTTCAAACCTGTTTTATTTCGCAATGAAACGCCAGTTTTAAAAGTTCCTAAAGTTGTTGAATCCATTTCGGAATACTATTACAATAGTTGACGAATTCACAACTGACAATTCAAATTCTCTTAAAGCGATTCATTTTCAGTTTTTTGATAGCTAACCTAGTGATAGAAACTTTTTTACTCCCCGACTTGCTAAACTCGATAAATTTTGAAACTGTTTTCCGTCTCCCCGAATAGTTTTCAGAGCTCTTCACCACGCGTTTGAATTTACTCAAGAAAGTTTTTTTCCCCTTTCCCTTGTGTTGTTTAGCGTTGAATTTTCCCTACGATCAAGTAAGACATCCTTTTGTCCTGCCAAAAATGCCTCTGACTGTTTAACTCTCAATTGAGCACGATTCACTTCAGGTTGCTAAGAGACGGAGCAAAGAATGAAATTTCGTTAAATAAGTCTCCATTGTTCTGTTGTACTCGATTACCCGACCACGTGGAGTTTGACTCGCTAGCAAACGAAATGTATACTATTTTTCCGGCAAGAAAAATCCAGCTTTGATTTCATTTATCGTGCGAAAGCTACTCAATTGAGATTAACCCCTCAATAACGATGGATGTTTCATTCATTCAGTGAGGGTTTTTCTCTAAAAAACAACTTGTATTATATCTCAATCGTTTTTCAGGTTGTACATTGTTTAGAGAACGGGTGATGTATTCAGATCGTGAAGACCAAAACATCCTGCGTCAGATTGAACTTTTGCCCGAGAAACTTGCACTTTATTTCAAAACTCGGCCCAGAAATGAGTTGTGATTGTAAGCATTAAACAGTTCGTGGTCGGATATGAGCGAGATGCCGTGTTCCCAATGCGACTTCGTTCATAATCCTACACGTGTTTAGCAGACAAAAGATTCCACTTAGGCGCCTAATTTAAGCGATTTCAAAATCGAGGCGCATTTTTTATTAGTGTATCCATTGTTGCTTTCAACGGACTACAAAAAGTGTCTTTGTGGATCTCCGATTTCGCTTAGGTTTTTAGTGAACAAGTCGTTTTATGAGGCCGCCAAGTTCATGCGGTCATTTGCGGTATTGTACGAACAAACCTCAGCTTATCAACTTACAAAGCAAAGTTCCTGTTTGTTTTGATCAATGGGGTTGACGGGGCCAAATGTTGGCGCGATTTATAGCGCTGAAAAGGAAATTAAAATAACGTCGTTTTTTTTGGTGGCTGTGTAAAGCGGCCATTTGGTCTGTGCGCCAGGCGTGCATTGAAAAGACAGACCAACTTGTTTAAAAACAACTTTCTATAATTGAATTTATTTCAATAACATTGACACGCACACAGCTGTACAGTATAATAAAGATACTTTAGTCAATAAAAGCTGTTTCATTTTACTTGAAGTTTAACTACAGCGATATAAAATAATTTAAAAAATTACATTCAACTTCTTTTTGCAAAAAAAGGGAAGACGGTATATGGGATATCTACAAGATTTTCGCATATGTACAGATAGTTAAATTCGATCAGTTATGATTGAAACTCTTGGAACCCTTTCAAATACACGTCCAACTCCGAACTTCTAATCCCGTAGTGGTCACCCACCTGTTGGCAAGAAAGATAAATCAGTGTTTTCATTCCGTTTCGATGAAAAAAAATGTCTAATGAAGTAACAAAATTCAAAGTTCGCAGAAGTTAGGGCGGGGTGAAAAAACTGTTGTAAACTAGTAAAGTCAAATCTCACAATACTTTAAAGAAACGCTTTTGTGGTCATTAGCTGTACCTGAAATTGGTCCATTGTTTTTGGAACGACTATAGTGACGGAAGGGTCGTGCATTAGAAGGCTGGGTGCTCCGGTTCTTGAAGGCGCGATGGCTGTTACTTCAACAGGCGGTAACTGCCCGGCGAGCACTGCCGCGGACTGCGACCCTTTCAGATAACAGCTTAACATGGCGATGTAATCAATTGCCATTCGCAACACCTCGATTTTGGAAAGTTTTTGAGGGTTTTGATCCACGCAGGGTACTTTCTTCCGCAATAGTTCTAAAGCGTTATTCAGTACATGTCTTCGTTTTCGTTCTCTTGCGCTTGCCTTCAACCGGCGGCTTCTGTCGAGCTGTGCCCACTTTCGGTATCTCGAGTTGTCGGCTGTGTTCACTTCCTTACTCGCCGAAACAAGTGGATCGTTCGCGAGGTTGTCTTCGACTCCCTTTGTCATTTTTTTCTCTTGTACAAATGCTCAGCTTCACAGATGCTTTCTTTTCTTTCTCGCTTATGGCCGGTTCTGAGGCTATCAGCCGCTTGCTAGCTATTGTGTGTCGTAACTGATCTCTCAGTATAGCACGCGCTATAGCGCGGTCGTTTTAACATAACAATGTACACACACGCTTGCCAAGTTGCGCGTGCTCGGCAGACAACGCTTCTGCTGTGCTGTCAATCAACCGTCATTGAAGTGGCTTTCCGCAAAGAT
>OZ026604.1:3596966-3621966 GCA_964020085.1 Micromussa lordhowensis
TCGTTTAAGTTAATGATTCTTTCAGTTTCAGTGGGTTTGGCTTTCGAAACTGGAAAACACGAAGATTGCTGTGAAGTTCAATCTGTTGGTTTGTGAGCTTTTGGCTCGCCATTTTCAGCGTTTCATTTCTTCTCTCAAAGCAGAGATCGTTGGGTTTTGTCAGTTTCTTTAGAATTCAACCTCAGGCGAAAGTCGTCGCAGTTCTTTTCCCATCTCTTTCATTATTGCCATGCGACACGTTTGTGGAATTCTTGCTGGGAAGCTGTTTTCTTTCAATTTCTCAGCATAAAGTGCGCTCTTGCGCAGACGTTTAACGGATTGTTCCTCCGAGAACTTTTGTTTAACACGCGAAGCAACACAACCCATTTTGTTTAGCTTTGGACTTTTTAACTTGAAATATTTGCTTCAGTGCAAGCTTCAGACTTTCACAGCGAAGTATGATTCTCTTTCAGAGTTTAGTGGTTTTATATTGATTACCCAAGCCCGTTTTGACGTAGTCATTACGGCAAGGTTGCAAAAGTCATGACGTTATGTTACCTTGACGACTGGTAAACATGTTTTGTTGTTTTTCTGCTACAGACGTTTGAGAGACTTTTCCTTCGAGAACTTTTGAGAGCAACACAATCCATTTGTGTTTGGCTTTGGACTTTTTAAACTCTTTGATGCAATGTAGGTAAACTTCAGACTTGAAGAGCACATTATGATGCTCTTTTCAAAGTTTAGAGGAGCTAATATTCATGAACAAACTCGTTCTGACGTGTTCACAACGGTAAAATTTGAAGAATTCATAACGTCAATTATTGTTATATGAGAGGGTACTAAGAATGTTATTGAAAACATTGTGTTACCTGGACGACTGGTAAACATGTTATATTAACATCAATTATGCTATTGACACCTAACGCTCCGTTACCAAGGTTACATAATGTTGGAGCGAAGGCGTTTCGCAAAATACCTTTGCATTGTAACAGGCTATTTTCCAAATGGTCATTTCACTTCAAAACGATGTTTCAAAATGTTTCATTTCAAAACCATTTTTTTTGTTTACGAACCTTGGTAATATAATGTTGCCACTCAATGCTGTGTTTATTAATGTTGTTGATTAGTTACTTAGGTAACGTCACGTTTTGTGATGCCTTTAAATTGGAAGTGCTTTTAACACGGTCAATTCAATAACAATTTTACTATTGACTCGCAACGCTGCATGGCAACTTTTGAAAATCAAATGTTTTGCTTGTTGCCAAGGTTACAAAATGTTCAGAGCGGGGTCGTTTCGCGAAAATACCCTGCCATCTTTCCATTGCAACAGGCTGTTTTATACTTAGGTAACGTCATGTTTTGTAACACCCTTAAATAGGAGGTGTTTTCTTTACAATAACAACTTTACTATTCGCTCGCAACGCTGCGAGTAAAAATTAAATGTTTTGTCTGTTACCGAGGTTAAACAATGATCGGGGCGCTTGAGTTTCATGAAAATACCCTTTCGAATTTTTTGCATTGTAACTTTGCATTTTTTGCTGTTTTTCAAATGATCATTTCATGCCATTTTTTCAAACCCATGTTTGTTTACTATTTGATTAGTAACCTTAGTTTTGTAATCTCATGCAATGCCTATCAACGCTATGCTTGTTTATATTTGTTGTTAATTGGTTACCAAGGAAACGCCATGTTTTTTATGCTTTTTCATTAGGAGACGTTTCGTTTCCAGGTGAAATCGATAAGCACTACAACGTTGTCAAAGATTACAAACTCGGTGTTTGTTAGTTGCCACGGCTACGCAGTGTCTAGGGTGTTTTACGAAAATACTCTTTGATCTTTCCGTTCTGAAAAGCTGCTTTCAGATTGGTCGCTTTATTTCAAAGCTAGGATAGTTTGATGTTACGCAATGCTACTTATTTCTTCGCTTTGAAGACGGGGGGTCAAGGGGCAACAGGTTTGTGATATTTATCAGCCAAAGAGCTCAAGATAAGTAAGTTTTGACTTAGCACTGTGTTTTGCTCGCTATTTTCTTGACACAATTCTTAGTTCTATTCCAGAAGCAATCCAGTTCAGCGATTTCCCACTCGAAAAATGTATTCCATATCACTAAAATCGCTAAAGCATCAATTTTCTACCACTGCAAGAAAAGTTTGACGATTACGCCTAAGCGATTCAAAATCGGTGTATTTTTACGACAAAAATAAGAGATATTTAGAAGGTTTTTCGAGATATTTTGAAAAGATTTTTTATAAATTTCCGGAAAGATATTTAGGCGTTTTTACGTGATATTTGGAGAAGTAATGTCATAGGTTTTCTCTCTTTATTAATTTTGATTTCTCTGATGTATTGCCTTGACACGTGTTTCGACATTCCATTTCGGACTCCTGCAGTGCCTGTGTTGGACACGTAATTTTTGTTTTAATGTTGAATGTATTTTTGTTAGCGCTTCGTTTGCACCGTCAACTTACTAAAGAACAATTCAAATACGGTCGACTGACCACATCTCGTAAAGCCTAGTTCCCACTAGCGACATAACGATCATAATCATAATCATAAGCACGAACATAACGTTGTTATGTAACTTATGTCTTAGTGGGAACGTCTAGAAACATAATCATAGGCGCCCTTATGATCAACATAATCATAATCATAAGAAAATGATCGACTATTTTCTTATGATTATGATTATGTCTATGACTATGACTATGTTGCTTTTCTTTGTAGTGGCAACGCAAAAATCATAGCGACATAATGAGAAACATAATGACGCAACGGAGTCATTGTATTTTTGGCCAAGTCTAGGTCCAGTACTTTCGGAATAGCCTTCTTCACGTTTTTAGCGCGGACATTCCCACTAGAACATAAGAAGCTTATGTTTATGTTTAGGATTATGATTATGCTTATGATCCTTATGTCGCTGGTGGGAACTAAGCTTAAGCGATCGAGCAAAAACAAGAGGTTTGTTTCGAAAGTAACTAGCATTTACTCCGGTTTGCATTACTGCGCAAAACGATTGGGTGAAAAACTTTCACCACTTTTTCATCCAATCAGAAGCAAAACCAAAACCAATTGTAAATAAATAATAAATAAATAAAATAAACACGGCATTTATATAGCGCTTTATCCTAACACTCAAAGCGCTTTACAAAACTTTGTGGAGGACTTTGCCAGACTTCTTATTTAGGCGCAAATTGCAGCCACGCAGTTCACAATCTTATTAGGGAGAATAGTAGAATACACAGGTACCCCCAGAACAGAATAAGTGATAATCAAATCACACCGGGGACAACGTCCCCTACTCTTTTCGAACAGAGTGTGTACTTTAACGTCCCACACCAGTACTGTGAGACGGGGCTTACGGTTTATCGTCCTTATCCGAGAAGACTTGAAAGTCTAACCATTTGCAGATGTCATTACAAAGACAGAACTTTCTCCTCAGTTATTTGAAGACCCTGAGTGTTGGTCCGGCCGGGGTTTGAACCTGCGACCTCTCGCACGGCAGTCCGGTGCTCTACCAACTGAGCTAACCGGTCGTACACGTACACGTCGTAATTGTAACTCGCTCGCACATGTTTTCCCGCGCTTTGCGTCAGCTGTGAAAATTTGCTTCGAGGTTTGATTGGTTCGCCTGGTTGTTTATGTCCTTTTTGATTGGCTAGAGTAATTACTTTGGTTTTGGTTTTACGATTCGATTGAAAACCGCTCTATCGTGGGAGGTGCGGCGGCCTCATGGCTAGTGCGCTCCACAATTGAGCAGTCCTGGTTCGAGCCCTGGCAGGGGACATTGTGTTGTGTTCTTGGGCAAGACACTTTACTCTCACGGTGCTTCTCTTTACCCAGGTGTATAAATGGGTACCGGCGAATTTAATGCCAGGGGTAACCCTGCGATGGACTGGCATCCCATCCAGGGGGGAGTAGAAATACTCCTAGTCGCTTCATGCTACAGGAATCGGGATAGGTTCCGCCTGATGAGCCACTTGGCTCGTATGCAGACTTAACCTATCGTGTTTAAGTAAGTATGGCCCGGAACTTTAAAGAAGAACGTTAAAGAAATGTCATTTTAAAAGAAACACGACTCAAAGATTCACAGTTTTACCTGAATCTTGAGATTCTGTCACAAAATCAAATTTTATCAAGTGTAATCCTCTCTTATCATTTCTTTTTTCCTCAAAGTGCTCTCATCCACTTTTTTGCGGAATTTATTTGCACATTCGTTGATTTGTCAAATGAATTGGAAATTAGGAAAGAAAACTTTCCAGGATTATGGAATATCTCTCAGATCCCGTTTCTAAAAAGAGAGAAAACATTGGCTTGGCAATGCAGGCAATTCCAATTTACCCGATCAAATAGAAAGGACTTAGGGCCTCTTCATATCAGCGCTATGAAGTTTACGGGACAATTTGTGTGGTCTGTTTATATAAGAAATTTCGGCCCACCGAGTCACAACCGGGATGAAATTCAAGAAACAAAGTCAAAATGGTGGAACGTAAACTTGTATCGTTCGCGACTGCTGTAGCTTTGTGGACTCTAATACTGAAAGCTAATTCGCATACTTTTGGAAGTGGAAAGACATACAAGACAAAAATTATGCCGTCTTAGCCGCTATGTTGCAAAAGCGGAGCTATTTTGTCAAAAAAGTTTCGTCCCGGTCACCCAGGCTGGAGTGTTCATATGGGGAAAATTTTCATCCCGGTGATCAACACCTCGGGCGCAAAAACTGAGATCTTCGGTAACCGGGCCATCCCGGCTTCTCATATGAACACATCGAAAATTTTTACGAAGGAAAGAGTGGCGAGGCGAGATCTCGGAAACGAGACTTTTTGCTATTTTTCCACGGTAAATGGCAGGAAACGATTTGCTGTAATTCTTTGTAGTCCTAATTAAAGTACAAAACGCGACATTCATCGGCAAGGAACGAGTAGCCGACGATTGAACGAAGAAACGACTTCGACATTTGAAAGACGGTAGCGAAACGAGAAGGAGACGAAAAAAAACAACAGAAAATTTGAAATTTTTTTGTGTCATGATTTTGCTTGGGAGAGCTGCTAGCGAGAGCGTTAACTCCCCAGTTCTCTTCCACTTTGGCCGCTATTTACGTGAAACTCGGCTTCAACACAGCCAAGTTGATTGAAATCTCTAATGCTCTCAGCAAAATGAATATTAAGTGAAAATCTAAGCTCCTGTTGCGTAATTTTCTCTTCTTTTTCACAAAACGTATAAAACTTAAGAATGTTTTCATAATCCGCCATGAAAATTGTAGCATAAGCGGTATAGCCGTACCCACTCCCCGAGGAAAAAACGGGAGGGTTTTTCCTCTGGGAGTGGGTATGGCTACACGTAGGCTATGAAAATCGTTGTGGCGAGCGGTTAAAAACTTTTTAAAGTTCAGCGGTGCCTGATCACATGATCATTCTTTCTGTGTTTTTGTTGGTCACGTGGAAATCACGCTCCACGTGATAGCCACATGTGTATAAATCTATGTAGTCTGGTTGGTCTTTTTCTCACACTTGAGACGCGAGAGAACAGGGGTAAGGCGGCTCATTCCATTTTCATTTCCAGTCTCTTCGAGGTTTGTGTTTGCTTGGTTAAACCATAATGAGCTTTGCCACACAGCAGGCTAGAATGACATTTCCGATAAATGGAGCAAGTGGCTGTAATATTTGAGCGCACAGACGGCTTTATTTCGCCCAAAAACACATCTTCTGGGGCTGGCGTAGGGCTGAAATTTGAAGCCGGGAAAATAAATTTCTAGCTTGCTAAGCAGACGCTCGAGTAACACGGAGCGTTGCGCGCGAGCGAGAACACGCGAGCTCCTCGCCGCGCGTGTCGCACTGCTCCACTTCTCGCCCCGCATGCTGCGCAGGGTATGTCATTTCTTTTAATAAATTGATGAATTAAAAAGATAAACGACGACCCGGACCAATGAACGAGGTACTGCCTTACGGCTACCCCGTTAATACGGCCGTTTTATCCTGGTCCGAACAAAAGTTCAGTCTATCATTTTCTAATTTAGTTAAAACGTCCAGATTTTTGTGTCCCGTTAGCGATCGGATTAACGGAGTTCCACTGCACACTGTTTAGCCGTAAGGTCCCAAGAAGATCAGCATATGAAATCTCCTTACAATATGTCGATACGGAGTCCGTCAAACAGGTGCGGAGAATAAAGAAAACAATCGACAAGAAGATACTGTCTTGATATTCCTCTACATTCATTGAGTCATGAGAATTGATCGAGTGATTTTAATTTTTTTTTTAGCTTTTCCAGCCTGTAATGTTTTTCTTTTTTGCAGGTTTAGTATTTACAAATAAAATAAATAATATTTGCTGTTTTCGAAATTGAGCTATTCTCATAAAGTAAGATAATATATTCGTTTTGATTGTATAATGTATATTTTTTTAAGTTGGTTCCATTTTCCTCTGTGTTTTACTCTATCTGTCGCGACAGGAGGCATCTGTCATTCCGGTTCAAACAAATTATGAATAAATTATTCCAACACTTCTGTAATTATTCCTCCATCGACTGTCTTTTTCGCCCTGTGGGAGAAAAAAAGAATACAACGCAATTAAATCATGTCAACCCTTTCTTGTTTTCAAATGCGTTTAACGGGGATAGGTCCTTTGTCTTACAGCTTGTATTATTCCTAATTTGTTGTTCAATTTAACAAAAACTCTGTCACGCATGATTTTTAGAATTCCTTTTCACGTTGAAGCAAAAGATCTTTTGAGATTTCCTGTAGCGTTGAATAATGAATAATTTTCTCGAACCGGCGCGATTTCTGTCATTATTTATAAACATTCACCGACTGGGGATCTCTGACACAATCCCATTTTCATTCGCTAAGATTTATTACTTCTTCAATTTTCTTCAATGTGTTTGCAAAGCAGGTGGGTT
Organism: Micromussa lordhowensis; assembly: GCA_964020085.1. NCBI lineage: Eukaryota > Metazoa > Cnidaria > Anthozoa > Scleractinia > Lobophylliidae > Micromussa > Micromussa lordhowensis. The sequence continues at coordinate 3,603,838 of OZ026604.1, forward strand.
CGTCCAAATTAGTGCTCCTTTGTTTCAATACGACCGACGATTTCATTGGTTCATGCCGGAGTTTTAATATACAACAAAAAAGAAGTTTAATTCAACATAAGTCCAGGTGTTCCTAAGCGAATTCGATTCTGGTTTGCTGGCGTTTTGAGATCAATAGACGAAAACGCATTAACGAGCATAGATGAGAGCTGGCGGTTTCTTCCAACCATGGTGATTACTGTTTTTCGCTCAGGCTTTTAGGAAGCTCGTTTATTAAACACAGTACATTTCCCGATTTAAAATTGCTGCACAAGCTTTCAAGATCAGGCTAATAAACAGCACAAAATTGAAGCATATAAATAGATATATATATATTTTGCGTGGCGAGAAAAAAATGGAAATTATTCAAAGGAAAATGACATCAATTTCGGTATATTTCTCGACGAATAATGACCTATTTAAGAAATCGCGTCTTTCATCTAATTTTTTTCTAGCGAATTCGCACTTTCATATCCTAACAGATTTTCTTGGCGATGTTTTCAGAAAAATGTAAATTTTTACTTTAAAACAAAAATTATATTCATTCGGTGTTTTTTTTTTGAAGGCAGAAAAAGAATATTTGCTACTCACTCTTTCCGTCTTGCTCTGCCTTCAGTTTGAAGTGCCTGCGTACATTGATCCACGCACTCGGCGAAATGTTTAAGTGATTTAGTTGATGTATCGTTCTCAGCCAAATAAGACAGCGCAGAGATGTAACTCGTTGCCAATCTCAGAATCGCTAACTTGGAGAGCTTCTGATCACTGGAGTAACACGGAACAGCTCTTCGCAAACCTTCGAAAGCCTCGCTCATGATGTGAATTCTCGAGCGCTCTCGAGCGTTGGCGATCAATCGTCGAGACCTATTCGACTGCCTCCACGACAGCGCCTTCTTGAGTTTTGAGCGGGACTTTTTACCACCCTGACCTCTCTTCCTTTTTCCGCTAGACATGTTTTCTTCATTTTCCTCTTCCAAAGGTGCTTCTTCTGTTTCCACGCTCAGATCTTTCGTTGGTTCTTGTTGTGAACTAGCGTTGTAGTTTAATGATCCCATGGACTGCCCATATACCGATGATTTTAACGTAGTAATATCGCACATGGAGCTCAAAAAACACGTTTAAATGAAGGATTTTTCGCGCCTGGTGCCCTTAATTATGCGGCTTTCTCGTAGTGATTGATAACGTTTTTTGTCTCGACCCGAAAATAGGACGATTTTTACGGCTTCGCAGTGTTATGCTTTCCTCGTAGCTTGCGCTGTTACCAATGACTGTGATACGTCTAAACACCTGGTTTCGTTTTGCTCGCTTCACAGAGCGATGTTTTCTTGTTCTTCTAACATCCAAGATCTGTCATTTTCTATTAGCATTTTTGATCACCACCTGCCTTTAAAACACAAAGAGCTCCGAGATTGTTTATCATTTAGTTTGGCAAACACTTATTCGCAATCACCTCTAAACGATTGTTGACCGAAAGGGAACGTGACACATCAAATGTCAATTTCCCGCCGAATACAAATGGTTTTCTTTGCTCGTTGTAACAGGTGCGGCGACAGAAAGATGTTGTTTGATAATTGCGTTATTACTCATGACTAATGGCGTCCTTTCAAAGAAAAACATCCTAAAATGGGCTGAATTTAATACAAAGCCGCGATTCGTTTTTAAAGCAGATATCCCTTGTCAGTTCTAAGACAGCTGTTGCGAAATCTCCTTGCTCTGATCGAGTTTAGAGTGAAGTTCCTTTGTTTGTTGTTCCTCTTTGTCTCAAAGCCTCGCAGGTGCTCTGTTTCGTGTTACTGTTTTCTCGGTTCCAATTTGTCCAAATGCAGCTACCAATTGTTTTCCAAACGATTCATTTGCATGAAGAAAAGATCAAAAGACAGACAGCTTTTTTATTTGTAACATCCGTAGTGCTCTGGCATAGCCTGGCACTTGCTCTTGTATCAATTTGCCTGCGTTAGATAAATGTAAAACTTCAAACCACGCGCTGAATTTGTATTAACTGAGCAAAAACAACAAAACACACTTCATCGAGAATTTTGCTAAATTCCGGATAACAAAAACTAAAGATTTCATCGAGTGTAAAACACTCGATGAAACTAGAATTAGTCATTTTGAATCATTATTCAGGTTTTTTTGTGAAACCAAAAAGCTCATGAAAGCTGAATTAACATTGAAAGACAAACAAAGTCATTCATAGATCATATGTGCTTACCATAATCCGGACATGATAGAAGGCCGATCCATACAGAAAATAAAGTTGCCTAGAGATTGAAAAATCGCAATGTTTATTTCCTTGAAACAAGTTATCAATTTTGATTGCATACTTTTTTACAAAGACATTTAACGGTCAGCTCGAGATTTCTCTTCACAAAAAAAAGCAAATGTCCCTTTTGGTAAACATGCGAACAAAGCAGTGACATATTTGAAATGTTTTATTCAAGGCGCTTTGTTTGAAAGCTATAGTTTTTCATTTTGTATTTTACTTGTGTTTTTTTCTGTCGTCAAAGCATGATAGGAGGTTTGTAGCGGGCGAGAACACTTTGGAATTTACCTCAATTTGCCAGATTCTGTGATTTCTCATATTCTTTGAGAGATTTTCGCCTAACAGTCTATAAGAAGCTTAACGAAAAGGAAGTTCAGTTAAAAACCGCACTCGTGTCGATCTTTTTATAATGTGTGTTGCTGAAGTGCGTCGGCTTAATTAAGTAAAATAGCTCCCAAATGAGCGATTAATTTGTTATATTCGAGATATCATTAGATTTAGTTTCATACAGAGTCGTCCTTTTACTTGCGAATTATGCGTTGATTACGTCAGAAAATTTGCCATCTGTCACGCAAACTGGCCTTAATCAATTCATGGCTTAAATACAAAAATAGCGTGAAGGATAAACTGCTGACGGTTTAGCCTTCTGTGTGTTCGTGACAAGCAAAACAAAAGTCTGTCTGCAACTCTGCGTTAGCGGGTAAGGGAGGCGGGATATTTAGTTCAGATTTTAGCAAAATTGACTTTCCTTTGCTTGAAACATTTCTGAACAAGGAGAGAAAAAGCTATTTGCGAATTTCTAATACCATTGTATAGACGGATTCGGCTAACGTGTTACTAGATTCTTGTTGCCACCCAATTCAGACCACGTGATAATTACAGATATACAATTGATTGCATGGGAGAGTAAATACAAACAACAATTGTTACCTCCTAAATGAATTATCCCATAATTGTTTGGGAACAAGGATGTAAACACGTTAGCCGAAATCCGTCTATTGCCCAATATTTTAAGTGTTCATTCAGAAATAGACGTTCTTTCGAACGCACTTTGGTCGATTTCTTTAACGCGTTAACCGCGAGGGAAAACCAGAAATATTTTCACCGAAAACGAGTTCTTCGTCTCTACGTAAACAAATTCGAGACTTGCGGCCAGTAACGCGGCCAGTCTATCATTGAAAATTTTACACAGCTCGTGCGCAGTTACCGCACATGCATCCTCGTACCCAGAGCCCGCGTTGCATGCCTGGCCGTCGGGGGTCTGTATCGAGGTTGGCCTCACGCACTTGGGACGCAAAAACTAAAGTAGAAAGATCGTCAAGGCATTCTTAAATTGGACTGTACATCAAGTAGATCCGTTCTCCAAATGAACGCACATCCGTCGCAAATATGAGTTTCCTTGAGTTCTGGCGAGGTTTTTACTCCCAAAGTGGCTGCAGTCGAACCCAGGCCGGGGGCTCTCCCTTTAACGAACCATACGGGAAGGCTTCGCCTGAAGGGGGTCCTTTTCCAAACTGGAGATATGCAAAAGGTAATGTTATCGCAAGTTGAAGAATAGAAAAATATCAAAAGACCTGTCATTTAGGTGTGTATAAGTACCTTAAAAAATATATCGTACAGGTATATTAGCGACGAGCAGATGGCGCGGTGACCTCATGGTTAGTGCGCTCGCGTCCAGATCGAGCGGTCAGGGTTCGAGCCCTGGCCGGAGACATTGTCTTGTGTTCGTGGGCAAGACACTTAACTCTCAAAGTGCCTCTCTCCAATCCAGGTGTATAACTAGACCCTTTGCATAAATGGCGCCTAAATTTGAATAACAATACTTATACATCCTTAGCCTCGCATGCATGTGAAAAATCCTTTGTCTGTAAACATGAGCATAAGGCTAAGGATTTTTAAAGTATTGTTATTCAAATTTAGGTGCCATTAATGCAAAGAGTCTATGGGTACCGGCGAATTTAATGCTGGGGGTAACCCTGCGATGGACTAGCATCCCATTCAGGGGGGAGTAGAAATACTCCTAGTCGCTTCATACTACAGGAACCAGGGTAAGCTCCAGCCAGATGGGTCACGTGGCTCGTTTGCAGACTTAATCTTTTTTTAGCTGCAAAGTTTGAAATTAACGATCTGGAGACTTTCTTTTAGAGTAGGAATTTTCTAGTGGACTTTTTGTAAGGTCCTTAAAAGCGTGCTATACAGTAGGTATATGAAAAGAGATGGTGCTTACAATTTATACAATTCGAGTTCCCGTAATATTGTTTTCGGCTGATGAGAGACTGGAAACAGGAAAGTTAAGCAAATGGAAAGAAATTTCCGGCGTTCCGTTGCGAACGAAAAAAGATGACTATCTGACTACCTCTCAAGGTAGTCTTGAATTTCCTGACGGATTTTCCGGAAAATTACTGTTCCATTTGACATTCAACCAAAATTTCCGGATTTTTTCGCTGAACGGAAATTTAGCAAAATTTCAAATATTCTATAGTGCTTATTTACGGTTTACACAGCGAGGCCATCGGGCAAAGTGTTCGGCAGCGAGCTTGCCAAAAAACATCATTATCAAGCTTCAGTTGATGAAGCGCCAAAAATACGATTCAATAAAACAATAATACGAACTGTTATCGCTTTTGTAAACAGTGTGTTCTACTTCAGATAGCTTTTAACGATATTCACCTGTGAACAGGCATATTTTTACGAAATAGAAAACGTGTTCCGTGTTTTCATCGAGTAATAGGGAGAAAGGGAGAACAGGTGAACGTTAGAACGAGAAGTACTGTGTGAACACGAGTCAACAGGCGAGTGTTTCCACAGCCTTTTCGAGTTCTCCCAAACTTCGACGAGTGTTTCTATTAAACAATTAGATTATGAGCTCGAGATTTCTATCGCGTGATAGTTGACGAGGGCGCAGCCCGAGTCAACTATCGCGCATAGAAATCGAGAGCGAATAATCTAATTGTTTTAGTATAAATCTACTAGTCGTTCAAAACTTTCATCTAAATCCGCTTCATGGGCACTTCGAAAACACAAAGAACCGGCCCCGAGCGCCTGCTCCTACGCTACTCACCATCTATCACCGAATAGAACGTGAGTAGCGTAGCCAATCAGAGAACAGCATTCGTGATAGAACGCTAGTAGATTTATACTAAAACTCGATAGAAACACGGAGAACGTGCAAATTGTTTACTTTGATCATCAAGAGGTAAATTCTCGTAACTCGCGCCACGCCACACCACCATTACGTCGACAGCTCGTACTAGTTCTATGTTTTTATCGAGTTTTATAATATAGAAAGGACCCTGCGCGCTCTCTGATCTGTCAAAAACCTATGTTTTCTACATTTCCCTCGTGTTCTCAAATGCCCGTCGTGTTTTATCACAGTGTAATACACTGCTAAGGCTTCTTTATTTGTTAAATATCAATCAGGGCGCGCATTTTACTTGGGCTATTTTCAAGGGCTCCTACTGTCTCCATTCATTCCTTGCTAGTTGGGAGAGTTGGGAGATTTTGTATATGGAGACAATTTTTAGGAGAAACGTGATTTTGTTACTTTCAAGCTGTGTCGCCATTTTGAACGGCGATTCAGTGGACAGAGAAACTGGGAGAGTCTGAACTTTTAACTTCTCGCATTTGATTTCGTCTGCTCGGTATTTCTTCTTACTCGGCTTTGAAGTTTTTGTTTTGAAAAAGAAAAAAAAAAAGATAATGACGCAATTGGACCAGATTTTCTGTTCTCTCCACCTTGGATGTCTCACTGAGAATTAAGTGACTTAATTCTTCCGCTCCATTCTCTATCCTTTAGGGTCACTCCCCAAATCACGAATACGCTGAAACAACTAAGTGTGGAACGGATTTCTACTGCATGTCTGTGACAAGATCACAAAAAATTCGGATTCAGTGAAATCAGAAAATATGATTTCTCAAGAAGAACATGAAATTCAATTTTACCATCATTTTTGTCACGAGCTAACAAGTCAAGTATTTCCTCACATTTTATTTTCTGTCTAGTTTTTGGTCAAAGCGATATGGCAGAATAACATTAGCTTGTGGAGACGAGAAACCCTGTGGCAAGAAATCAGACAGCAGACAATGGCAGCTGGTTGCTCAGTCCATGACTTCCTTTGAATTTGAACGACGATTTAATGGTTTTATCATTCGTTTTTTTCTCCCGTCAAACAATAGTTGTACGTACGCATTCGTTGCTTTTCGGTGCCAATCTCGGATGAAAATCTTAATTCTCCTTATTAATTCCCAGTAATTTTTTTCATTTTTTAGTTGTGAGAAATTGGCGATACATCAACACAATGATATTAATTCCCCAGCTGAATATTTATTTTATTCTCATCACATGTCTGCTTTTAAATCGTATTGGTTTTGTAAGGAGAAATTATAGGTTGAATGCCTTTCCATGGGAAGCTTTGGGCAATTGGGCTTTCCTCGTGTGCAAGAGTTTTTTTAGATCAAATTTCCTCTCGTATCCACAAAATTACAGTAATGTTTTCCGCTGTTTTTAACGCTCACAAACAGTCGTTTATAAAAATGCAATTAACATCGTAGAGAAACCAACATAAAATAGAACATTAATTGTTTTTTTTTTTTAACGAAGGAAATAGTGTCTTAGTGAAAATTGACCACTTCAAAACTGTGTGGTATTATAATTCCCAGGCGACAAACGAGAGCTAAGCAAGAGGTTAATTTTGGCTTTTGTGGCGTTTTTAGTTAAAACAACGTTTTTTGTTTTGATATCGTTCGAGAACAAAGGCTAATTCCTTCAAATGCACGTTTCGTTTTCTCGGAGCCGTTGAAAACCTTTTATCTCTTCGTGGTAGTTATACAAATGCAAAAACTCGAGTCTAGGCGGGCTGTCATGACGTGGAAGGGACATCGTTGATTGAGTAAGCTTCAAGGGCGTCTGTTAGCGAGAGTTCGTCGCAGTGGGGTCCGACAAATTCTTCCAGCGTCCCACACCAGAAACCTGCAAACCAAATGATTCAATTACTAAACTGTAACAAATTTAAACTTATATTAATTTATCTCAGGGATATAAATGGTTTTCTAAAGTTGTGTACTCCTTTGTGACTGAAAGAAACCATTGTATTGTATTGATGAAAAAGTGCAATCGACACGATCGAATAAACGATCATAACACGCTTTTATGAGCCTATTCAGTAGTTCTCTAGTTCTACTGAACATGAATACTGTGTAGATCTAGTAAGGGAGCTTTTAAATAACCTCTAAGGAGGATCAACACATTACTTTGCTAACCTTAACTTTAAGGGCAAGACTGAGTTAACAATTTAATAACTTCAAACAGCGCGTAAATATGTTTACGTTTCGTGGCATGAGAGATAAACAGTGCGGTGCTTTGTCAAGTTAATTCTTTCTTTACCCCAGTCGCTTGCAAAAACGCGCAATTGTACGCCCATTCAACCCTGGGGGCTTTCCTAACCCCCTTGAAGTTTACAAATTGTCGATTTACCCCTAAGATAGGTGTTAAATTTGCCACCTTTTCAAACGAGGTAAAGAATCCTGTTGTGTAAAGTGAGCTTAATGTGTACACTTTTAATTAAATAAAGCTTAGACCTACTTACTTTCATTAAAGAAAACTCCCTCCGGTGAGCACTGAGATCCGAATTCTGTACTGCTCGTGTTTGAAGACGTTTCATCGTCGCTTAAACGTTGGCGTTTGCTTGTCGGTTCGGCTTCCTCTTCGTCTTTTTCACTGTCATCTTCTGAATCTTTCTCTAAAACGTTCGCTAGCACAGAGATGTAATGAATGGCCAGCCGAAGTGTCGCAATCTTTGAGAGTTTCTCTTCTCCATCATAGCTCTCTTTTGGAATAACTTTCCTTAGTTCCTCAAACGCTCGGTTCAACTTATGCATGCGATTTCTCTCCCTGACTGTTGCACAGTCTCTGTTTGACCTCAAATGAGGGTACCTTCGTAACCGATTCGAATCTCGAAAGCAGTCACTACATATGTCCTCTTGCTCGTCCTCGATGCTCGCCAACATTGCAAGCTTGCTTCGTGCCTCGCGAGATGCTGGGCGCAGATGATAACGCTTTTTCGCGCTTTGATTTCTTACGGAGGAATTCATATTTTTTCGGTTTCTTCTCCTCGCTGTGTGGGTATGACTTTTGTTGGCTTCCTATATACATTCTTGACGTTCCCACAAGCTCCGCCCAACCAATCAGACCTCATTAAAAAGTTCCGATAGATGTCCTTAATAGACGTCAACTGTCATCTAGCCCGCCAATCAGCATTCAGTATTCGCGGTACAGAGCTGATCGCTTGACCTCAGATAATCCTTTTAACAGCGCGAAGCCCTTGAAAACCGACAGCTAAAAAAAGCTCGCTTCCGAATGTCGCAGTGGCAATTGCACCGTTCCGATCGGTTGCTTAACATGATTCCAATAAATTTTAACATCGTTTCTGTTATCTCTCTGCCCTGTTCCACGTTATATTCCGTGTGAGTCAATTAGGAAACGGAAAGAGCTGTCAAAAATGATTTAGTATTTTTTAATTACTGCTTGACAGAATAACAATGTGGAGACTATTGACACAACTTAAGTATTCGACAAACATTATCCTACATATAAAACCATTGAAAACCTCCGAAGTTTTAACACATGTTATTCTGTGATAATCTGCTATGCTAATGTTAAAGAAAGTGAATGTGAAAACATTTCCGCTATTGTCATCACAGGAAAATATTTACAAGCTCCAGGTTTTATACTGGTAAATATCACTTGATCCAGTCAATAACTCCAGTAAATAGACCCCTTCAGCCTTTTGATCCGCATCAATAACACTTGTGCAAACTGGCGGATTTTAGCCTCGGAGATTTCAGTCGTCAATGGTTTCGTAATGTCTTCCAGGTGCATCAAAATAAACTGGCTTATCATCAATGAAAATAACATTCAGTATGACCTGATAGTCATCAGTGTATTGTTTCAATCAGAAAACGAAAAAACACGTAACAGACAGACTCATTTGCTCACAGACGAGCGAATTTGAAAAGGCGCTGTAACTTCGGAGATATTATTATTTGTTTTGCCTCCTTGGACTGAAGTTCCTTTTGTTCTAAAAGTGAAGTCTCTTGCACAATTAACCAGTCACGGCACGGTATTTTCAGTTATTTTTGCCACGTACAAAGTGGCCTTTAGATTGAAGAAAACCTGAAAATGGTAGTTCACTAAGATAGAAAAACACCAAAGAGATAATAATAAACCATAAAGGAACAAAGATGGTAAAGTATGGAGAAGATTAACACAGGTTACAAACGATGGACTTGAAAAATTTTTGCTTAACTCTTCAAGATGCGTACACTTCCTTTAAGTATTCGAACAAAACCAAAATGCCTGAGGAGAATCGATTGTTGTCATCTTACAGAAACAAACTTCAAATAATATCTAGAACTGACTCGCGCCCTCGACTCTTGGCGAGAAGCAAAGCCACTAGATATGGCCTGTCTCTGTTTTTCTGACAGTAAAGCGAGATCTTCGTTAATTGCCGCGTTATTTTAGGTGCGTTATTAGGTGTGAACTAAAATGACTTTACGTGCGCAAAATATGATATGTGTAATGTGTTGCGTCTGCAAAAAAGGTTGATTCACATTCAACTTTTTTAGCGGCCGTAAGTCGCCAAACTGAAACACGGTGAATGAGGAACATAGCGGTGACGGAACATATAAGAATGTATATCTTTCATGCCAAGACTGGATATTTTTATATTTCTGTCTTCATTAGGCACAAAATGTATCCTTGCGTGCATTCTTAGATTACAGAGTTCAGTACATGTATTTCAGTTAAATAAAACGGATGTGATGAGGAATTGAACACTTTTTTTTTTGCAAGAATATTGTTTTCCGGCCGAGGTTGAATATTCTTATTTTTCAATTCTGCGGATTTTAGGCTGGATTTAAGTGTAGTCTCGCTATACAGTCACTAAACTCGTTTACTCTCATTCCCTACCCGGCGAGCCCCGAATTTTGGTTACTCCAGTAACCAAAGATTGAAATGAGTTTGCTGTTTCAGTCACAGGAAAACCAGCAATGACATCGTTCGCACTGCATGCGGGATGACTGACTTCGGCTAGCGTTCTCAGACGACCATTGGAAAAATGTTGTTATGTTGTTACGTTTAGCATCTTATTGTGCAAAAAACGGATTAAAAACATACGTGAATTTGGCAATTGTTACTGTTAAAACACGCGCCGTATTGATTTCTTTTCAGCGCCATAAAATCCACCAAATCGAACCAGAAAAAAAAGATATGTACACAGCGCATGCATGATCTGAAAGTAAGCTTGGTTATGTTGCGATCTCTGCTTTCCCGCGCAGATTCTACTCTTTTTCACTAGCTGACGTCAAGGTTAATTTCATTCCTTTTGAGGAACCGGATTTAACCATATCTTCTTTTTAAACAGATAATTAATGATACAATTCAACAAATAAAAAAATGTTTTCCGCGTCTTACCTACAGGCTTGAAAAAAATTAGTCATTCCGGGTTTTAGGATTTCCGGGTCTTGATTTCCGGCATTCCGGCATTCCGGGTTTCCGGCATTCCGGCTTTTAGGACAACCCTTTGAGAATTTGGTTAAATTGAAATCTCTCCGATAAGAATGGCAGTGAAACTAGAGAAAATATGTTCAAAATTGTTTTGTTGGTCAAACGTAATTTATTTTATTTTTTTTTCTGGGCTAAATATTTGCATTGAAGTGACGTTCGGGCGTGGAAAAAAAAAATCGGTAGTGATAGATAATTAACTCTGCCATTTCTGTCGGAGAGGTTTCAACCGCTTTCGAGCTATCATTTAGTGCATGTTTTCAAATTATGGGGAGTTTTATTTCTTTGCACGAGCGATCATCAACGTGATTAAATTATATTTCATTGGTTCGGCATTTGCATGCTTTGCGCGCGCAAAGAAAAAACGAAACAAAACACGCAGTGTTTTCTCAAAATCGAGTACTTTTTACTTTATTTTTCAAAATTCCAAATTGTCATACAATCGCTCAACTCTCTAAGCTTGAAAACATGTTACTAGGCGATAACCTTTGTAGAGTATTTTAAGGCAGCACTGCATGTTGAAAATGAAAAACCGTGGTAGTAACTATGGGTTATGTGATCGTGCCAGTCATGACAAATTCTGTTGATATAAATCGGACAAACAATTCAACGCAGAACATTTTAAAATGTCTTTCTCCAAAATCGAATGAAGCACTTAGTTTTTATGAAGGCCAAGTTTCAATTTATGATGTGAATTGTCTGCTGGATGGCAATTGCCACTGGTGGTGGAAAATTGTTTCAGCTGATCATGAGCCATCAAACGTTATGTTGTTGGAGAATTATTTCCACTTTTCAAATCTTAGCATTTTATGATACGAAATGAAAGAGGCGTCTCGAAAGATTCTTCGATTTGCAGTCGAAGAGAAGTGAACGTTTGTATTTCGTTTTTTCCCAAATAGGTGACGGTGATTAAATTCATCTGATGTTAATTGTGATGTTTAAAGAGCAATTTCTTGCTCAAAATTAATTAACGGCCCAAATGATCTGAAGATGCTGCAGCTTGCATTGCGCAGTATAACTATAAAAAAAAATTCTATCGAATCTTTCTTCGTCATTTGATGTTATGAAACATTTCAACTTATTCCAGGAATCGTTAACGATTCGTTTGGAAATCTGAATTTGTTCGCTGCTTCATTCCATGACATGATCACAACCTACTTTTTAACACTTTCTTCGTTTTTTGTTTTGTTTTATGCGCTATGGTAAAAAGCGCGAACATTTTTTGACGTTTAGTGTGTATTGACACGCAGAGAAACCTTGGAAATAAATAATTTTAGAAGAGGACGTTGGGTTTCCGAGTGATTTTCGTATTCTGAAATACTAGATTAATTTATCGGCAGATATTCTTTTATACATTTCTGAACGGAAAACGTTCGGTTTATATTTTGTTCCTTCGGAAAAGAATAAGCGCAAAGAGGTCAATCAGAAACCAAATATTTAACAATTATTCCATGAGCGCGCGTTGGATATGAGATGGTAAATAGCCAACGAGGCCTGTAGGGCCGAGTGGGCTATAACCAACCTCATATCCAACAAACGCGAATGGAATAATTGTTTTATTAAATTCTCAACCTTCGGTTTTGCTAAATTTTATTAAGTCTAAGAAACGACCGGAAAGTGATGTGACTTCCGGGCGCCAAAACGAAATGCTGAAAATTTTATGATGAGCGACATTTGCCGCATTTATTTCCATATGAAGTCAAACGAAGGTATAATGGCTGGTAACCGAGATCTAGCGAACCAATCAGAAAGCTAGAATTGCATTATCCGAGGTTGAGAATTTAATAAATCTTGTTAAACTTTCAGCGAGGTTATAATGAATTATGTCTGGTGTCAAACAACTCTTTCCAAAAATTTAGGTCATATTGTCTGATACTTCTAATTGGTTTGGCTTTCATTTGTACTCTCAGATATATTGAGATTAAGAAATCCAGCTTAAATTGCCTGAATATTTAACAATTATTCCACAAGCGCGCGTTGGATATGGGATGATAGATAGCCAACGAGGCGCATAGCGCCGAGTTGGCTATAATCATCTCATATCCAAAAAGGGCGAGTGGAATAATTGTTTTGTTAAAAACGTCCCAAAATATAGCAAACTATACTTTAAAAAAGTAAAAACGCCTCAAAAAATCACGCGTACGCTTGCCATATTCGTAGAGCATGGTATAATGGCTCATAACCCAAGATGGCTAAGCCAATGAAAACTCTCGAATTGCATTATCCAATGATCCAATTTTTAATAATCTAAAATATTAAAGCTAAAATTTGAGCTGATAAACACTCAGGCCAAAAATATTCACGAATGGATTTTTTGCTTTTCCAAAATATGTAGCTCCAATTGTTTTATTGTTCTAAAATTATACTGTTTTCGGCCGCAACTGACAGGCATTTGTACTAAAGTATCCACTATTACATCTTTGATTTTCAACACTGAACTCTAGTTGTCCGACTTTTTGAAAACTTTGTCGCTATCGGTTGTATTCACTAGTTATACGTACAGTTGTAGCTCCAGTTGTCTGATTCTTCTAAACTTTTATCGCTATCGCTACACAAAAATTTACCAAACATTTGCTATCAGCTCTATTGCTTGTCAAAGCTGAAGTTCCAATTTCCCTGATTCTTCTAAAAGGTTACTGCTTTCGTTGGCAAATGACAAAGTTTTCATAAACATTTTTTAACAGAAGCCACACGATAAATGATTTTACGTTTTGAAGCTTGGTAGCCAGACATCACTCTTTAACTCCTCGCTGGAAATAACATTCTCGTTCCCATAGCCCTTTTCTCATCTCTTAGCCGGCGGAGCCTTGCCAAGGAAGTAATTTCTAGGAGATAACGAAGCAAGCCTTTTAAATTCGGCAAAAAGTGACGAAAGTTCTAAAATTATTCTATCGCTAGGACTAGATTGAAGTTTTTGCGGCGTTTTTTGTTATTTCGTACTAGTAATCGGGTTCATGGCTTGAATTTGTTATCTTTAAGAAATGTATTGCGTGATGATATCACGTTAATAGTTCAGCTGTTAATGACGGGCAGCTAGAAATCTATTTACAGAAATGAGAAGAACCAGTTAAAATGCCTACAACTGCAACGTTTCTGCCCAACTTCTAGAATCGCTATAGTTAAGAGAGCTTATGTAGTTGGGAAGTAATTTACCTGGCTATATAAACGTTCTTAAATATTTCGATCTAGAAATGTTTTCACCTTTTCAATGTTGTGTAGAAACGGTGCAGTAGTAGGAATTTTAACTCGCTCTTCCCATTTTTGTAAACGTATTTCTAGCTGGTCGCCGTTTCTACGGCTGACTATTTAAATTATTCACCGAAGTGGAGGCAAATATCCACCACTATTCACCGACACTGAGGTGAATAATTGTTTTAGTATATACCACACAAGCTGAATAACTAGCAGCCCAAAGAGTAACTTCATTAGTTAAAATATAGCGACAAAAGCCACTTTGTTTTTCTTCGGCTGCTCGGAGGTGAATAGTACTTGGCTAATCACCTCCGAGCTAACCAATCAGCGCGCGCGAAAAGTACTATTCACTTGTGTGGTATATACTAAATAACAATTATTCCATGAGCCCGAGTTGGATATGAAGTGATAAAATAACCAACGAGCGCGAGTTGGTTATAATCACTTCATATCCAACAAGGGTGAATGGAATAATTGTTTTAGTAAATTCTCAAACCGGGTTTTGTTTCGGCCATTATAGAGGGCTGAAGTTGAAAACTTCGTGCGGAAAATTTTTAAACTTGGCGCACTATTTTCCATATGACGTAATACTCCGACTATTGGCTTATACTCGGAGTTTTTTAGCCAATCAAAAAGCTAGGAATGCAATAGTCGGAGCTGAGAATTTACTAAGGGCCTGTTTACATGGAGGTGGGGGACCCCAGGTAGGTGAGGTAACCCGCCTAGCCGTGGTCGAAAAATGGCCAGCGTTTACATGCAAACTTACAACCCCGGGGTCCCGGGGTGACTTTACTTGACGTTGTTGCGTGGTCGCTAGGCATGTAAACATTGAAAATGGCGAACGAACGATGCATTTTGGCGGTCAGTGTTATTTTATCTTTATTTTCTGCTCTCGCTGCAGCATTTCAATGCTGTGGCGTTTTACTGTCACTTTTGATGATACAAAGCCTCCGACAGAGGCAGTTAACGGCCATATTGTTCTGGTTCAATGTAACATGAACTCGACTCCGGCTAGGCGGGTTACCCCACCTCGAGTCGTTTACATGGCAAAATGCGACCCCGGCTAGGCGGGTTACCCTACCTGGCAGACCGGGCAACCCGCCTAGGTGGGTTACCCCACCTATCATGTAAACATGATCAAATAAAAATGAGAGATTATATGGAGAGGCGGGTTACCCCACCTAGGCGGGTTATTTCACCTACCTGGGGTCCCCCACCTCCATGTAAACAGGCCCTAATTAACAATATTTCATTATTCATCTTGAACACAAACAAATATTTACTGGATTCAAAATCATGGTTTTTTGAAAAACTCAAATGATGGGAATCAATTTGTATCGTTTGTTTGTGTTCAAGATGGTTTGTTGATTTTATTGGCGGGAAAAATTCAATGGGCACCCCATTTAAATTTTTGTCAAAAAAAGCTGTTAGGGGAAACGCTGTGCAAATATTTTTCAATTTTCCCGCCAAAAGTCTTAGTATATAGAACATTTTTTTTGGACGACACCTTTGAAATTAAATAATTAATTAAGAGTACTTGCGTCTTATTTAATTAACATTATTTGATGTCAATAAAAGAAACTAAACTGAAGACACAAGAAGTTTGAGATTTTGTATTTATTACTTTTATTTAGTGGATAAAATAATACTTTATTTGAATTTCACTCAAAGTAATAAAAATATTATCAGAAACAGCGCATTCGTATTTTTCCGGGAGATAAAAAATTACCGGTAAACAAGGGTTGGCGCATGCGTATTAAGGCTTAATAAGAGAAACTCGACGGAATACACTTGAAACCACTCAACAAAAACTGAATTCTGGTTTTAAGGAAACTTTCTAAAATCGCTTTTGATTGAGTCATCTTCGAAAAACAAGACAAGACAATCCACTCTCAAATTGGTCCGTGAAAGAAAACTAGCAAAAATGTTCTGATTCTAAACACGAAGACTAACTATAAAAATTTCCTTCTCAAAGAAAATCAGAGACTCGTGATAAGAGAACTCGGTGAATCATATGACAGTGATGTTGCATAAACTAACGACCGTTGAGAAAATGGTAATTAAGTTTTGCACGGGAATTATTCTAATTTAGGAAATGTTGCCATATTTTTAAATGGTAACTAAAGTTTCTTTTCGTACCTTGACTGCCTTGACATTTGCCTAAACAAGCCAACAAAATATCAAATGGCAAATCACGATCTTGGTTTGCTAAATTAACAGTTAAATCTCCTCTTGCAATGCCGTGTATTGAAATTCCCGCACACCTTATTAACATATTCTCAACAACCGCTAGTGTAACGCAACACCACTGATGTACAAGAGTCACGTACGTGCCAATCACACAATCCACCAAGCTCTTGCATCGTGAACAAAGACAAAAAGATTAAAACTGGATTAAAATTTTGAAAAGCAAAGCTCGCGAAACATTTACTAAAATCCTAACTGTAAATCATTTTTTTCGGGCCAGTTCATTATTGATAGCCTTTGTGTTCTATTTAATTGTGATGTTTATCCTGTACGCTCTACTTTTTGGTTTGAAGGTATTTGAAGAAAATCTCTCAATCTGTCTTACTTTGGTTCCTTCTGTGCTTCATGTATGTCTCTCTTTAGTGTCCTAACTTCCCCAGTGCCTTGCCTTTATCTTCCCTCAATCATCTGGTCACTGAGAAATCCTGAAACAAAGAAAGAAAATAATGTCACACTAAGCTTTGTATTGCACTGAACACTTTCTTTGCAACTACATGTAGGTGAAGCTTACTTCATCCTATCCCATATACATTAGCTACAGAAGTTGCATATTGATGGTTTCTTTATTGTCGTCAACTGTTTGCTTGTAACGGATCAGAAAACCTCAACATTAATTTGCAGTAACTATTAAATTAACAATGGCTTTGATGTAATTCCTAATTTTTGTTGCTCTTTAAACAGAGAGGAATTACGATGAATTTGCAGACTGGGTTAGTAGACCATAACACAGGCTTCAAACCAACAATAGATATGCCAACAATGCACCCGTGACACTAATAGGCCCTTTGCAGCTAAGCCGTCACGTGACCTACTTTTCATAAAATTATGGCTATAACTTAACAAATGCCAGATATGGAAAAAGCATGTCGAGAATATCAAAACGGCCAAATTTGAGGCCCCCATCATTAAAAGATGAGATTTTATGACAGTCTGAATTTTTAAAAAAATAAGGAGGTTTGTATGGAAAATGTTGCTGGAGAGCAAGACCTTGCTCTCCAGCAACATTTCCCATACAAAACTTCTAAATTTTCCGAAAATTCAAACTGTCGTATAAAGTTACTCTTTCATTCCAGGGGGCTCAAACTTGGCCATTTTGGTATTTTCGATGCGCTCTTTCCATTTCTGGCATTCTTTAAGCTATAGCCCATAATATAAAAATTTTCTAGGACAAATTTGGTCACTTGACTCTAGCTGCAAAGGGCCTATTGATTCAATACATTTTTTGCTGTTGTTGTTGTTGTTTAAACAGTAAACCAGCCTCAGCAACAATAACCATTGAAACGCTTCACTTTTGTGTCTACATTATTTGCAATAAATGTACTCTCTCAATCTATTTTTTGCTCTGCCAACCTTGTCTAGTAAAACAAACTATCTGGTGACAAAGAATGTTTTTAAAATTTTAACTAAAGGCAACTTGTACACCAAAATGTCACCATGCTTGTTTGAGAAAAAAAAAACAAGTACCATATTTACACTGTTGAACTTAGTTTGATGTTGTGTATGTGCAGGCAGGTGTGAGTGCTTAATTATGTGAAAAAACATGAACAGTTGTGATGTACAAATTATGCAGTTCTGAGGAATCAACTTAAAATTTGGAGTAATCTGTCAGTTGTCAGTTAGGATGTAGTGTTCAAGACAAGATTTGTCAGTTAAAAATTTCAAGACATGTGACAATGATAATTTATTGCTGACAGTAACTGAATGCCTGCAAGAGGCTACAAACAATGCAGAGATCAAAACAGCCTGTCAGTTGCTTTCAAGCCATCTGTCAGATCCCAGTAAGGATGTAGCAAATTAATTATGAATGGTCACTTTACATTTCAATCTATCTGTCAGTGGTCAATACGAATCA
>OZ026604.1:3626966-3646966 GCA_964020085.1 Micromussa lordhowensis
CACGCATCGTTGCTTCTAGTTCTTACGAAATATTTTAGAGGAGACGAGACTACTTTGATTTGAAAGAGTTCGAACGTTTACAATAGGTACAGGTAACGATTGTTTTGTTGTTGTTGCATGGAAATATAAGGAGATATTTTATTTTTTAGTTACAAAGGGTAATTTGACACTTGTTTTTCACAAGGGAGTAAATTCAATTAGAGCTGGCAAATCATCACCACTTGTTCCCACGAGATGCTTGCTATTTTTAGTTACAAATGGTAATTTGACACTTTTGTTTTTCATATGGGAATGAATTACATTAGACTGTCAACGTGTCAGAGGTGTTTTTTTCTCTTTCTTTTTTTGGTAAACTAGTGTTGTTGTGTAAAAAGGGTAAACTTAGGACTCGTATAAAATACGAAAAGTTCTCTTAACTTCAGTATTTTTGAGCACAAATTCCTCTTGGGGGTTGAAAGGGCTATGAGATCGGCGAGTGACAGGGAGTTATGCATGTGTGCGTGTCACCCCAATCACAAAGTGGGTTGCATCAAAGAACGAATCAAATTGCCTGTTAGAAAATAAGATGGTATCTATATTAATCTGGAGACGCGTCAGATCACTGTAGTTTGTTCAGTCAAAAATTTTATGGCATACTAATTAGTTATCTTACCATGTATATCATAAATTCCCAGTTTATCTCTTGCTGTACATCGCAACCAAGACGATTTCTAAAATTAACCAAATCATTACTGTAAACAGCTCCATGAATGCTCCTATCTCCGAGACTTCATAAAAAATAACTCTTGCACGCCTTGCGTGCCTATGTTTCATGTAAGCTACACCGAAGTGATTAACACTTATCTAGTGTTTTTTTGGGAAGATGTATATTCTTTATTTAACAAATAAAGAAGCCTAAGCCGTATATTACATTGTGATAAAACACGACAGGCATTTGAGTACTCGAGGGAAATGTAGAAAACACGAGCCGCAAGCGAGTTTTTTCTACATTTCCCGAGACATATCACGAGACATATCATCGACTTAATTTTGAGAAATATCTTGTTTGTTACTCCTCGTGGATTTCATGTATAGTAAAGTGCAAGAGGAGAATACAGAGGGAACTCTTCTCTCTCTCTGGAAATATCCGAGAGAACGCTTGGATAAAGGACGAAGTTCCGGAACCGAAACACTAACCCACGTCCGTTGCAATCCTTTGCAACGGAAACAACCGGATGAACAAAAAACGCAAGAACAAGCAATATATAAACTTTATTTCCATTTAGTAAAAAATGGTCACTGGCCTGAGAGGGAAGCCTTGGAAAAATACTTGGACGAGAACGCACTACTTTTCATTTAACATTATAAAATCCTAATTTAATATTATATTATTATTTGGTACGTATTGTTATCAATTTACGATATATGGGTTATTGACCAAGTGTGAGGTCAAGATGGCTGGATATTGGCCGAGTATTTTTTTTTCGTGTTTATGGACCTCGACTCCGTCTCGGTCCATAAACACGCAAAAAAGAACGAGGCCAATATCAAGCCATCTTGACCGAACAAGCATGGTCAACAAAGGATTTATTATATGGCTTTCGGGAAAATTTTTCTTGCGGCACAAGGCGGGTTGTCCCGAGCGGACAAGATAGCTCCATCTTGCCCGCTCGGGTAGCCAATCACAGCGCAGGATTTGATTTATCTTGTTCGCCACTAGCCATATAATATTTCTTCATTACTCAGTCTCACGCCTCAGCAGCTGTCACTGTCGCTAGTTCTTCGTTCCTGGGCGCCCACTATTAACGCGCGTATTTGCCTTCTTCGTTCACTTAACACCATTGTTAAAATTGCTTCTTATTCTAAGAGAGCAGGTTTCAACGAAGTGTCGACTGAAAAACCAAACCCAAAGTGATCACCAATCAAGGGTCAATCAGAAAGGACAGCCAATCAAGCGAACCAATCAAAACTCAAACCAAATGCATGCGGCTAATAAAAAACGCGGGAAAAAGGCGTGAAAACGTGATTTTCGTTTTTACTTCTGATTGGATAAGGTGGCGCGAGATTTTTAAACCAATCACTAAACGTAGTGATGCAAATCCAAAGCAAATGTGTGTTGCTTTCGACACTCAAGGGAAAAGCGCTCTATGGTTACTAACAAAGATCGGTGTGATTTGCAAAACACCAACTGGTTAAGTTGCTTGGCTTTGACAGAGCTAGGTATATCCCTAACGCAATTTTGTACCCTAAGAAAATAGCTTGTCTTTTTCAGAAAGAAAAGAAAACAGACGGTTACAAACATTACAAATAAACAACGCATGGTCTAAAAAACTTATCTGTATTAACTTGCTGTTTGTAACCGCTGTTTGTTTTCTTTTCCTTCTGAAATTGAAATGGCCGAAGAGCAATAATAATTAAGATGCTTCTTGTATTTCGCGTGATCATTTTCATTTTCCAGAGGCAAGAGGTAACTTAAAGCAGAGGGAAAACTAGAACCAAGTAATCATAGAGTTGGTCAAAACAGAGACCGCAATCGACCAATCAGACCTCGAATTATAAACAACCAATCACGCCAGGAACTAATCTCGTATCCAGATCTCACTCTGTTTGACGCTGACGAACTGAGAGATCTGGTTTCTAGATTAGCCAGGGACAGACGCGGGAAATGTCGCGCGTTGTCAACTCACCATTGGTGCTGGTCTTGCACGTGATTGGTCAATGCCTGATTGGCGGATGCCACTCGACATTTCCTGTCATGTGGCAAAATGCGGCACGTTTCATAAAACCAAAAAAAGTAAATCGTTTGTGCTACCAAAATGATTGAAAACTGAATTTCTAAGAAGCTTAAAGGATAAGCGAAATAACGCGACTTGCTTCAGAAAGCAGTTTAGAACTGTGCTGAAGGCTAATTAACAATATCTCATGTTGGCCATTTTTGGTGACTGACAAAATCTACTCGAGGCGCAATTATATCAGTAGAAATATAGGTATTTATATACGCGACTGCCATTTGGTTATTTAGTACTTTTGAGCCCGCTGTTCCTGTCAGCGGTATTACTCGTGTCGAGAAAGACCACAGCGTCTTCTGAATTCCTGGCCGCGTTCATGAATCCACTTGTTGGCCACTGAAAAACATGAACAGACGATATTAACAACTTATTTAAAACCGAGAGTGATGTTTTTTACGGGAAAATCTCAAACCGAGACCTTGCTGTATTGACCGAGCGATCACTCGGTCAATATAGCAAGGTCTCAGTTTGAGATTTTCCGTAAAGACCGAATGTTCGAGGTTAATAAGTTGTTTATTATATGGCTTTTTGCGTTGTTTTTACAGGGGAGTAATCAAACCGAGGGCGTTACGGGAGAATAATTCCCTAGAATAAGCCAATCAAAACGCACGTTATATTGGTTACCAACACAAGCCATATAATAAACAATTACTTATCCTTCTGACCCAGGTCGTTCGAAAGGTGGATAACACTATTCACCGGACAAATCACTATCCAGCGGATAGCGTGGTTTGCTTTGTTAACACTTATCCGCTAGATAGTATTTATCCGGTGGATAGTGCTATCCAGCCTTCGAACAACCGGGGCCTCAGGTTTTGCTTTCATCGGATACAAGAACCACAACGAGACGTTTTACAAAGTTATAGCCAGACAGGTTCTTCGTTTTGTAAACGCTGGTTTCCACAGGGCTTAAGAATAAGCATTAGCCGTTGTTGATAATTAGCGCCTTTTGCGCTAGTGACAACCAGCCTTAATAGAGCAAGCTTTTGCGTTGCCTGAAATTAAAATGGCGGTCCTAGGAAACTGTCGCGTAGGTCAAACGATGACTTAAGCTCACTGAACAGTCCTTGCAGTAAACGGAGTATTAATTTCAATGGCTCTAAACTAGAGCAATGAATTTTCGTTTTCGCAAAAATCAACGACTGATGTTTCAGTTACTTTACGGTTGCCATAGTGGTGGCCACACATGGCGTCTCCATACAAGGATTTTACTCTATACATTGGGTAGCCTGCAGAGCACGCGAGATTTTTTCGAGCGCGCACATTGTTAAAAGTTTAGCCGCCATCTTGAATTTTTCATGCAGACTGGAGAGAGAGAAAGAAAGTCCTACCAAGGGGGGAACGATAGGCAAGAGGAGGGATAGGGGAAGGGGTGGGCGAGACTTTTTCGAGCGAGCGTGCACATCGCAAAACGTTTAGCCGCCATCTTGAATTTTTCATGCAGTGGAAGACTGGAGAGAGAGAAAGAAACTTCTACCAAGGGGGTGAAAGATGGGCAAGAGGAGGGATAGGGGAGGGGGTGGGGCGAGATTTTTGCGAGCGAGCGCGCACATCGTAAAACGTTTAGCCGCCATCTTGAATTTTTCATGTAGTGGACGACTGGAGAGAGAAAGAAAGTTATACCAAGGGGGGGGGGGGGACGATAGGCCAGAGGAAGGATAGGACCAGCATGGCGGTCGCAAGGCTGTAACGCTAACTCGCCCCAATAAATTGGGGTGAAACATTTTTCCTTCTCCCTTCTTCTCTTTATAAATCATTCATACACGATATCCCAGGTTCTTGGCTTTATTGATTGAATGGCGACGATTTTTCTTTTTATATGCAATGACAGTTGAAACCAGTTATAGAGGGATTTAAATCTACTGGAGGTGAATGGTTACAGACAAGATTTGAAGGATCAAGGAAACCTTTGATTTTGAGGTTGTATTGAAGGGGATTTCCGTGGTTCTGGATGAGAGTATTTCTGAAAAGGTGTTGTTTTGCCTCACGTTTCAACATCCTGAAAGTCATCTTCAGAGTCTCTATATCTTGACCTAACGACTAGTCAATAACAGCTATATATCCCCGGCAAATAAATGCATATTTACTCATCTTACCCCATTTACTGCCAACCAATACTGGACAGCCAGCATGTCTTGTACTGTCATCACCGTCTCCACTGCGTTTCAGATTCCACCAGAATGCAGCATCTCCCTGTTGTTCAGTTGTTAAAAGCAAAATATCAGCACCATCAGAAGTTTATAACCAGGCCCGTAGGGAGGGGGGTGCGATGGGTGCGCCCGCACCCCCCCCCCCCCCGCAGACTGCTGAGGTCCACTTTTTTGTTAAAAAAAAAAAATAGTAAAAAAAAAAAATAAATAATAGTGTTGTTCTGTTTGCCAAGATGCACCCAAGGAGGCTTGAGCTTGGCACACTTCTGAAAGATCGTGATGATCAGCAGCCAGCCGAGTGAACAATACGGATTTACAACTTTATTTCTATTTTTGTTATTTTTAAATAGTGACATTGGCATTGTTATTCTCTACATTGTAAAATACATACGTAAAGCATTCTCTTTGCCAAAAAAAATCAATTTTGAAGTTCAAAATTTGACAAATATCCACGTTTTTAGGTTCGCTTTTAGCGACCTATATTGCTATCATACTGACCTTCAAAACGCACGAAATGCAGTCTCAGACAACTTAATTTTCAAAATTTCCCGGGGGGGCATGCCTCCGGACCCCCTAGTAAAGGGCGCTCGTTGGTCCGTATAATCAACTGATCGCACCCACCCGTAAAAAATCCTGGCTACGGGCCTGATAACGCTAGTATTTTAGACTACTGGTGATATTTAAAGGTAGTCTGTTCACAGTTCATTTTACAGTAATACTGAACGCGCTGACGGAGCGCGCCCCGACACCTACCCTTGTAGTCTGCAGGCGATATTTTGGAACGCGACGCCCGATAGACCAGGTTTTCAATGCGGCTATCTTGGATTGTAATTCGATACTTGAACGGTAGAGGGTTGGAGGCAGTTACTATAAGTATTTGTCCTTCCCCTCTCCCTCCCCACTCGGTCATTTTCTCCAACTCACGCCTACTCCCTTGGCAAATTTTCTCTCGCCCCAACCCTCTTAAGTTACCAAATCCAAGATGGCGGCCTCACACGATAATGTGCACTCGCGCACTAATAACACGCCTGCACGCAGGGTACTACCCCTGGTGTTCTCGCTCGATCAATCTCTCGTGGTTGACATTTCGCTCGCGCTCTCGACGAACTTAAGCAGGTTTCAAGTTTAATTGAAGTTTTTTCAGTCAAAATTCCACAGGCATATTGACATTTTTGTCGGGATTTTCACTGAGAATGTTTTCGCGCTAGGATTGCAACCGCAAATCGTGGGGGTAAGCCAGCTGTGATTTCAGTACGATTCTTCACTCCTCCGATTCTTCCATGACTCAGCGCGATATTGCCAGAGGTATCAAACTTAAAACTAAAACACCGCCATTTTGGGGGACCCAGACTGCAATGGACTCCGCAGGGATCAAAAATCTGAGATCAGCAATAGGCATCTACATTGACTGAAGTTCAACTCGGAATGCATTTAATTGGGCCGTTCCTATGTGACCAGGAATCAACCAATGGAAAGGCACGTCCCATCAAGCTATGCGTCAACTACTGTACATGCTTTACTGTTAGAGAATTCTAAGCTATAAGCAGTAAATCGACAAATCTAAAAATCGTTTTTGCCAACATTATTACAAGTTAGCTTCTAACCACCTTAAATTGCCTGTTTGCTTATCTTTGTCTCTTGTTATTTAGGTCGTCAAGTAACGCGATTGTGTCACGCAAAGGCGACACACAATGGAGAGCACTGCGTGACAATCTAAACAACTTTTCTCTCTTACCTTGCTAGGAAATAACGTTGTGCCAACTTGCGTGAACACTGTGCCTCCCCCTGCTTCGACATTACTCATCTAAAAACACGAGAACACGAGAACAATAGGCAATTGCAGAAACGTGAGAGGACTGGGAAAGAGTATGGTTGTTTTCCGTTTGTTTGAAAAACTAAGATATTCAAATGAAAGATCAACTAAAATTTGAGAGTATTTACCAAGAACAGAAGTATTTAGAGAAGGAAAATGGCAAAATGGTAGCTCTTCAAATATCACCTAAAATAGAGAGTTTGTATGAAGTGGGTAGAAAAGCCACAAAATTATAAGGATTTGTATGGAAGTTTGCAACTTTTGAGATTCTCCCATTTAAACATCTTTCAACTGAAAACTCTCAAACTTGCCTGGATAGCTTTTCATTCAGTAGCATTTCAGTTGAAATGTTTAGATTTTCAATCTAATCAATATAAGAAACTCGTCCCAGTCCTCTCACGTTTCTGCAATGGGCTATGAGTAAGTGCCATAGACCCTTTTCATAAATGGCTGTCAATTCAAAATTCTTTTGTATGCATTTAAATTAGCCTTACTAACCTCGTCTCAGTATAAAAATTCTTTTGAATTACTGACTTCAAAATGAGGTTAGTAAGGCTAATTTTAATATTGTCAAAAGAATTTATAATTGGCTGCCATTTATGAAAGTGGTCTATTGAACAATCAGGACCAAAGACACGTGACTGAAAGTTATCATATCTTGGACTAACTACGTTTCAATACTCTGCCACAAATGATTGCAAAATAATAAGTTCTCAACAACTTCTCTATGTTTAACGAAGCTACGTTGAACGCTTTGCGTATCTTGAAAAGTTTAGCCTCAATTTTTCAAGTTCGTCATTTGTACTGAATCCGGGTCGATTTTCTCCATTCTCCACCATCCTAGTTCCTTTATGGTTTATTATTATCTCTTAAATGTTTTTTCTATCGTAGAAAACTATCATTTTCAATTGAAAGGTAACTTTTGTACGTCGCCAAAATAACTTAAAGTACCTTGACTAAACTCCTTCAAGTTAAGTTGTCAATAACAAACAATTGTCAGGAAAAAAAGGTTTTCTTTATTCCGTGACACACCTTTCGACAGCCACGCATTCATCGACGTTTGCTTCCAGCAATGTCAAGGCATGAACTTCGACATATGCAGGGATAGTTATTTTCTAGGTTTCC
This sequence comes from Micromussa lordhowensis, assembly GCA_964020085.1. Classification (NCBI taxonomy): domain Eukaryota; kingdom Metazoa; phylum Cnidaria; class Anthozoa; order Scleractinia; family Lobophylliidae; genus Micromussa; species Micromussa lordhowensis. The sequence goes on from OZ026604.1 coordinate 3,634,823, forward strand.
ACACATAGTATAGAAAAACCGGCTCTATCAAGCATTAATAGTTATCGACAGTAAATAGTCTCTAAAGTTAACTATTAAGTCTGTCGAGGCCCTTAATTTATCATATTGAAATATACTACTTGTTTGGCCGTAATAAGTGCTTCTTTATTCTGTTTTTAGCTTTTTAAATGTAGATCATTCTACAATGTACAAAGAGCTTCTACGATTTGAGGTTGATTACCTCTACTAAAACCAGTTGCAATTTTACTTGATCTAATTTAGATTATAATTAAAAATGCGATTTTTTTAATGACTTACATAGGCCAAGAATGTGGCAATCCTATTGCCGGTGCCTAGAGACGTGAATCTGTCTTCATTGCCCTGCGACAGAAAAAACCACAGGTAAACAAATAAGTTATGGAAGGCAACGTATTCGAGTGGTACCACTGGTTTACAGGAGGAACTAGAGGGCACACGCGTGTACGCGTTATCCTCGCGCGCAATCCTTCGCGCGTGTAACTCTCCTCGCACGAAACAAATTTTGCGCCTTCCACTTAACTTTTTCGACTTGTATGTAAATAGTCAGCTGATTATTCCCCAACCAGGCCATACTTAGTCTGATCTTTACCCAGCTCCACCCCTTGCGTTTTAACGCGTGTATCCCACGCTAAGCTTGCGATCTTGAGAAACTGAAGACAAAATAGAGGGTCTGTGGACAGACCAGACCGTATTATGTTTTATAAAACTGAATGTTTGGTTTTCTTGTTCGAGTGATAATCCTAGCGAGTACATTTCAGGAAATTTGACTCCGAATTAACTAATTATTTAATTGTAAAGCTAAGAAAGAGTGCCAAGAAAGACTGTTGTTGTTGTATATTTTTGCAGCGAAGTGGATATCAACTACAATCTGACATATTTGAATTTAACCAATCTGAAACCCCTTCCCATCACGGAGAAGTTTTTCATTGTAAGAAAAAGTGTTAAGCATAAGCCTTGACTCACAAATACAAACAATGAAATGAAATGCCTAAGCAAACATCACCACCAAGATATTTTCATGAAAATTGTTTAAGGGAAGCCGTTAATAATTTCTTACCCGTGCAAAGTCATAGTGCGGTTCGTAATGACCGGCAATTCCATAGTTCACAATCTACAGGGAAAAAAAACATAAAACACTATTGTATGCAAAATCGAAACTGGAATATTAAATAACATGATTGACCGAGACAGTATGAAGAGTGAGAGAATTATTCATCATTCCTCTCAAGGTAATTCCTCTCAAGCTATTTTTAGACATGGTACCCATTTCCTCCGCGGATAATATTATCACACGCGTTGCGTGGGGGATGAAAAGCATGTAAAGGCGATTGAGCTGACTATCCACGTCACCTAAATCCATCACGTGATTGGTTATTTCTAGACCCTCGCTGGATTTCCGAAGCAGGTTTATGATCTGAAGATAACTTGACAGGGATTTAACCTTGGGTGTAATTAATTCTCTTACCCATCGGCTTCTCTTGGTATGACCCAATAAACAGCCAGACATGCTTGGCGTTTTGCTATAAATAACTCCCTCTCTACAAAGACCCCCTCCCTCCGACTCAAACATCCTTGAAATTAATAAATTAACCATACTGTTTCCTAATTCATCAGTTATCATTTCTTAGATTTTTTTTAACATTGCTGAACAGTTCGGAGGTTTAGAAGTTTCCACTCGTTGTTTTGTAACGATCAAATAGAAACCAATCAGCAATCAAATTGATCGCCCTTTTTTCAGTACTGTGAAAATTTTTCAGTGCGTACCTGTAGTTCCTCGGCGGTGTCCATAGTCAAGCCTGTCACATCTTCAATGCGCAGACTCACTCGCCTGATGAGCGCATGGTCCTCATCCTTCAGCCAGCCACTTACAGGAAGTAAACAAGTAAACAAATAAACAAAAACCAAAAAGTCAAATAAACAAACAAACAAACATGTCAAACATACACGAAAAATTCAGAAAAGTAAACAGACAGTAAACAACGTAATGCGGTAAACAAATTAACAGAAGCAAACAACAAAAGTAATCAACCAAAAAATCAACAATTGCAGGGCCAAGAAATTCTCACATATGGGTCCGTAATAAAATCGGTACTAAATGGAACACTAAACAATGAGCTTCCTAACCACCGGCCAAAATCCTACAGCACTGTCATTTAAGTGTCAATTCAAACGTTATTTTAGCTTTCAAACTTTAGTTATTATCTGTGTATTGTTATTGACCAAGATAAAATATATTAATTTTCTTTCTCATTAAAAGGAATAATTTTCTCTCGAGGGACGCTTCGACAATTAAAGATGTTTTTATCAGAGTCTTGCTAAATGCTCTTTGTCAGTGTTATTTACGGGTCGAGGAACGTTGTGTCACGGCCCAGATAACGTTTTGCAGACCCTGATGATTTCATCTTTTCCACAATCACCGTTACTTATATATCTATATATATAAACAGCGATTTTTTTAAAAAAATAGAATGTATTATTTTAGCCTTATAATCAGTCTTCATGATGTAATGTTAAAAACGAAGAATATTGAAGTCAACAACACATTATTAATGCTCATTTATCATGTAAGTTAATGTGTCATTAGTTCAAGACTGGCTACTTTATTTTCCATTCAATGTCATCTCCAAGAATTTAGCGCTCAGTCTGGTTAAGCATCCAGGGCCGCTTAAAACATTATTAGTTTGTTAGGTCTACAGTAAAACGCATTATATCAGATATTAGAGCAATGTAAAATCAAGTCAAACATCACTATTGGAGTAATGTAAAATCAAATCAATTAGTGTGGATTTCACTGTCTTTCTGCACTGTCAGCCATTACAAAGTGAGCATTTGAAGATGTTACAGCTGTTATTAACAAAGGGTCATTCATATTTGATCAATACTTTGAATCATAAATAATTACGTAGGTAGGTAGAGCAGTTTGTTGGTTGATTAGTCGGTTCTTTCCTTCGATAGGCTAGTTTCAGTCTTTCGTCTCTTGTTTGTCTGTCTGCCTGTCAGTCAGTCGGTCAGTCATCAGTCGATTGGACAGTCAGTTGTCAGTCAGTCGGTTGGCCATAAAGACAGTTGGTCAGTTAGTCAGTCATCAGTCAGTCCGTTGAATTATTAGAACCCTTATTTACAATTAGACATTACCAGACATTCTCTTAATTTTTTAAAAAAGTCATTTTTGTTGTTTTATAAGCAGTTGCTTAGAAAAACTTATAACTAAGAAAGAAAGACAAATGAAACTGACTAGATTTATATTTTCACGACGTTTCGAAGTCATCATAACTCCATTATCAAGTGATAAATACTTACAAGTGCTAGAGTTTAAATAGATGGAAAGCATAATTTGCATACTGGGTGTTGCAAAAAACACGAACCTACACGAACGTTAGGCACCTACACGAACGTTGTGAGGAACATAAATTTGATTCGTCTAGCATCAAGAAACATTTCAACAATCAACATGATTGTTTGCCTGATAACATCAATCAGCACTTTACAGTCTTATGTAAATGTAAGACTAAACATGACTGTTTAATTTATGAAATGCTATACATTAGGGAATTGTCACCCTCTCTTAATGTCCAAAGCGACTCGATCAAGGCAAAGTTATTTGTATAACATTTTTTACAACACCCAGTATGCAAATTATGTTTTCCATCTATTTAAACTCTAGCATGTGTAAGTATTTATCACTTGATAATGGAGTTGCGATGACTTCGAAACGTCGTGAAAATATAAATCTAGTCAGTTTCATTTGTCTTTCTTTCTTAGTTACATTGTATTTTTGTTGTTGTTACAAGATTTAGTTTACATAGTCAAAAAACTTACGATTATTTCTTTGAATTACCAATGGTCAATGTGTAAAAAAATTCTTCCCACGATTTTAGGATACTTCAACAAATTCTAAAAATCAAGCACCAGGAAGGGCCTGGATACCGTTCAAGTTTAGCTCACTTAAGGTGGCTAAAAACAGTTTCCAGCACTTAGATTTTGATGGGCCATTATAACCACTCTTTATCACTTGATGCTACAATCATGGTATCAAACTGCTTAATCACTGATGAACATGTTGTTACCATTTTCGTGACACAATAGGTTACTATAGCAACAGTTCCAAAAACACCCTTAATTACAGCTTTAGGGGCTTATAATTCAAAAATGGCATGGTGACATTTTTTTACATGATACAATTTTAATTACTTATTATTACTATTACTTAGTATTATAATTTTAATTTTAATTAATTTATATTATAAAATTTTGATTTAATGAAACTTTTGGCCAATAATTTTCAAAACTTAAAGCTGGCTCTGAACCCCATGTACAGATTTTTTTTAAACTCGGCTGAAAGTTTCATCTTATCCTGCTAATCAAAACTTTATGTTCACCATACTGTTTTTGAATTATAAGCCCTCAAAGCTATAATTAAGGGTGTTTTTAGCAGGTTATGCTGTTGCTATGGTAACTTATTGTGTCTTGTGTCACGAAAATGATAGCAATGGGTTCACCAATGATTGTGCAGTTTTTTGATACCATGATTATCGCATCAATTGATAAAGAGTGGTTATAATGACCCATTAGAATCCAAGTCTTCCAAAGTTCTTGAAACTGTTTTGAGCCACCTTAAAATAATTTAAGGTGATCAGGTGTCTGTACAGCTTAACCCTTACAATTATCGAGACAGTGATATTTAGGCTATTTTAGGTGCACCATAGTGCCTTTGACACAATCGTCACTGGACCTATATTGAAATGACTGGGGTGATTGAGACCATAGGATGAAAACAGCCTCGACTTTCTGGCCTGTATAAAACCATCACTAGGATGTCTTATGAGAGCAATCACCAAATATGAATGAGCCCGATGTTTTTCACACAAAACAGCAGTAACCAACCTTTTGCTTATACGGTAGGATGCATGTTCAAGATTTCCAGTGACAGGATGTTGAATTGTCGCACGGCGAAGCTGTTTGGAAACGTTTGTGAATAACACTCATTAGTAGAATTCTACAAGTGTGCCAAATTTTGCAATCTGATTGGTGGAGCTATCGTACGCCATAAGCCATAAAATATGGGCATGCAGTGATTTGATTGTCTAAAGCTTGGTGACAATTTGTTGTTTTCTGCGGCGTCTTGGTGGAAGATTAAGAAATACTACTCGATCATTAAATTCCTAAGAAGACGAAGGATGAACAATAACCTTGACGAGCCTTTAAAAACTCGAAATTGCTGACAGAATTGATAAGGCACTTAAAAGCAATTGCAGGTTTCTATCTAAGATTTTGGTAGAGCTTAAAGTTCTTTTATACAGTACTACTTAAAATGTATAGACGATTGGAAATCATTACCTGAAAGACTTAAAAACCTCAAACTCATAATCTAATTGATAATCAGTTAATTTAATACAAAAGCTAGAGGTGTATCACAATATGTTTTTGTTAGGGGTGGGGATAGGAGGGTTTTTGAGGGAAGTTACAGGTATGTCAGGATGATTGTAAATTGCATTCCAGTTTGTTACAGGACTGTGAAAATATTACCCACGTTGTTAAAAACACAGAAAGCGTACAGAAAAAAGAGTCAACAAATACTATGAGGAAGTACCTTAGGAGAAATCAAAGGACAGTAGTAACTCAGTGCTTTCTTATCTACACAGAACTTATTTGATCATCTTTCCTGTGTAAGGGCTATTGACAGTTTGACTTAAATTACAGCAATGATCAATTGAAATGAGATAGCGGCTACATAAAAATGTAAAATCCCACTTTATGACTGGAGACAGATAATTTCCTGTTGCCTATCTTTCCAACATCCCGCACCCCGCAGTACTCATACCATCCTGTAACCAGCATTCACAATTTCTAGTATACAGAATCACAATCGGAAGCACCCAGGAAATCTTATTTGGGATTCGATCCAACGAACGGCTAATGCTCGAAACATCAGCTTTCAAATAACTTTATGGTACGTGGCCAATTCACATTATCAACTCAGTTGATAAAACCAAATTATTTTGGTCACTGATCGAAGATGGGGTAGGCTTTCTTCTTGTAACAGCTTGCTTGGATTACTTGTACTGAACTAGTGTGAGTGGCACCCTGTGCTTCTAAATTATACTAAAAGTGCATGAATATGCTGCGACTTACTTCACGAAATCATGCTTTCATAACAGTGACTTGGTAAATTATTTGATTTTTGTATTCTTGTCATATTTACATATCTCTACATTTTATGAGATGATTATAGCAAATACACGCTCATGGAATAATTGTTAAATATACTCTCAGTTGTTATTGTTTTCAAAGATGTCTATTACTTTTCGTTTTCATGTTGTGAAAAAACATAGAATTTGCCCGCTTGTAAGAAATCCAGTTAAATCCACAGAAGCCTAGAAGTATATCTCCAGGAAAGTGAACTATCTTTGGTCTTTTATCATTCCTGTTACAGTGGCTTGACATGCCCAAGAAAATAGTGTACAATTTTTTAAAGAAAGACAGTTAAATCCACACAAGCCTTAAAACGATATTTCCAGAAAGTGAACTAGTTTTGGTCTATTTTTTTTTTTTTTTTTTTATACTGGTAATAGTTTTTGTCACAGTAGTCACACAACACTTTACCTCCACTAACAGCCATCATCAGTGGTTTAGGAGCATTGTGTGACTAACCAAATAACGGCTGTAGAAGAGTCATAATAGGCTGGCTTTTTATGTTTAAACATAATTGACATGACTCTGTGTTCATGCACAAACCTTTTGCTAACTCTATGTTCACTTGTCTCTAAAGTTCCATCGTCAAGAGTTACTGTAGCACGTGCAAACTATATAATTAGACAACAACATGCAAAAAAAAGCAAGCTGTTACTATTAAGAGTTAATTGTTACATGAACCTGAAGGAAAAGGTTATCAAGTTAGGATATTCAATCTGAACTTTTGCATTATATAAACACCATTAGAACCACCTTATACAGCAACAGTACAGCAAGAAAGTACTTCTCAGTAGCTTTCATTTGAATGGTCACACACTAGGTTTTCATCCACACACTTAAAAGTTATAACCACCTTGTACAGCATAACAAACAGTACCACATGAAAGTACTGCTCAATAGCTTTCATTTGAATGGTCACACACTAGGGTTTCATCCACAGACTTAAAAGTTAGAACCACCTTGTACACACAAAATTCATTAATTAATTACGTCCCACATAAATGGTACTCCTCAATATATAGTTTTTACTTGAATGATCGTACACTGTCTGGTTCGTAATTTCATTCTTAGGCATACAATTTTGATCACATTCAATAGACTTTGTGTCTCAGTTACACACATCAAACAAGAGTTCATTTCTACAAAATTAAAGAGTCACACATATCAGGCTTGCTGAATACATAAAACCATTTGATTGACAGTTAAATGACAGTTCTGAAGTCACAAAATATTAACTTGTTTTGATAGCTTAAATAGCCATCAGGCTTTGCTGCATATTATTACACAATGTTGCATAATTACACAAATTATGTGAAAAGCATAGTCAGCCAGGTATGAAGCAGAATTTTGAGCCAAGTCTGCCTTGTATTTTCATTTATTTGCATCTTAATTTTGTCGAAATGTTAACAAATTTTTAATTGTCAATATATTAATTTACTAATTTTCTTGATGACCAAATTCGCAACGTAACAAATGTTGCATCATTGCATGGTACTTGTAAAGTAAGAGGTTGACTGATACAAGCGAATGGCTTGTTACCTTTTACTAACTCTATAATTTGCATGTTCTAACAATCCTGTCGTTGGACTTCTTACTGTGGCACGGCGAAGCTGATTATAAGGAGGTCAATAACATATATTAGTAGACAATCAGCATGTTTTGTTGTAGACACATGAATATGATTGGTTCTCCAACAAAGTTGTCATACGGTCATGGTTGTATTGTTCTTAACAGAAGCCACCACAATTATTTTTGCAAGTAAACACTGTGTCATGAGCAAAGCTCAATTCAGATCAGTTCAAACAACCAATCAAGGAAAATCAATTACTCCATCTGTTTGAAATGTTTTGTGCCACATCCACAAGTAAATTCTCCGCTGAATATGTTAAGCACACTAGAAGTTGAAGGACTTGTCTTGGATAAATGATCTTTGAACTATTCTATTACTTACATGTACAATGTATGTGATTAAATGCACACACGAGATGTCATGTTTGCATCCTACTTGCTTCACAAACAAGTCATAATAATTATTATGAACAACTTATCTAACAAATTACTGGTATATATCAAAGTAAAAACTATCAGTTAGGACGTTTGGATCATAGATCCTTGGTCAGCTAGGGTTGTTATGTTATTACTGTTTTATCCACTTTCTTTCTTTTTTCGTCCAAAAACGTCTTGAAGCAGTTTTTATGGAAGAGAAACTGGTGTCTAGGCCCATATGTCACATAATACAACAACTTTTTGATTTTTTCATATAAGCAACAGCTCCCCTCCTAAATCAATTTAAGAATTGATTATAAACTCATGAAAATGTGTGCCTCCAAACCTGCCAATTTTTTGCAAAAACCGTGAATGCTAGGGGCTAAGCATTGCCTCCTGCCAGCATTTCATTATAAAACTTGGCAAGTTTGGGCTCCCATATTTTCATTTTTTTTTGCAATGGATTCTTACGAAACTTTGCATACTTACTAAACTCGGTATGATAAATCAAGAGGTGAAGCTAATTTTTTTGTTTGAGAAGATCTACTGGTATGCATTTTATCAGTGCTTTAGATAATGCTGTGATTGCATTTGATATCAATTAAAGCCCAAAATCTGCAATTATTCCTTCCCTAGTTCAGACCTGGCCGAAAAATTGATACGTTATCTCAGACCTAGACTGAACTGCTTCTCTCTTGTTTACCACTTGTTAAGGCCTTTGAATACCGATGTTTATAATAATTATACCTCACTTCTCGATCAAGAGATGAATGACATCAACAACAGAGTGATTTTCATTTGAGTGTCGTTAAACCAAAACTAAACCACTGACTTACCATTTAGCCTACTCACCCAATCTCAAACCATAGTAAAACCAAAGTAATTATACCTGATTACACTCCACACCGCTCTTAAGTACCTAATTCTAACCAATGTGCACAAACTATACCCTATTGCACACCAAAATTGTAGAAATGTATAATCTATTTCAGACAAAAGGACTCAAAATCCACGCTATTTAGTGCAGCACATACTGTTAACATTTATGTGAAGGAGTACCCCACACACTCAAGGAAAGAAGGGAAACTAAAAACAGCCATCCTACATACAATGTACAGTACTGTTGGAGCGAAAATAAGCCACAGAAAATTTCCAAACAATGTGGTTCCGGATCAATCAGGTCTTCATATCTTTCTCTGCAGTTCATATACATGATGTTTCATATATTCATTTGCATCACAAGTATTAGGAGCATTAAATAGAAATTTTACCGCTTGACCCATTCAATTTCTTTTTCTTTACTTAAATTTGACCGGGCAACTGTAAACCGCAGTCTTCAGTTTTGCATCACTAGAATTATCATTTGAAACTAGGACTCAGTAGCCTGTGTTGCAGCCGGATGTGTCAAAAAATCCCTGGTATATACTGGCAGTTTAGACTGTCTGTGACGCACGCTAGGACTCAGAGAATTGCACTGAAAGCCAATTAAAGTGTGTATAATTTTTGCTGGGTTTGTAACATTAGTGTAGAGAGTACATGATTTTTTTCGTTGAAGAACATTTTCCAGCTCAATTTTTAATCAGAGTATGGCCTGCACAGCTCAATTAGGAATTAGGACGCCTTCCAAGGAATAAAAGCGACCAGCAACACAGGAATTGCTAATCAGCGACAAACGAATCAAATGCACTGCTAAAATTCAAGAACACGAGAAGCACTAGAAAGAACATCAACATTTCTCTTTTAGACTTTTTGCCTAATATTATTATTTAGAAATTGTATTCTCTTGTAAACTCTGTAAATCTCAGAAACTTGTGTACTTGTGTACATAAGAAGAATTAGGAAATTCCTCAGTCCTGAAACCACGCAGATCCTGGTCAATGCCTTTGTCACGAGTCGCTTGGACTATTGTAACAGTATAATATACGGTCTACCAGCCACTGAACTTTACAAACTCCAACGGGTACAAAATTCAGCAGCAAGACTTATTTGTAACGTAGGGCATTTCGATCACATTTCCCCCTCCCTTAAAATGTTACATTGGTTACCCATTAAATTTCCATAAAACACAATGGAATAAATTACCACGTGCAGTTCGCTATTCTCAAAATGTTCAAACATTCAAGAAAGCCCTCAAGACTCATTTATTTCGGAAAGCTTATAATCTACAGAACATCTGATCAAGTATGAATTTTATAGTAAATATTATGTAATTTTATAGTTGGAATATTAATTAGCTTTAGATTTTTTCATTTCTCATGTAACTGATTTGATTGTAAACAATAGAATTATAGTTTTTGTCATTGTAAAGCGCACGAGAGCATCTTCTCATGTATCGTGCGCTATAGAAGTAATAAAATTATTATTATTATTATTACTTTTCCATTGAATAAACTCTAACAAAACAATCAACCTTGTAGCACAGTGACTTATTACTTCATACAGAAAATGACAGCGACATTTGCTTCCGCTGGTTAGGCAACATCGGTACATGAAAGGATGCGACATGGCGAAATGGCTACCCCTCTAATGGAAGGCCTCAATTAAGACTGTTGGCAACCCTGGTTTAACGAGGTTGAATGTTGTAAACCAGACAAAGGCAACCAAATAATATTGGGGTCTATCAAGTAGCTAGAGCATCAACAGATGGAAAAATGCCAGCTCGCCAATGATTTTCACCCTTCAATAAATTATGACAAAAACTTAAAATGGACAATGAAGTGAAAGTGAAATTACACCTAACTTTCAGGTATACTGGCAAATGATGAAAACCAGGACCGGGTCGTTCAAAGCTCGGTTAAGCTAACCCAGGGTTAGCGAGAATATTAAGGTTAAATTTGCAACTGTTTGGTGATTTTTTCTGTTTATATTGTTTATCCTTCAGTTTAAGTTTGAACAATCTCAAACTACCCAAAAAAAATAAAAAATAAGCAGGGAAAAACATTTCTAAACACAGAAAATTAATACTTTGGTTAACTTTTAATCCTTGGTTAGTGTTAACTGGCTTTCGAACAACCCGGCCCAGACAATAAAACAGAATTTTGCCATTTGTGTAAGAAACAAAATAATGCAGTACATTTCCAGAAAATACTTACCTATACACCTTATTCCAAAATGGCTGCCATTTTAGTGTTCTTTTGTTTCCTTGCAAATTAGCCCTTGTTGCCTCATTCAAGGGAAAATATTCTTTTGAATTTCGAGTTTAAGAACGAGGCAACAAGGGCTAATTTGAAGGCAAACAAAAGACCACTAAAATAGTGGCCATTTTGGAATAAGGTGTATATACCCATGTGATGGAAGCTAGGTCACTGGAAATTTTTAAAGGAAAGTAGAAAGCTAACTTGGAATTTCCTGAGTGGTGGGGTGGGGGGTCATAACAAAAACCTTTTGTAGTGGGGGTGGGGGGCTATTGATATTTTAGAGAGTTGGTTCAAACCAAAAACCCTTCTGGGGAGGGGAAAGGGGTTAAACATTGTGGATATTTTCTGGAACAGCACATGGCTGTGCTCTACATGTAGAAGTGCCCGGGTGCCACAGGCTACTAACCTTATTTGCTTTTTGGCAACTTGAAAAACTTACTCTTTCATACAATGTATTTAAGCACAACCAGGATTTCATGGTCAGGTACCTGTGGGCACCTTGTAATTTTTCTTAGACCACAACCCTTCAACACAATTAATTTTATGAACTATGCAACTATGTGGATTATCATGACTTATGCTGTAGGGGTTTTACAGAAGAGAACAAGAAAGAGTTACATTACCCTTGGCGCAGCCAGTTCCTTTATTTTGTTCATCTCTGACTCCATTAAAATGTTCCGCATAATTAGTATTTCAGGTTTGACAAATACTCGTTCAAATTTTGCAGGCCTGATTTTTAATCGTGGTGTTGCACTGTAGTACCAACAAGTCAATTTACTCTGTTCCCACTCAGTCTGTAAAATAATTTAAA
>OZ026604.1:3651966-3664466 GCA_964020085.1 Micromussa lordhowensis
AGAAACATTTTGAAATGAGCCACAGCAGTGTTGATTGACATATGTTTTTCAGAAAAAGGAGGAAAGCTTAAATCTGGGGGAATTTTGTAATATAATTTCAATTTCAAACTTTAGAATTAATGAGATGCAGTGCTAACGGGAAAACCGTCACAAAAAATAATCATGCATAAATTAAGACCACAATGACAACTCATCAAGTTATGTCAATTAGAAGTGGATTAAATGAGTGACATGTTATCTGCTTAACACAGGACTGACACGTCAGCCAAAATTAATACTAAGGGAATAAATGAGCATGGTGTTCGAAAATTTTCTCGTATTAGTCTTTATCGTAAGCTTACGAATTCTCGATGGTGTAAAATTACCATATTATAGCTTGAAAGTCTTCAATACAGACATGACTTAAAATAAGCTTAAATCAGATCTCCATGACGATATAAGCTTATCGATATAATTTACGGCAAACAAATCTTGTGGGCAGCTGATCTCCAAATTTGAAGAAAAAATTGAGGAAATTAATCTGTGAGGATATTCAGACTTAACGAGTTGTTATTGAATTCATCACCTCGATAAAATGTAAGCTTAGCTTGTAAAATCTCCCTGAAAAAACTTACCCTCAGAATTGTCCAGCTGAACTAGTCTTTCAGCCTCAGGCCATTCCTTGTACATTCTCCTAATTTCAAGGTAAGAGTTTACGGGATGTCCTAAATATCTTGATACGTCATCTCCTACAACATTATGCGCGGCGTTCACTTTAGCGAGGAACTTCTTGAGTTTGGCCAACCTCTGTTCTTCTAAATTGACATACTCCTCTAAAGTGAATCTCAATTCACGTTCTCTGTACACCAGGTTCTCTAGATCGATTAAAGCCGTGAACAGTTCACCTCGAGTTCTACTCAAAATCAGGCAAAAAGTCACAATTAATAAGGAAAATTTAGCGCATAACATCTCCGCCATTTTGCGAACACCAGCGCCACACGCTAGTGAAATGAACGATGTTCTGTGAGGTTCTAGACAGGAAAGAACTGTACTAATGAGAATTTGAATATTCATCGTCAAAAAAAATATAAACAAACATTGCTAATTTTCATAATGACGTCCAAACAAACGTCATTTCGCTGTCTCCTCCTCATTATAATTTCAAATTAATGTTTAAGCTAAAATAATTGTGTTTTGAAGTGGAAAAACCTTTCCAGAAGTATCGTTTGCTGTTTAGCCTTAAGAGTAATTCTTACAACCCGCGTGACACAGGAATGAAAACCTGCCAAAAAAGTGGATCAATCGATTCATTCATGAAAACAATCAATTATTCATTCCTTTGAAGCTGGAAGAAAACATGGCAAACTGCACGTTGGAGTACTGGAAATAAAATACTTGAAATATTTTTTTGAAAGCGTCTCAGCAAAGCAATGACAAGAGCTCGTTGCACTTTACCTTTCGCGCCTGAGGGTCGGGAGGCATGTGTCGCAGTGAAGAGTCTGGGATCGGAGAGATTTGGCTTACAATAGGCTATCACCTCAATACCAGCGGCATAAAAATTTTACTTTACTCTAGACTAGGTAGGAATTATACTGCCTCTTATATAAAATCATCGATCAATAGCAACTGTCTGCGATATTGAAAGAGTTTTCTGAAAATAAAATGTCTGGGACAGGCTAGGAATTTTTGGTGAAGTCTAGAAAAAAATTCTAAAATGTTGTTGATCATGTTCTGGTATAAGCCAAGCCGCTTCATACGGTCCCAGCTTCACGCCCTCAACAAAAATTTGCAGACCCCCGGTAAATATTCTTTTAAAATGCTATAACCTCGAAGCTGCTATCGTTATCCAAGTTTGGTTTATATGAATTCAAGTTGCTTTGAACAAGTACCAAGCCTTCCCTTCTCTCACTCTCCCCCGGCCGGAAAGCCTTATAATTGAGTTCCAGCCTTTTATTCTAATAAAAAAGGCCAAACAGTTTATGTTTTTAAAAAAATCTATATCCAAAAAGAAAGCCCAAACAACCAGAAATGAATATTCTAAAGAATGGCCAAAATAGCTTATATTCTAAACACCGTGATACGGCATGCGAAATAGCCTATATGTTCTAAAAAAGGCCAAAGTAGCCTATATTCCAAAGAAAAGACAGCATATATTTAGAAAAGGCGAAAGAAGTGTCATTGTAATATATATATCTGTATTTCTAACCTGTAAATGTTTTGATGTGATGGGTATATTTGCCTTTTGATTCTGAAGCATCACAGTTAAACGAAAGAGAAAAACACAAAAGTCTGTTTCATAAAGAAAGGCAGACAGGCTTTTATCCGTGATAACGCAACATCCCTCTTCACTCTAGGATTTTGAACTGATCACTTGAGATTCAGCTGGTATCAGCTGGCCTTTGAAAAGGCTTTTCGATTCCAGCTGGTATTGGAAATGAAGTTTAAAACAACAAAGTTAGCTTAGCCGGATAAATCCATTAGTTAAATCAATTCTTCCGATTCAGTGGTCTTTACACAACTGCCAAAACGTTTCGCATAAAGCTCTATCAGGGTCTAATAAGAGAATCATTACCACGGCCTGTCGTTGAAACAATAGAAAAACCAGTGTAGCACCCGTAAACAGCTTGCACCACACAAAAAAAATGATTTAAGATCCCCACACCCGAATATACACTCACTCAGCTTTGCCAGACACTGTTTATAAGAAAGATGTATTCAAGAAAAAAAATGAGCGATCAATCCCTCCTTTACATCTTGATATTGACTACTTTCCATTTTAAAACCCGATGAATTATATTCTAAACATAGCGCAAATCACATCTGCTTTCAAGTACAGTATGGAAATGTTCGCGATTAATAATTCATAGTTTGAGAATTTCCCCTCTCAGAATTCACTAGCGCAAACTAATCGGTCACATGTATCGAGCTAACTTTAAGATCTTGCCAGTAACAAAATGGGCACTCGATGGCTGTGTATAATTTTCTTCCTGGCTTCATGTCGAAGTTTTCGTCGCATGTTCTTCGCCAAAGGAGATAGTTACGCTTCTATCGCAGAAATGGAGCAAGTTGTTGGCTTGGAAATGGAACTTGTAGAAAGCCTCGAGAAATTTGTCGAGTTAGAAAAGAAAAGATTACAACAGATAAAACAGTTCGCTGAAAGCGTTAAAGAAGCGACGAATCGGGTCAAGATAGAGGGTTTGAAATCTCTCGAAAATCCTACCGCGACTTACGCTCTTATCAAACGATTTGCGAACGGATGGAGCGAGCTTGGCAAATTTCTGGACAAGGATTATTCGAACGGTAAGTGTCGTTATTTTGTTCACTAACATAGTTAATGATCGCTTAATTTCTTTATTTGTTTTACTACACTGCTAGGTTTTTCATATTTTTAAAAATGAATTGTCTTTGTTTATTTCTGCATTTTCAGTCTTATATTTCATCAATTGTAAAATGGCTTTTCACGAGTTGAACATTTGCAAAGAATTTCTTAGTCTTAGTTTCAGAATGTATCGATCGTATAAATTAGCTTAAATTCTAATGACATTACAACGTCAAAACAAAGTTGGACAATTTATCAATAAAAACAATCCAGCTTTAATCTAGGGCTCATTTCTTTCAAATTTAGTTGATATTTCATACCCGATTTTCGAAAAATTACACTACATGAAGACCAGGTTTACACTAGAGGAGATTTTTTCGGATTCGTAAGATTTTTTCGGATTCATCAATGTTAGAATATTCGGATTCGTTGGCGTTTGCACTGAATGGACATTCAGATTCTTAATCGTTTACGCACGACAACTCCGGGAACAAATTAGAAATGATAAAATGATTAACAAGCTGTTTGTTGCCTCGACAACGAGAAGCAAAATGGCGCCAAAAAAAAGGAAGGGGTAGGTTGAGACAGTCTGAAGTTTTCTTTCCACTCGCCAACCACGTTGTTGCCAATCCGCGTACTCTCACATTTGGCTGGGTCTTATCCGGAATCGCGCAGGTTTCGATCGTGCCATCGTCAACTCCGATAAAGTGTGGAGGTGTATTACCCGACCGCCATCAATGGCCATCAATATGACTACGACTTGATCTGTCATTCTGGTTCTACCACAAACTGAAAAGTAGTTCGCAGGCAGAAAAATATCCGGATTCGAGAGAAAATCGTTTACATGACAAAACTCTCCGGATTCAAAAAGTTTTCAGAATCAAATTCCGGATTCAAAATCTCCGGAGACATGGCCAAACCGGGGAGTTTTTATTTCGGATTCGTCCGCTTGTGTGTAAACGGCAAAACCAATCCGGTGTACTAAATCATTCCGGATTCGTCACGAATCCGGAATAATTTCCTCTCGTGTAAACCTAGTCTAAATGCAGCCACTCCGTCAATATAATCTCTGCTCGAGGTCAGTAATACAATTTTATAGCGTCGTGCACAAATGACGTCACGAAAACAAACTAATCCATGTGCTACTTCTTTGAGAGCGACGTATGAAACAATGGCGCTCGTGATCTCTTTAGTGCAAATTCTCAGCGATTAATTTCGCAATTTGATGGCCTCTGTAGCTCAAAATGTTAGCGGAGAAAACCCACAACGTGCGCCTCGGAATAATAATAATACAGAGTTTAAAAGAGGGCGGCAAGATATGATGCGCTTCTCATGCGCGAAGGCTGCTTATGAATACACTTCTAACGTTCGTAGCAGAAGAAATAATGGAGCTTAAGGCTTAAGCAAAGCCGGGCGTTTTTGAGCGACGTACGGCAACCGGAAATGAGACGTTTTCTCTTTTTACTCGCCTTGGCGCTACCACATTTGTAATACTAAGGGTCGTTACTCGTTTAGAGACGATTTACTTGAGAATCAGAGCGCATCCACTGCCCAAAAATGTGAAATGTCCACTTCCGGTTGCCGTACGTCGCTCAAAAACGCCTTGCCTTTGCTCCCTAATTTAAAATAAATTTAAATTGACATTGAACCCGTCATTCCGGTGTATCACACACAAGAAAACCAGGTCAGCAAAGAAATACCGTAGGCCCGATCTGACTTATGTTCGTCCGTCTATAAACACGTATCGCGCCAAACAACTAAGAAATATATGCAGTTGAGATCTACTCACAGTCACAGATTTGTTTATGTGTTCAGATAAATGGCTCTATTAAAATTTAGGTCCTCCAAATTGCACAGTACAGCTAATTCTGCCATGCATTTGGATAATAATAGTCTTCATGTTCTATCGTATTCGTTTGAGTCGGGTTTGAGTGGACGGCTTGGGTTACTTGTGCAATTTGTGACATTTAGATTCTTTTCTGGACACCTTGAATCCGTTTTACATTACCCACGCAGGAGTTTCTGCTTTCTAACATTATTTAAGGTAAAGAAAAACCTAGACCACCAATCCTTTCTTTTTTGCCTGATTTTCTGGTCTAGAATACAACGTGCTTATACAAAGCCTTCCACTAGACTGTAATGCTTGTCCGAGTCATGCGGGGGGCCTCTAGTAATGTAATCTATTTTTAGAAACGCGACGATATTATTACGACCTAATGAGTGTTGCAAAGAAAACCAATGCTTAGTTGTTCACAGCAAAACGTTAATAACGCATTGCACCAATCAGAAATCATAACGAAAACATGCAACACGCCGTCGGCAAGGGCGGAAAAAATTAGGCGCAGACGTATTTCCGGCTATCCGGCTTGTCTCCGCCGAAGATACCTTCGTCTTGCAAATCTTCGGAAGTATTCGGGTAATCGCCAGTAATCTTCGGAAGGCTTCGGTCATCATCGTTCCCAGGGTGTCTCACCACATTTGGTGAGACTAGATTTGGTGCCACTACATGGTGCCACTACATTTTCTTTTTTAGCATCCAAAATCAGGGAATCTATCCCCTTTGATTTTAAAAAACTCTCCTATAACCGTTTCTATAAACAATACAAAATGTATCTTTTAAATACTCAATCTGTCTCTTAAGTGTAGTTTGCCCATAGCCTTCTTATAGTTTTTATCATCAAGCACTATTAATTTATGTATTTCTTTCTGTTTTTATGATGTAACATATGTATCTTATACCTATTTTGTACTTTATTTTCCTGTAATGTAATTAATGTACTTGTTCATGCCAATTAATTGTCTGTGGCAGTGACCAACTCGAAAGCTTAAGCTACTTTGGTCACTGCTCACATTCTGCTTTTGGCTGCTAGTGTAATTTAGTTTAATAATGTCTTTCTTTTTTGTAATGTACCTTATTGAAGGAACATTGTTGTAAATAGTGCAAAATAATAATAAACCTAAACCTAATCACCTTACTGCTCCAGGGGGCGGTAAAATGAGAGACCCTGGGAACAAGGTTGGTCGTCAGTAGTCTAGGAATAAACGTTAGAATCTTCTGAGGTAAGCTCTGGAGAACCAATT
Organism: Micromussa lordhowensis; assembly: GCA_964020085.1. NCBI lineage: Eukaryota > Metazoa > Cnidaria > Anthozoa > Scleractinia > Lobophylliidae > Micromussa > Micromussa lordhowensis. Next base: position 3,658,346 of record OZ026604.1, read on the forward strand.
TTTTTTTGTTTGAATCTTGTCTTTTGTTTCTGTAGATTTACAACATCTATTGAAGTCAAACAAATGGCAATTTCCAACCTACAATGAGGACTTGATAGGAGCCATGGCTGCACTCTTTCGACTCCAAGACACCTACAACATATCTACTCCTGAAATGGCGAATAATGATATCCCAGGTAAGAAAAGGAAACCAAAAACTAAAAGAACATTTGTCAGTGATCATGAGTAATTGAAACCATGCAGTGTTTTAGCCTATACGTATGGTTTTGATAGGGGAAGAAATGGAAGAATTTTCCAACGAGCTCTAACTGCGAAACAATGAGCTCTACGGGGCTGGAATCGGAAGGTCGCGTGGCATATATGGTTTATTTATCGAGCTTGAGGTCAAGATGGCTGGATATTGGCCAAGTACTTGTTCTTTTTTGCGTACTTGTGGACCGAGACGGAGTCGAGGTCCATGAACTTGCAAATAAAAGAACGGAGCGGGTGGTTCCGAACGGGCAAGGTAGCGCCATCTTGCCCGCTCGGGTAGCCAATCACAGCGAAGGATTTGCTATATATATTATTACATAAATTATTATTATATATTAGCCATATAATAACGACAGACCATATACTTAAACGAATCTCCCTCGTTTAAAAGATATGGCTAGATTTCGTTATGCATGAGAGCGAAGGGAAGGAGTATCGAAACCTTGAAGTTTTGGATTGTGTGATAGTAAATGGTTTGAACCCAGGAGTATCAGTAGTTCGTATAGTATGATCGTCCGGGTGAGTGTAGTTCTGAGAAGAACTGTTGTTGGTGACTGACGTTTCACTTGACTCTGAAGATGACTTCCGCTCAGGTTGTCGAAACGTCAGTCACCAACAACAGTTCATCTCAGAACTACACTCACCCGGACGATCATACTATACGAACTACAGATTGTGTGATGTCAACATGATCGCACGAGAGCTTGTGCTCATTAAGTATTGCGCGTAATGTTGCAGGTAAAATGGTACAAAGATTAAAATGAGATTATTTTATTCTCAAAAGCGAAAGTACTTCCAAATGTTATTGGTCTGTTAGTTATGTATTGCTGAATACTCCAGACTTGTCTGATAATTTTTGACTGCTTAAAGGACAAGTCGCTTGAAAAAACCGTTGCTAACTGTTAAATGAATTCTAAACACACTATGATTCAGAAGTATTATTATTATTATGTTACAATAAAAAGCATATAATTTGGTAGCTGTGCATAATTCGTCCGTATATTTTAAGGGGGAGGGGGTTAACATGAGTTTAAGTGAAATTTTAGGAAGTTTAAAAAGCAAATAAAAGTAAAAAGAACGTTTTGGAACACCACAAGACATGCAGTACGTTGAACGCCCCCGAAAGGGCACCCCAGGTTGGTGGACAAATGCTTGGTGCACGTCTACCAATTTCTAATTTTAAAACAACATCAAATCTTTAAAATTTCCTATTTCCTTAAATTTTACTAATCCTTTATCCCCTAATATACCCCAGAAATTGAAACGTGAACGAGATATTTGCGTTAAAACCATAATACCCAGCCAAAATACGGCCTTCATCTTAATCCCCGCCCTAATCCCATTCCTTCCTGCCCATAATTTTTCACCCTAACGTTCTAATACGTTCCTACTATCGTACAGTACTAAATCAAACGATGTGTTGTTGAGCCTATGTTCGAAAAACACTATGACGCCTTTTTTAGGATGTGGACCAGCTGCAAAGCTATTGGCTGAAGACTGTTTTGATATGGGGACAGTGGCATATCAGTCCGGCAGATATGGACAGTCCAGATCCTGGCTGAATATGGCGGATGATCTTATACGGCAAGGAAGACATGATGGAGAAGTTAACCGCACACAAGTGTTAGAATACTTGGCTTGGATCGAATATGTAGTAAGAAAATCACACTTTGGTACTAAAATTAAGCGTCAAACAAGCCATAAAACTAAGGCCCCGTGCACAGTATACGCTAGAGGAATTTACAAACGGATGTGTCACTCTGAAAACGCGTCAAATGTTTTCCGTCAATACCGCGCAGGTGGAATTTAAAAGCGCAACGATGATCGGTCATTTGGATTTGTGTTTGGGGAAAACTCGGTCGGGGAAATCACACGATTATCGCGATGCCATCGTTTCAGAAGAGCTCCGGTTTTCAAAAATCTTTTTCGTCGAACACACGAAAATGAAAAGCCGGCGTTTTCAAATTCCTCCGGTTTGAGGAGCGTTTTCGAAAAGCTCCGTTTTCGTGACGGATTAGTGTGGAAGGTAGGCCCGCCTAACCGTAGAAATAAAGCTGCGTTTTCAAATTCCTCCGGTGTAGAGTGGACGCTGCCTAACTTAAAACACATAGTTTGGTTATGTGCATTTCAATATGGCTGTAGAGAATTGCTTTATTTTGTTCGAGGATTTAAAGCAATTATTTCCAGGAGCTCGTAAAACAATTCAATTAACCAAGCTGCAAATAAATTGGACGTCAATGTGCAACAGACAGCAGAGAAAGCTTTAAAGGGTTCACTGATAAGGAATTACTAATTAGAACTAATTTTTTTAGTGTTTAAGAAATAGAAAACATGTGCCGTGTTTCTATCGAGTTTTAGTATAAATCTACTAGCGTTCTATCACGAATAACGTCCTCTGATTGGCTACGCTACCCACGTTCTATTCTGTGATAGATAGTGAGTAGCGTAGCAGCGCGCACTAGGGGCCGTTTCTTTGTGTTTTTGAAGTGTCTTTGAAGAGGATTTAGATTCAATTTTTGAACGACTAGTAGATTTATACTAAAACAATTAGATTATTCGCTCTCGATTTCTATCGCGTGATAGTTGACTCGGGCTGCGCCCTCGTCAACTATCACGCGATAGAAATCTCGAGCTCATAATCTAATTGTTTAATAGAAACACGAGTGAAAGTTTGGGAGAACGAGAAATGCTGTGGGAACACGAGCCGCAGGCGAGTGTTTCTACAGCTTTTTCGAGTTCTTCCAAACTTTCACGAGTGTTTCTATACCGCGACGAAGAAAAAGAAAAACAACTTGTTTACTCCGATCATCAAATGTGTTTCTACCGAGTTATAGAAACACGGTTTTAAACCAATCAGCGTGCGTATTTGCTTTTGGTTATTTTCTAATTTTCGTTGGCAATAAAAAAGTGATGCATAAATAAATAGATTACACTATTTAGAGAGGAAGCCACATCAGCCTTAGCTGTTTTTCATGCAAGTCCTCTATCCCAGTGGAATTGGAACTTGGAGATGTTTTCTTGGGGGGAAGAAAAGCATAGAACCCGGAGAAAAACCCGAGCTTGGAGCAAGGCGAGAACCAACAACAAACTCAACCCAACCATCTCTCCTGGCTGGAATCGAACCCGCGCCACATTGGTGGGAGGCGAGCGCTCTCACCACTAGCTACCCCATCCGTGGTATCATTAATACCGATATTCTATGCTAGTATAGTGGAATACGCTAAGGGAAACGATAATTGGTTTGAAAATCTGATAGCTCGAGAAATCGGGGTAAAATTACAGTGTTCTACTGAGGGGAGGGAAATGACTTTTGATTCGAGTTAACGAGAGGTTCGAAAACTCGACGGTTTGAGTAAAAATGTTGGCTTCGATGATCTTTTGTTTTATCTTTTTATATGTAGAAAGGAAATCCCGAACGAGCTCTTAATCTTACCTTGGAAATAGTACAACTCGGTAAGATATTTTATTTGTTTATTTAGTGCACTTTAAAGTGCGTTTGCGGCCTATAGTCTACGTTTTTACAGTAATAAAAACTGATCACATATTCTTAAACAGCTCCAGATAGCAACCAAGCAAAAGAGAATGTTATGCACTATAGAAGTGCTGCGGAACAAAACACACGTGACACACAGGAACAAATAAAGGCGAAAGAAGAAGAGATCATCACGGCTAATTTCACAAGTGGGGAGTACGCGAGCCTGTGCAGGGGTGATACGAGCAAGGTACCAGTCCTCTCTCTTTTTTTATTGTCGTCTGTTAGCCAACTTCGAATACCCAAGAGAAAGCCCTACTGCTTCTTTCAAATACATATATAACAGTGATGGGAGAATGGCTCGCTGTATCGCACTTGTAAGGTGTGGCTCAGAGCCCTGGAAGGGGTATCAAACTGTTTTCCTGGCAAGATACTCTCACATTGCCTCCCCCCTCCCCCCACTTGTGCATATAAAGGCCTCACATGCACGTCTGGGGGTATATATCCCTGCGTTGGACCTAAACAGCCCATCTGGGGGAAGGGGAAGGTAAATATAATGCAGCCATCTCCTTTCTCTTTTTTTGCTTTACGATCTTCCTATTGCAAATTATTCTAATTTAAAAGAATATTTCCTTTCCTTTCGTTGTACTCTTCGCTAACTCTGCCGAATTACCTCTCGAATAAAAATGTTTGTAGCGACATGCATAACATTTGGTGAGAATTTTTGTTCTCCGACTAGAGATTACCCGAAAGAAAATGTCCATCCCTTGTACCGTTCGCCGATGTATATGTATCGAAGCAGCGAACTGCATAACAATTCACTAACAGCTCATAAATTTTGATTTTTTTCCTTTTCATTTCTGACTTAGAGTACTTCTCAAGGAAATCTGATCTGCTGGTATCACGGGAAGAAGAACCCCTTGCTTATGATCAGACCTATTAAAGTAGAAATGGTTTGGCGTCGACCCCGTTTACTCATCTTTAGAGACCTTCTGAGCACAGCTGAGGCTAACAGAATCAAGGAAGTTGCCACACCCAGGGTATGTTGAAATACGAAATATTGGGAAAGTATCAACCTCAATCCCGTGCTCTTTCTCTCTCCCTTGTCGACAAGGGAGACAACGAGAGAGAGAGAGAGCCTGGGAACGAGATTGGGAAAGTATAGAGAGTTTTCGCATGAAGTCAGGGCAGCCATATTTGTGTACCAGAACAATAAAACGGCGGCCATGTTGGTGTCCCAATCCAATGGGATTTTCTTATAAGCACTTTCTTTGTTTTAATAGATTTGTATGGCTGTTGGCCATGTGAATGAAACTGTTCTCTTGCTTGGTAGATTATGGCGTTTTGTTAGGGGGTTCATACGAGACAAGGGGTGGACCAACCTCGTCCCCAGGGTCTCTCTTATCTTCCCGCCCCTCTCTCGCTCCGAGTCCTGTACATGTGTTCCTACTTAACATCCCCATCTCTCTCTCAAATCTCATACAAATTGGCTTCGTATCTGTAAAACTCTACTTAAAGGTTTACATTTTATAATCCTGTGTATAATTCATCGCTTTATCTTCAGTTGCTGACGTTTTGTTTTGGCTTGAATTGACAGCTTAGAAGAGCAACTGTGTTCAACAAAAAAACTGGCGAGCTGGAAAACGCGTACTATAGAGTAAGCAAAAGGTGACTGTTTTAATCTGTATCAGTGTACTGTAAGAAATAAGAAAGTGAGAGAGTGAGTGAGTGAGTTTTTATTTACCAATATAATAATATAAGTGAGTATTATAAGGAATTTTAAATGTAGAAAAAAATCCGAGTTTGAGATGGATTTGAACCGACTACCCTCCGTGATGTAGCCCACATTTCACCCTTGCTCACCATAGAGTCTCCACTAGCTCAGTGGCTATAGGGGAATCCTTGTTTACAATATTTGACTCATTAGCATAAGCAATTCTGTTGTTGACGGAGTTACAAATAAGTCAGTTCTGAATATTGAAAGATCATAGTACGATTAACTCTGCCAGTGAATATGAGCCTGATGTATTGAATACTTTTTGTGCAACACGGGTTTAAAAACTTAAAATTTTACAAAGAATGTATGAGCTCATTAGCGCTTTTGCCACCCAGAAATTTTGCAGTTTTTGAAAGACAATTTCTCCCTGAATATTACACCCAAAGAGCTAAAAATTTCACCATGTACTAAGTTTCACTAGCTCTTTAGATGCCTGAAGTCAATTCATATCTAACATGTTGCCTTCTGTACGCAAAGCCGTATGCAAATGAGCAAATATGTAAACAATGACGTCAGCATGAATCCGCCTATAGCGTCCGGTTAGATCACGGAGGGTCATGGGTTCAAATCCATCTGAAACTCGGATTTTTTTGCGAGTTGATGTTATTTCTACATTTAAT
>OZ026604.1:3669466-3674466 GCA_964020085.1 Micromussa lordhowensis
CCCTCCCTCCCACTCCCTCAGGACGTTCCTTGTTGATGAGCATGGGGGATGGAGCTTTGTCTACGGTGACCCCAAAATGATGCAGCCATGGAGATTAGGTGACCCATCACAGCATGATATGTAAATAGTGCAATGAGCCAATCAAAACTCGAAGCTAGACATATGACCAGCGTCATTAGCGCGGGAAAACGGCCGTCAGGAACGCTGTCCCAGTATTTTTTCTTGATTGTTTTTAAAACAGCATATTTAAAAGCACAATGCTTTTTCTTTGATGTTCTTTTTCAGTTGCCAATAAGTGGTTACATATTCGTGGACAAGAATTCCGCCGTAAATGCAGCCTGGACCCCAGCGAATGAATGACGAATGATTTCACACTTGAATTCCACAGTCGTTCGGTCTTTTGCGAGTCCGTTTTAGTTCTTCTGGTCTTTTGATAGAAACGCAGGCCCAAAAAAGCAGTTGGGAGGAGAAATAAGTCTGGTCCTAATATTAGCTAGGCAACTAAAATTGCAGCTAGATGGACAGTTACTTGCAAATTGTAAAATTAACTATAACTTAAGAAATAAACTCTTTTTAAAAACTGAATCGACAGCCATGGTTTTTCAGTGTTTTGAAACCCTTTTTGACACATGCAGAATAAATGTTGGGATAGAAAACTTAGCTTAACTTAGTTAACTTAAAACTTTTCCGAACCTTAAAACAACTGTAATTCATTCAGTTTGTGTAAACTGGCGTAGTACAGCAACTGTTCCGTTGAACAAAAGACCAAAACGCCAATTACGAAGGAGAATCGTATTTATTGTAACAATTCAATTCGATCTAACAAATAAAGAAATAATAAAGAAATCACGTTGGCACGCGGCCTTACAGGTGTTCAGAAAAAGCAGGAAATCAATGTAACAGAACTTGTGAAACAACTAACAACTTACTTCTTGACTGCCTCCGTAATTGACTCCGTAACTGGTTAGCAATAACTGAACTGGTTAGCAATAACTGGTGAGCGCACGGACTTGTTCACCTTTGCTGTTTCCGTACAACTGACAACTCTCAGAATTACGCGACTTTAAACTACTGTATTACGCGACATGCATCATTGCGATACGATTTAAATTCAAACACAGCACGCGCGCAACATTAAACGCAACCAGCGCGCGCGCTAAACTTGAAATACGATAACTGAATGTTCAGCGAAACAGCAACTATATAACAATTATTATTAAAAACTGGATCATTGGATAATGCAATTCGAGAGTTTTCATTGGCTTAGCCATCATGGTATATGAGCCATTATACCATGATCTACAAAGATGGCGAGCGTATGCGTGATTTTTTGGGCCTTTTTGTTTTTATTGTAGCCTAGTTTTCTATTTTTGGGAGGCGTTTTTAATAAAACAATTATTCCACTCGCGCTTGTTGGATATGAGATGATTATAGCCAACTCGGCGCTACGCGCCTCGTTGGCTATCTATCATCTCATATCCAACGTGCGCTCATGGAATAATTGTTAATTATTCAACAAATTGTAACACTATCCAAATATGGTCATGATGCTCTCGATATCTGTCATCCGTAGGTAACAGATATCCGGCGGTATACGTAGCTTCGTAGGCGGGAAGAAAAAGTGAAGTGAGAAAATGTCGACAGAGAGATTTACAAGGATTTAGGCTGTTTTGTTATCAATTTGTTGAATACTAAAACAATTATCCTGCTCAATCTCGCGGAATATCGTCTGATTTTAGCCGACTCGGCCTACGGCCTCGTCGGCTAAGTATCAGACAATATTCCGCGCGATTTCGCAGGATAATTGTTAATTATTCCATAAGTTCGAGTTGGGTATGAAGTGATAACATAACCAACGAGCGCGTAGCGCGAGTTGGTTATAATCACTTCATATCCAACAAAGGCGAATGGAATGATTGTTTTAGTAAATTCTCAAACTGGGTTTTGCCGCCGATTTTTATTTCGGTCATTATAAAGGGCTGAAGTTGAAAACTTCGTGCGGAAAATTTTTAAACTTGGCGCACTATTTTCCATATGACGTAAAACTCCGACTATTGGCTCATAGTCGGAGTTTTTAGCCAATCAAAAAGCTAGAAATGGAATAGTCGGACCTGAAAATTTACTAAAACTAGCTAGAACTAAAGTAACCCTAAGAGTTAGACCTAACTCTAAAAAACGGTATACTAAACTCGCTGCTAAAACTAACCGGCGGCCCATCTCCTAACCGATTGAAACGTAACACCAGTTAACTGCATACTACAGTATAGACTGTGCACTACAGTGTCGCCGGTATATACGTATGGGTTACTGACCAAGGGTGAGGTCAAGATGGCTGGATATTGGCCGAGTTCTTTTTTTGCGTGTTTATGGACCTAAACGGAGTCGAGGACCATAAACTCGCAAAAAAAATAACGAGGCCAATATCAAGCCATCTTGACCGAACAAGCTTGGTCAATAAAGAATTTATTATATGGCTTTTGGGGAAATTTTTCTTGCGGGACAAGGCGGGTAGTCCACAGCGGGCAAGATAGCTCCATCTTGCCCGCTCGGGTAGCCAATCAGAGCGCAGGATTTTATTCATCTTGCCCGCTCACGGAGCTAGCCATATAATAAGGCATTTTACAATGCACCGACTGCAGTTGACTTCAGGGCCCTTGAGAGTTACAGTGGAACCACGGTCATCAATAATAATAATAATAATAATAATAATAACTTTATTTATCCTAGTTAAAAGAAAACCGGTCAGTCAATCAACAAAGGTTGATAGACTGGTATAAATCGGTGACCAGCACATAAGAATACATAAAATATCAATATATTACACGAAATTAGCAGAATGAATTAAGCATTGCTCTTACAAATATGATTGGCCTTATCCATCATCATCAAGTAAGTAAATGCTCTGACCTTAAACTGTGCTTCTAAGTTCGAGTTATTCTCTAAGGAACTTAGCTTGGCTATTGAAACCTTTTTTCCATGGAAAACAGTGAAAATCCATGTATACGATAAACCTTGGATCACAGCGAAATTGAAATCTATGATTGAGAAACGACAAGCAGCATTTATTAAATATGGGAAGGATTCACCAAATTATAAGCTCTGGCGGAATAAAGTCCAAAGTGCTATTAAAGCAGCGAAGCGTTCTTATTACAGCAACAAAGTGTACGGTCTGGCTGAAACTAACCCCAAGAAATGGTGGAAAGACATCAAATCTTTGACAGGACAAGACACACCTGGTAAACAGGAATGGTACCATCAATTCCTAAGTGACGTCATCACTAGTCCTGCAGAACTTGCTACTCAAATTAACGACTTTTTCACTAGTATAACACAGGAGTTTGAACCCTTGATACCAGCCCAAACTCCGCCCAACGCAATTCCACCAGATTTGCTTGTTTCCTTAGAGGAGGTTTCATATGACTTGCGCAAATTATCCATACATAAAGCGGTGGGACCAGATGGAATATCGAATAAATTGTTGAAGCAATTTGCACCCGAATTAGCACCATTAATTCAAGATATTTACAATCAATCATTGAGAGAAGGGTTTGTGCCTGACACTTTAAAACAGTCAATTATTTCACCAGTCCCTAAAGTTTGTCCCCCTCAAAACATTAAATCGGACTTGCGACCAATTGCACTTACAAGCTCTTTGGCAAAAGTACTAGAAGGTTTTACAAACAGAAGACTATTAAATCAGGTGTCTGACTCTATTGACCCACGTCAATATGCACGCCATGGACACTCTACAGTGCACGCATTGATTTATTTAATGCAAGCTATACATGAGGCTATTGATTCAGGTAACTGCTCTGTTCGGATATTTTTTGCAGATTTTACTAAAGGCTTTGATATTATAGACCACTCAGTATTACTGGATGAACTCAGATCCTACAACATCGATCAAACTCTGTTTTTTTGGATACGTTCCTTTCTTACTAACCGAATACAAGCTGTGCGTGTCGGCTCCTCCCTGTCACCATGGAAACAAGTCAATGGTGGAGTCCCACAGGGGACAAAGCTCGGATTAACACTCTTTGCTGTTATGATAAACAAGCTCCTCAGTAATTGGCACATGCGTACGAAGTACGTTGATGACACTACTGCATTTGAGATTATTCCAAGGAACTCTATTAGTATGCTAGATGTAGTTGTCAGAGAAATCCATGACTATTGTATAGAACACAGGATGAAACTAAACCCCCAAAAATGTAAAGAAATGTATGTAAATTTCATGAAGAATTCGATTACTGCAATGAGACCTATAACTGTTGGAAATCAAGAAGTAGAGCGAGTAGGAACTTATAAACTTTTAGGAGTTATAATTAGAGATGACCTTAAATGGAATACTCACGTTGAATACGTAATTGCCAAAGCAGCTAAGAGATTATATGCTCTTAGGTTGTTGAAACGCGCAGGAGTCATGCCAGAAGACATGCTCAAGGTATATACTTGTAATATTAGATCAGTTATTGAATATGCTGCGGAAGTGTGGCAAGACATTCCTGCATACCTTTCTGATGCTATTGAATCTATACAAAGAAGAGCTTTAAAAATAATATTTCCAAATTTTAGTTATCAACAAGCCCTAGATCAAGCAAATCTGACATTTTTAGTAGATCGTAGGATATCCATTTGTAAAAAGTTGATGGCAAATATGAGGAATGAAGACCACCCCATATCTTTCTTAGCTCCGCAAGCTACGACAAGATTTATACCATATCAGTTAAGATCAGTAAACACCAAAGCCATTACAACAGTGAAAAGAACAAAAAGAGCAAACGACTTTTTTACTTTTAGGTATTTGTAATCCGAATTACTATTACTATTATTATTGTAATACGTATTTTTGTAAATGGACTGAATTATTTTTATCCAGTAAGATTAATATTAGTATTTCTGTAAGTTACACTGTTTATTCAGTCTTTTTTTAACTGCTAGAAGTGTCAATAAACTATCATCATCATCTTAGCTCGCGCATCTCTCTAGACAGTTTGTTC
>OZ026604.1:3679466-3749466 GCA_964020085.1 Micromussa lordhowensis
TGTGAGCTGGCAATGTTCATGAATAGCTGACCAATTCCTTGAAAGATGTTCCTTTACATGTAGCTCTACTTTATGTGACTGTGTATAAGGCTCTGTGACCTGCTAGAGTTCAATATAGATCAAGATGTATTTGAATGTCTTTTACAACAAGATTCCTCCCATTGATTGTTGTCTTTTATTATTGCAGCACAAACCGCAAGTGAATAATGTCAATCATATTGGTCAAAATGTTCGCCGTGCTCCCTCACCGCTCAGACCACGCCCACCCTCGGTGGTTGCAGCCGAGAAGTTAGCAGCCAAGAAACAGGAAGAAGAAAAACGTTATCAACGAGGAAAAGTACCCAAGTAGTGAGTATACAGGGCCAAAATCTAAATTCTCTTTGCATGGTTACCATACATTGTTAAAATTAGTTTTGAGAAGTTTGTTTCACATCAATATCGTGAAAGGCAGCATCCTGTATGTTGTGATGCATTTCCGTATTTAGATAACCTGCAAGTTTGGCTTGGCTCATTCTTGCAGCCTGGTCAGTCACATGTGTTACTGAGTGGTGAACCTACAGTGATCAACATATACTTACCCCTCACAAGACCAATACATTTGCTTACTAGAAGGTAATGAGAATAAGGGAAAAGATGATATTTGTTGTTCCACCAAATTCATGGAATTGAAGAGAAAAGTGCTAAGCGTAGCAGTTGGTAAAGACTAGGGGTGTGACTTCTCTCCCTGGATGGGATGCTAGTCAGTGCAGGTCACACCTCACCCTTATGGGAGGTTGTTGTAAGAGGCATTACAAGGGTTAAGTGTCTTGCCCAAGAATAAAACACCTTGACGTAAGCCAGTACTCAAACCTGAATGGCTTGTTCCAGTGCAATAACTGCTGGGGGACTCCCATATGAGAAGGTCTAGGATGATTGTCAGAAAATTTGAATTAAACTCCTAATAGAAACAAATCTGGACAGGTCATGGCTTGAGATCTAGTTGACCCATAACAGATACTACTGAAAACAGGTTAGGCTTGATTACCAGCTGCTGTTTAGGAAAGGAGCCGCGCTAGTAGAAAAAGATCTGAATATAAATAAAGTTTATTTATGTATGTATGTACTGGTCTCAAGATGCCGAAAGAAATGGAGCCTAAAAACGTAAATAAAAGCATTTTTGTATTGTTTCTTCGAGTATATCCTAAAAGATTGGACAGCAAAAAATAGTGGCATTTTGTCATGAACACCCAAAGTGAGACCAGAATCCTTAATAATGTGTACCCCTAAGTGAGATGATGAGAACCCCCGACCTTTTCATCGGAGAGTTTCCCCTTGGCAATAACCATTGAAGTCACTGTGCATCTCACTAGTTTGAAACTCAGTAGTTATGATTGAAAAACTATCTTGATGTAATACTTACTTCTCAAAACCCAAATAGAAACTTGTGTATGTGATTTGTTTGGAAGAATTAGGATTTTGAGTTTCAAAGAAAACAACCATTCTCAATGCCACAAATGTGATTATTTTCAGCCTTAAAGCTCGTCAAGAACAATGGAAGGAAGAGGAAGCAATAAGGATCGCCAACATACCAGATCCCAGTGTCCCCCCTGGACACACACTCATGCCCAGGGAAGAACGACTCCAGACATTGGCCAGCCTTCACAAGAGTAAGTGTCACAAGTTTCTGCTGACAAAATAATACAAGTACTTTATCAAGTGTTTGGTTCTGACAACAACAAAATTGTAAAATGTAGAATTTTCCAGCCTTTAAATCTATCATTTTTCGACATTTTTAGTAGAAGAGCCACTGTCTTTTACAGTGGCGGCAAAAAGGTTTTTGAATGAACTTCTTTATAAGGAAAACTTTCCTCTACATGGTCAAACCAGACAGACAAGATCATCCTTACAGACAGTCAATTTGCCCAGCACCCAGTCCTTAATGAAACTCTTGGTCAGTTTTCCACCCATGGTGCAGAAATTTGGAAATTTGTTCAGATAAATCTTTTCTAGTCCTAACTTTTGCACTAACTAAACTACCTCTGCTATTTGAGATTTTCTTTGACTCAAAGGTACAGTATTTTGATACAGCATAAAAATGATTTAGTGTAGTTATACCTGTATGACCTACAATTTAGTTCCCAAGAGATCACTAGTTTGTGATCTGCCACATATCCAACCTCGTTCCCATACTCTCTCGGTCTCTTGGAAGAGGAGAAATCCTAGGAACGAGTTTGCCTCAAATCTCCACCAAGCTTTTAATTTCTTTCCAACTTTACCATTTTTAAATGTATTTCTCTTTCAGATCAGACAGAGCTTCTTACCCAATTAAACGCACTTCCTGTAAGAGTGGACACACTGCGAGTAAAGACAATGAAAGCCGAGCTCGAAAGGAAACTTTCCGAAATAGAAAGTGCCATCAAAATCTTCTCCCGACCCAAAGTGTTTGTAAAAGTGGATGAATGATAACCTCAGTGGAGAGGCGAAGGGAGAAAAAACTGCCTTACCCCTCCCGTGTTGAGTTGAGATTGCTACGCAGAACTTGGGGAATTGCAAATAGAAGAAACTGTTTGGTTAGAACTTCTGTACGTCGAAACAGACATGGTTGACCTTGCGGAAAAGACGTTTCTGAATATATGATTAAATAAATCTATGACCATTTTGAGGACATACCTGTTTTTTTTTTTCAAGGAGAAAATCCCACATATATAAACATGTTACATATCGTGTTATTTTTAAAACGAAAGGAAATTCAAGAAAAGACATCGAAACGTTTTAGATCGCGTGAAACTGAAGTACCTATTCTCATAGAGAATTTGAGAAAAAGAGGAATCATTCAGGATAGTACTGTACACGTGTTGTGATTGGTTCAAAGCCGTGTGGATTATATCATCAGTTCATTTGAACGAACGACTGCAGCAAAAGTAAAGCTGGTCTCTTTATAATAATTTAAATTTTCGTCAAACATAGTCTATTCATGATCAAGTCTCCTGTAAACTATTGTAAATAAACTTTGTACACACTCAAAGAAATGCTGTGTTTTATCATGATTTTGCGTATCGAACTGCGAATGGAGAGCAAAATATACGACGTTGAAATTTAAGCAATAGAGCACTTTTCCGTGTTTCTGTAGCCTCATCTAAACACGAGGAGGGTTGGGAGAATTCGAGACAGTTATGACTTTCATAACTTTCGAGAATTCTCTCAACCCTCCGAGTGTTTAGATGAGGCTACATAAACACGGAAAAAGTGCTCAATTGCTTTTATAAAATAATTCTCAAAAAATACGCGCCAATCTTAAACGTCACAACCGTGTTTACATACTCTCATCTAAACACACCTATCGACCAATGAGAGCGCGTGTAGTGGCTCAGTTATTTTATAAAATAACGTATGAACGAAAAAATACTAATCGACAAACTAACTAGAAGTAGCAAGATGATAGGTTTAGCGAACGGAGTACAGGGTTTGGGTTAGCAGAGCGCTTTCTCCCAGGTCTTCGCGGTCAATTTATTTCGGTGTCTTTCTGGTCTCGTCCAACACCGTCCAACGATACAACCAACGGTCATTTTGGATTTGTGTTTAAGAACAACTCGGTCAAGGAGATCACTTGAGTATCGTGATGTTATCGTTGCCGAAAAGCCAACTTCGTTCCCAGGGTCCCTCATCTTCCCGTCCTGAGAGACCCTGGGAACGAGGTTGCCAAAAAGCTTCGTTTTCGAAACGTTTTCCGTCCACACTTAAACGCAATGCCGGCGTTTTTAAATTCCTTCGGTTCGAAGAGCGTTTTCGAAAAGCTCCCTTTTTTGACGGATTAGCGTGGACGGCAGGTCTAACAGTAGAAATAAAGGTCATGGGTTCGACTCCCGTTGGGGGCTCAGAAAATTCTTTTTCTGAGTATTTCGACTTGAGAACGCTTCTTCATTATTTACACTTTATCCAAGTCACCAATCCATTTATCATTTATTCACATTTATCATTTCGACACGTTGAGCCTTGCAGTATGGCAGGACACATGTCACACACAAGAACCTAGTATATGACCTTGCTCACCACGAGTCTCCCATAGCTCAGTGGTTAGAGCGTCCAACCGGTATCTGGAAGGTCATGGGTTCGACTCCCGTTGGGGGCTCAGAAAATTCTTTTTCTGAGTATTTCGACTTGAGAACGCTTCTTCATTATTTACACTTTATCCAAGTCACCAATCCATTTATCATTTATTCACATTTATCATTTCGACACGTTGAGCCTTGCAGTATGGCAGGACACATGTCACACACAAGAACCTAGTATATGACCTTGCTCACCACGAGTCTCCCATAGCTCAGTGGTTAGAGCGTCCAACCGGTATCTGGAAGGTCATGGGTTCGACTCCCGTTGGGGGCTCAGAAAATTCTTTTTCTGAGTATTTCGACTTGAGAACGCTTCTTCAGTAGAAATAAAGCTGCTAGGCTCGATTTCCAGCCGCTGTTCGGGAAACGAGCACGAGCTCCTCCCCCGAACTCACGGCTGGACTCGTCTGGTTGCCTTTGTTAGTTTCAACCAGTCGGAGCAGTGCCCGCAGAATTTCGTGGGGCATAATTTTCACGCATAATTATAATTATCAGACTGGTTGACGAGTGAAGCCATCGATCGTATTTTAGAAACGTTTAAGATCGATTTCTTAAAGGAATTACAGCGCAGAGGCCTACAAGCTTTAATGGGGGGCCAAGATGTCTTCATGATTCAGCCGATTGCCTGAACAAAGCCGAACAATGGCATATAGAACACGCAACGCAGTCAACAGACTTACGCGTAAACAGCTACATTTGAATCATGTGGTGTGAGAACGAACAACAGGAGGAATAAAGTTAAACATCGAGCGCGAGAAACATAAGCTCGATCAGATATATGCAAGAAACATAAGAACGACTCTAGACAAACTAGACGAAGTAAATAAAGGGGGCAAGTTTCTAAAGAAACTGTGGTGCTGCGTCGGTGGGAGTATTACAAGATAATTTGGTTTTATCAACTGGGTTGATAATGTGAATTGTCCACCGTAAAGAGATTCGGAAGCTGACGTTTCGAGCGTTAGCCCTTCGTCGGAGCGAATCAAGGAATTGTGGGTTGTGTGTGGTTTATATACAGAAATGTGGAGCTACGCTATTGGTTGGTGCCTGGCAACGTGAAAAACAACAGAATGAATTAGTTGAATGAAAAGCGTTCGTTGATACCGTGAGGATTAAGAGTGCCGATTTGAAAAATAAATCTTTGTTCAAGAGTTTTGGGGCTTTCTGTGCTTCCTTGATGTAGGGAGAGGCCGCAGACTGCCATATGTTGCTTAGAATGATTCGGCAGATTTAAGTGTCTAGCAACCGGTTTAGAAGCGTCTTTATCGTCTTTCTCTACGTCGCGAAGGTGTTCTCGGAAACGGTCGCCTAGTCGTCTACCTGTTTCGCCGATATATAACTTTTTGCAAAGAGTGCAAGTTATACAGTAGATGACATTGGCTAAGGTACAGGTAAATTGATCAGTGATCTTAATGGATCGCTTGGGTCCCGACAATTTCTCAACGTTGTAAATGAAAGGACATGTTTTACATCGCGCGCGTGCGCATTCAAAAGTTCCAGGTTGTTCACTCGTTTTGAATGCACTTCTAACTAAAAAGTTACCTATGTTTTTGTCGCGTTTGAATGAAATTAATGGCGGTTGCGAAAAGATTCTACCAGCATCGGGATCATTTTGAAGTAATTTAAAGTTTTTGAGAATGATGGATTTTACTGAGTGATTGTGAGGGTGAAATGTGAGGGTGAATGGAATTCTATTATTATTCTCCTTATGAGACGTTTGTAGTGCTGACTGCCGATCAATTTGTTGGGCACGATGATGGCTTGATTGAACAACAGAGGCAGGATATCCACGTTTGTCGAAAAAATTGCACATTTCCTCTAAAGCTACGACGTCTCCAAAGAATAACGTAAGAGGAGAAATATGATATCCGTGATAAGAATCTACATACTGTACTTGTATGCAGTTTTAATCAAACAGCCGGGCCCGGCGTCACACTATATGCTGCAAGTAAGCAACATGTTCACGGTAAATTTCATATTTTGTCCCTCGAAAGAAAATTCTTGGAGACATATCTTGCATTAGACATAAGCCTAAGCAATGCATAAACACATGGCAAATTACAGAGGTGTCAACCTCTGTAAAGCGACATGCCGATAACAGCGGAAACTATGCAGACCAATGACCTCTAAATTTGCTATAGCACAGTCTAACGGCTCAGCTCTACTAAAAATTCCTCTTTATAACACAACATGAAGTGCCCTTCATAAACACGAGTGAAGCAACAAAAAGGTCGAGAGACCGAACATATACCTGCCAACTTTTTCTGAGATATAGGCGTGAGATTTTTATCCTGGGAGTGCTGAGATTTTTGAAGACGACACGATCATTTCCGAAGATTCCCGAAGAAGTCCGAAGTCTTCCGAAGACGTCCGAAGTCTCCCGAAGACGTCTGAAGTCTTCCGAAGACGTCCGAAGTCTACTGAAGTTGAAGTTATCGAGAAAACGCTTAGCCACAGGGACCGGCGTTAGCTGATAACTTCAGCGCTATAGTTCTATAATCGAAAAGTTTTGGACTGACATGCTCATTTTTTTAAGGCAGTTGTGATGTTGGTGTTTCCAGAAACGGCCATATGTACGAAAACTCGGGAGTTAGCACGTAATTTTCCCGCCTTATGAGTGACCTGCCAAATTTGCATACTGTGACGAAAGCGGAAACAGCCCTCGCATTTCCCAGTCCCAGTCTTAGGACGCGCATAAACGCGAGCTCGCTCCCAATGCTTTTCACTTCAAAAATCAGAGATCGCGAGGTAAGATATTGTCATTTATTCATTTTACGAATAGCAAACAATGATGCAAGGCTGATACTACGTAGAAAGCTTAACGGGGCAACGACATGATAGAGTCCAAACTGAAAGCCAAATTGCAACCGTGGACAGCTGTTTCGACCTTGTTGGGTCTCGTCAGCACGGTGTAGCAAGCCATGAAGTGATCAGCTGGTTGACTGACATCCATATACTCACTGAATCATCACCATCACCATCTGCGATCAGGCGTCAAAAAATATAAGGGACCCCTGATCGCAGGTTAAGACGACAACAACTCACATTTTTCATTCAGGCGTGAGAAATTGGCCCGCAGGCGTGAGACTCACGCCTAAGGCGTGAGAGTTGACAGGTATACGAACAGAGAACGGCGAATGTACAAATGTCACGAACCGTAGAATTCGTGTAGGCTAGTCAACCTCATTTTACACAAACAGCCTTCTCATGTTGCTTTTTCGCGCGAAAATCTGACTTGTGACACCAGAGAACGCATAAATTAAATTTTTTCAATGACGTCACGGACATGGATGGCCGCTCACGCGTCCAGCCGTCTCTTTTCGGGGAGGAACGTAGACCGGACACGAGAGAGCGGCGGAAATCGAGCCTATAAAGCTGCGTGTTAAAATTTTCTCTGGCGTAGTGTGGACGAAGTCTTATCTGAGACGAACGGCCGGACCACGTGACCCAAAAGGGATTGACCGCGGAGAAGAATCGAGACCTAGGAACTAGCAATGGATCAAGGGTTGATTCTCTCTTGGAATAGGTTAAACTCCTCATACATATTGCCTTAATTAAGATTCATTGCGAGTGTAACTTGATAGATACTATTAGACCAAATGGTCTACTTTTCTTTAATTCCATTCGATTTTATTTTCTGTTAATTGGCAAGTAATTATTGAATTATATCATTTACAAAGAAAAGTTCCTTTCGCCGAAGGTTCATTGCAGTAAAAGTAGTATTTCCTCTCAAACGTGGGATTGTGATGTGTTAGCGTACAAAAATCCTTGCGGTAAATCACTTACCTCTAGAACGTGGTCTTGCCGTACAAACGTGAACTGTAAACTGCAAACCTGACGCCAACACACTGGTCACATGACTTCTTGACGTACGCGGTGCGCGGGAACTGCCACGCTGGCACGACTCAATTCATGATGGCATTCAATTCGGATAAATTTAACTCTTAAGGACCTAAATCAGTTCGAGTCTTGTTTTATGCTTTTTAACTCGGGGCCGTAGCCAGAAAAAAATTACGACTAAGGCAATGTCCATGGTTAAATTCGCTTCCTAGGTATTTAGAGTGTTTATGATGGCTATAAACAACAAAAGCAAGTGTCTCGGTTTGCCTGTTACTGTAGCTACAGCCCTGACTAAAATCAAATTCCTAAAGTAACACACTTCCACTAATGATTACTCTAACTTCGGTCTCTTCAATTCAAGGTAAAATTCACTCTTGCTGCGCATGGTTGCAAGGGAGAACACCAAACTCAGGAGAAGAAGAAGACTGGAGGCGATTGAAATCCAGTACCAGGCCCCAACCTCGAGTCCATGTACCGAGACATTTGACCACTAGTAGGGAACTTAAGCACGCGCGTTTTTGAGACGCGGACGGTAACCGGAAGTGAGCTATTTTCACTTTTAACTTGTCCTCACACAACCATATTCACATTGCTAAGTATCTTTTCTTCATTAGAGATGAGTAGTATAAAAAATGGGAGGCAATACGGTCCTAGCATGCGAAATCTTCTCTTCCGGTTGCCGTCCGCGTCTCAAAAACGCGCGTGCTTAAGCCCCCTAATAAATTATTTTGTCACGTGACCCCGGTCGTCAATGCAACTGAAGCTTTTTATAACCCAACTAGGGAAAGATGAAAACAAATTAAACTTAGCACTTCAGTATAGTTTAATTTGTTACCTTGTATCGCATCTGTGTCTTGTCCTTTTTATATACTTTAGTGAACTCCACAACGCTTCGAGTCTTCCCGTAAGCTTTGTCCCGGTCCCAGGGAGATGAAGTACGCACAGAATAATTGGGTGGGGTCGGCTTCCCAAAACCCTTACACCCTATTTATAACCAAAATCTGCGATTTTCCCTACGCTATTTATGACCTGAAAAAGTAGCTTTATCTGAAAAAAAAAACCATACCCAGTTCAAGACAAGAGTGAAAAAACCACACCCTATTTCTGACCAAAATAGCCGAAATCGTTACCCTATTTCTGACCAAAGCTGCTGAAAACCCTGCCCTTTGGGGCCACACAGACCTGTATAGCCCATATAAGGAAGTACCACCCCCACCTCCCGGGGGTCCCGGTTTGTCGAAGACTACCGTAGAGTTATATTTTTACGATAACTGCAGAAATTCTCGCGCGCTCATTGGCTAATTTTTATCGTCAATATGCGGACAGACACATGAATTTGAAATTCGTGCAACGCGTCAGCGAGCGAGAGCGGGCAATTCGACCATTTGTTATCGTAAAAAACAAATTGACGTCAGTTTTTAATGAGTCTGTCCTGTTATTGACAATGAATTTCGTCATCACATTGTCAAAGTAGCTGTGGATCCACTCGGCTATCGCCTCGTGGATCCACAGCTACTTTGACAATGTGATGACGAAATTTATGATCAATAACAGGACAGACGCATGAAAAACTGACGTCAATTTGTTAAGTTTTCATCATGTGACGGTTCCGAAAGCCTGCAGTAGTTTAGTATTTTGATTCTGCTAAGCTTCGACAACTCAGTTATGTTAGTATGAATCCAACTGAATCGGTAAGTTAAAAACTTTTGTACGGTATTTCATAGTCTTCTACTGTCTGTTTTCGTTGTATCCGTCGAAGACAGTAGACCGGCTGGCTGTCAAAAGCTTACGTTTTTTTTAATAACTTTTACCAAAGAACGCTATATTCAATTTTATCGTGATCATTAGATTCTCAATATTTTTACATTTTCTTTTATGTTTGTTACAGCTACCCACATAAACAACGCAGACTGTATAGACGAAAAAGGCTTCAAATGTTGGTACTGAAGGGCTAAAGTCGTGATCGCATTTTAAATCAATCTAAAGTGCTGCTTGAAATTTATTGTAGTCGAGTGATAATCTTCAAAGGGCCGGCGCTTCGTTATTAACGAAATAAATTACTTGAGATGATACCTATAGAAGGACTTTAATTCCACAAAGCTTCGACTTGCTATTGAATTTGTAACAAAAAGACGTTGCTTTCTGTGACATTTCGTGTACAAGGGATCTCTAGCGGCTACTAAAATTAAAACCCGGAAGCTAGAATAACGATTCGTTTCCGCGTTCATCAAACTTTTCACTTAAGAAAGTTTTATTACCTCTTATCTTTGCGTTGTTAAGCTTCAGAAATCACTTGATCACTTTAAAGCGTCACTTTAAAATGTTTAAATAAATTAAACTTATCGTATTACGTTCAAACGGCGCAAACACAACTGTAACCGGCGCCAAGTGAGCGCGGGAAAAAGTCGCACGGCGGTCAAAAGATTTGCTTTGGCTCGCATCTGATTGGCCAGTATATTATCAGCATCTAATTGACTGATTTTTTGGACTGAAGATTGCGTTTAGTTAATGTAAAAAAATGACAAAATTTCCTTCGAATGTTGTTGAAAAAAAAAGTGAAATGGTTTCTCCGTTACCTGAGTTTCATAAAATTGTTTTTCAACGTATTTAGAATTGTCTCGGTCTAACATTGTATAACATTGTCATGAACACAGGTGACAAAAATAATAAAGACATAAACTAGAAGATATTGTTCTTCCGGTGTACAATTCAGTCGTTAGAATAAACGTTAAAGAAATACATTGTTACGCTACTTGATATTTCGAGCATGGGAGATGAAAGTGTTAATTAATTATACGTTGAACGGAATGACTGAAAGACATTTGGTTCCAGACAATTGATTTAAAAAAAAAAAACGCAGTTTATACGACTCAGACCGATCTGTCAAGTGCATTCAACGTTTTACCATTATCCCATTTTGTGTTTATTCCATACATCCCGCTGTGTTTTCTGTAAATAGGTTGTGTGGCGAAATATTCAAATAGTTCAAGCTTCTCAATGAGTTGGCCCCGCTGCGATGTTAAGATCTTTTCTTCAATGATTTCAATGGGAGACATTTTATCGTATTTGTCATTTTAAACACTCATCCATCATCAAAGAATACTTAACATGCAAAGCCGTAACCTTCAAAAAACAAAATTGAGAACATGTTGCGATTGAGTCGTCCCTATTTTTACGATTCTTTGTCTACTTTTTGTATATTATAAAATCATTTTTTAACCACAAAGAAACGAAGAAGCAACAAGCGGCTGGCGGACACGAAAACCTCTTCTCTTGGCTACAGGTTATGGCCTCTTGTTTCTCCCGTTTCTAAAGTTAATTTTACTTGAGCTAAATGAAACAAAAGTCCATTGCATTAAGTCCTTTAACACTATTGTAGATGACTTCCCCTTTGTTAGTGTATGTTTACTTTTTATTGACTATACAACCAACAATCTTTTGTAGCGTCGCTCCTTGCCATTTCACATCAACATTCAGCTTTTGCAAACAGCCCATGTTTAACACTTTAGTACGAACACTGTTTGTTAAATGATGATTCGCGGCTTTCATACCGTGAAATCTCGCTGTGCCGTGAAACATTTCACACACCTCTTTTGAGAAATCACTCTAAATGATGTTAACCTATTGTCACTTTTTACAAAAAGATACAACTGATCGAAACGACATGCAAATTAGGTCTCGAGGGAATAAACATCAAATGATCTCAGCGCGCTATGCCGAGCTTTCTGTGATAAACTTGAAAACAAATCATGACTATCTTTGCCTGTTTGTTGTATTTTCGAAACTTTCAAACGCTGGCTATCATTGGTGTATCCATGTCAGTGTAAAAAAACCGAAATTACCATGTCACGACACGAGAGGAATACCATTCGATGACAATGAAAGCATTTAAGCATTGAAAGTCCCAAGAGCATACTTATTATCTTCCTTGAGTAGCTCGGTGAGATTGGAAATATAGTTTTTCGCCAGTCGTAGGATCTCAACTTGAGTCATCTTTCTTTCACTGACTCCTCCGGAAGAGTTCACATTGCTTGGAACGACTGAACGTAAAACTTGAAAAGCGGCGTTCAATCTTGCCTTTCTTCCTCGTTCCCTCTCGTTCCGCCTGATTTGTCTCGTTGTTCTAACGCCAGAAGGTCGAGTTCTACCCTGTGTTTGCCATCCGCTAGTATTTTTCGTCCATTTTTGCCCTCTTGTATCATTCTCCATACCGTTGTTGAACAGTTCCGAGCTCGTTTCCTCCATATCTACACTAAGCGATTTCGTATTTGTACCCTTCTGCACTGCAGGCTTGACAAAGCTCTTTGAAGACGTGGAACCGAATTTTTTTGCTTGTGACTGCGTTTGAAAATGACCCCGTCTTGATTCCTGGGTGCTCATAGCCAAAACGAAATCTCAAAGACCTACAAGGAGACAAATTGTACATCCTTGTGATAAATAAACAAAAAACACCTCGACGTGATATGCTGGAACTAGCTAAACTAAAACGCAATGACGACCCTATGAACTTCTGACACGAAAGTGGATCTCAGCGAAAACACATAAAACAGTTTCTAGCGAGCTTTAAATGATCAAAGAGGTACTTGTCATAATAAACCTTCATCGCGTTACTACCTGTTAACAGTTTTGTTTAAAAGTTTAAAAATTTAACAACTTAACCGCCCTCTTACCTGTTAATGGTTAAGCGAGGTGCAAATAATTGTGCGTTTGTGATGTTAGGGTGTTCTTGTGCTGCGAGGACTTGGTAGGCAGTGATGTTTACCTATAAATGCTGAGCTAGTTTTGTGCGACTAGCTCATCGCACGTGGTAAAGAAAAGGATTATTGGTAAACAATGGTTGGCACTAGGCGCGCCTCAGGTTAAAAAAAAATAAAATAAATTCAAACCCTTCATTTTGCGACTTTAAAGACAAGTAAATCAGAGAACATAATGGCATTCACAATGCAAATTCTTGTAAAAAAAACCCACGTGTACTGCCAGTGATTAAGTCCCCACGTTAGATAACAAAGATGTAAAGGTTCTTTAGAAAACAGGGTTTTGCTACCTAGCCAAGCCACAAAGCGAAAATTAGCTACATTTGACTCTCCATAGCGCCTCCCCGAGAGGAAATCAACGAGTGTCATATTTACAACATGTTTTTTTGACATGTACTCTCTCAAAAACGACGCGATTTGCAGCGATTATTGGAAATCCTATACTCGAGAGAGGACTGGCTATTTCGTCTAGTTTTGTAAAATAACCCTTGTTTGTTAAATTTGCATGTTTTAAAACTATAGACAAGCCGGAGACTCCATGTCTGATGCGTGAAGAGAACATAGAGACAGGACCACGTTCGGGATATTTTATCGCAATTTTGACAGAGCTGGCAAATCTTCTTTCTATAAAAGTGTAAACACATCGACAAGACACGATGTTTTATGCGCATGCGCGAGTGCCTTGGGTTCCTTTTATATAGCAAAAGGAGGTGAGTGTTTTTTTCGTATTTTTCTGCGGTTTAAAACTTGGCAAAAAAGGGCTTTCCCGTGACCTTGTCCAGCAGTTAGCACACACTGATTGTGTGTAGGATGCTTTTAAGGTGGGACAAAGGTAAATGCTAGTCCAGGAGGCTTCCTCAGTAACATTTGTCAATCTGCACCTGGCTAATTGATTATAGAAACTTCATACAATGCTGTGACGGCACATCTAGGCTGTGTGAATGATTACAGACTTTAGTCTCTAATTAGCGGTTCATTGGTGGGTTACTAATGATTTTCTGTGCCATACACGTTGGCCTTATTCAAGAGCAGTTCTAGTTGTCAGGTCTTTATTCGGACCTGATGTCTTTAAGGAGAACACAAGCGCTGAACATGTCACCTACGTGTGGTTTACCATATCAATGATTCTTGGCTGGCGAAGTATTGTGTGCTTCAAAGGCTTGGAAATTAACGATTTACTCTAAAAAAAAGAATGAAATACACTGGAACAGGTCGAGGAAGGCCTGAACAGGCCTCCGCCACCCCTACCTTCAACCTAATCAGGTTGAACTTCGAGTAGGTTTCGATCTTGTTGGCGTGAATACAGAATATTGTTGTGGTTTGCGAGAAGCTAATTTTATTAGCTGCCATCTGGCGATTATGTGAAAACTACACGAAAACAATGGGCCACATGGAAAGCGAAAGATAACGTTCAAAGTAAGAAGTATGAATGTGACACCTTTTCAGGTGATGGGAGCTACAAGATTCACAGATTATTCATGCAAAAACATGCAATCATGTCCGCTCACACAAGGAGCGCCCATTGAAACCATCTGATAAAGTGAAAAACCCAAACTGCCTTTTAATGGTAGCTAGGTTTTTTAAAAATATGTCTTTTCTCAAAAAAAGGAGTTGTATTCTCGAAAAAAGCATATATCTGCATGAGTAATGAGATACAAGGCTAAATAAATAGATTTCATTGTTCTTTTTGTGAGCCCGTTATGAGTAAATTCTCATTTGATTAATAAACAGCTCCAAGGGGTTTACAGTTTTATTTAAACTGCAGGTTGAACACGAGAGAAAAAAATCCCAAATCAAGGCCGAAAAACGAAACAGGGTGACACTGTTTGTTTTCGAAGCTAGAAATGTGGGGAAAACTCCCAAAAAGTGGGAGACGTTACCACAATTTGACAACAATTTTTACATTTGAAATAACAGAAAAGTCTGTTTCCATTGTTTTGAACCTTAAGCTTGGTAAAATATGCTGCATGCTTATTATGATACAAATTGAACCTTTTAACATGCGCTTAGATTCACCTTAATGAAACAAACAAAAGACATCATTGGGTTATTTGTTACTCAAGCAAAAATATCAAAACGATATTTGAATCTAACCAAATCTCATTTTCAAAATGTATTTCTTAGATCCATTTAATTGAATTGATACTTTTGTTATACTGTATGCCTTTTTATTATCTTAATAAAGTACCTTGCAAGGGAGATTCTGTTGCATATACACGTAAACTGATTTGAATTTCAATCTGATTGACACAGAAATAACACAGTTAAGAAAACCCTTTTCATGAAAAAAGTCTCTCAGCGCATAGAGCCTGGCTCTAGTTTCAACTTTCGTGGTCTTCGCACGACCTAGATGATGTGTCACGTGACTGGCTAATTAATTGAAAATATTTCTCACAGAAACCTGTTCAGAAAACAAAACTTCAATTAAACAGCTCATTTGCATATGTGAAAACGGTTTTCTTCAGTCAGTAAAAACAAGAGATTAACTGTAACTTTCCATAAAGAGCGCTAAAACAGGCAAATATTGTCTTGATACCTGAGTTACAGCTTATAACACCGTACGTGACCAAAGAACTGTATTAAGTGAAAAGCTGCGTTTTTTTTCATTGTTTGATGAAGGCTTTTCACCATCACTCCTTAGTACGTCGTGGGCGTCTTAATTAATTTTAGTCTCGTCCGCTAACAATACTTTTTTTCGAGCGAAACACCAAAACTGATCACACATATGAATTCCACGCGACTTACATGGCTTGTTCGTCGACATTGAACCGGAAGCAGGAGTTCAGTAGACGTTACATTTCTCTCTGTTTCATACTCTTAGTTAACGAAAACAACACGATGTTTTAATATGTTTTTATTAGCACGGTTTGCTGATTGTCCAACGTCTGACATAACACTTATTGTTTGTAACCTGAAAAGTGGGCGTTTTATATTGCGTGCCGAGTCATTCTCCACTTTACAATAAGGAACAAATTAAAAATCTCGAAAATGGACGGATGCGTATTTTTCATTCACAATATTGTTATGAACGTATGCTGTTTGTTCATTGAAAATGCTAGTATGTATTGTTAAGTTGTCAACACACTTCGAGAACTAAATAAATAAAGGATAATTGAACAATTTTAACGAAGAGCATGTATTTCTCATGTCACTGACAATCTTAATACATTGTCAAGTAAGTACGTGATAAGAATGTACAAAATCATCAACGAAGGGATTCCATCTTAATGTAACGCTAAAATTCTCAAATCTAAAATTAAACGAAATGTATGGACATAATAAGGAGATTTGATATTTCTAGCAAGATGTAACAACAGCGACTAACAATACAACAGTACCTCTTGTGTAGGCTATTGTATTATTTATTTCGTGCAGCGATGAACGTTTATAGTATTTGCTGCTGAAATTGTTTTTCAAGTAGCTTTGTCGTTGCATCTTTTTGTTGGCTTTCTCAATGCTAAACCAATCACAGACGAATTTGGTTACCCTTGTCAAATGCACATGTCGTTGCTGCAGGCTCTCCGATTGGCTGAGAGGTCAGAAAAACCAACAAAAGGGCGAGAAAAAAATTGTCATGTAATAAGGAAAATTATCGGGGGGAGTGGAAAACTTGGAAATTGGAAACTAAATTTTGACGGCAGAAAAACGATACCTACCCTTTGGCAGGCAGGTGAAATAAAGCATTTCTTTTTCTTGCTCACATTTATTATATCTCTCAGTTAGTACGCGCGCTGTGATTGGTCAATTTAGCGGGCCGTATTCTACTGTACGGCCCGCTAAAATTTGAAGCTGCTTTTTGTTGCCAAAATGTTTCTTGATTTATCGCCAAGTGTTCTTAACTTTTTTAGCAAGTAAAAGTTTAAAACTTTCTTTTACTTTTGAAATTGTGTATTAAAACCTGCTAATGACTTAAAGAGTCAATTAACGATTTTTTAAATTGACTCGTTTTGCTTTCGAGGTGCGTCAGAAATTTGAAGCCGTTCCGCGTGAATGATAGAAATCGTTCCCGAACCCGCCAGACACACAGTAGAGATATAATAAATATCTTGCTAACCTAGTTTTCTCGGTCCTTACTGAAAGTTACTGATCCTCGTTTTTCCCCTTCGATTTATGGCCCGCACGCTTCGCGCTTGGGCCATAAATCGATGGGCAAAAACTCGGTCCGTAACTTACAGTACGGCCCTCGAACTCGGTTGATAAGGGGTAGACTTTTTCTATTACTTGTTTCTAAACTAGGCCATGTTCTCATTGCTCTTTTTTCGTGAAGACGACAGAACGAAATCCTGTTAAAACAGCAATTTTAGATGAAGAAAAGTGTCAAATCACAGTGATTTTATTCAAAGATTTTGTTTCTACTTATTATCTCTCGATTACTTACCCCACTGCATCATAAGTAGAAACACTTTATGTGCTCAAATTTGGCTTTAAAATAATGTTCAAATGTTGTTGTTTATAGTGGTCAACGTGCTTAGCTACACCTAGCTAGTTCACAGACAAGCCACTTAAACTGAATTAAAGAAACAAATACATCAACATAAGATTTAAAAATCCCAACTGGCAGGAGGCACACCAGCTGGCTATTTATAAGTATGACCGAGGAGTTGAACTAAGCAAGGGCGTTTTTGAGCGACATACGGCAACCGGAAATGGGGCGTTTTCTCTTTTTACTCGCCTTGGCGCTACCGCATTTGTAATACAAGTGTCGTTACTCTTATAGAGACGATTTACTTGAAAATTACAGCGCATCCACCGCCGAAAAAGATTAAAAAGATTTAAAAAATCCCGTTTTAATAGGCCGAAATCACTAAAACTGAAGTCATACACTTGTGGAACCTACATTACTTGAAAAAAATTTCCGGCGGTTTTAATTTCGGACCAAAAAAAGTGTCCGAAAACAAATCGCCTGAAATGTTTAAGCGTCCGAAACATTTACATTACCGCCGTAAAACATTGGAGTAGCTCCAAAGCTCTGAGTTCCTTTTATGCCGGGATTTATGGAGCGAACTCTAGTTAAGACACTGCTTGTCATGGCTTGAAGGAACTTGTGTTATTTTCTCGTTGGTGTACAGTCAATTCTCCGCTAACGAACACTCTAAAAAAGTGAAAAAAGTGTCCGAAAATTAAACGTACGAAATTTTTTGCAAGTAATGTAATCACTGTTCTGGCCGGCTGTTAGTGAAAAGAAAGCATCGCGTTTTGTATCGCATGATAATAATATTAATCATTAGATTTGATATTTATCAGGATCAGAACTTCACTTCAAGTGATAATACTTAAGTTAAGGCGCATATTGTTAAGTTTCTTAAAAAACAAAACTGAACGAGCTTAAGGCGATTGATTCTGAAGAACATTGATCATTATTTTCCATACACATGAATATGTTGGAGTCCCAGTCTCACTCTGACTTCAGATCGAGACGTCAGCCCTTCATTGAGGACAATCTTCAGCTGCCAAATTATGAGAATTGCCGCTCCCTTTGTTCGGAAGAATGTTTTGAAATTCTTGACTCAGCTTCCACTAGCTTCCAATTAAAAATCAATGAAGCCATGTTCATTCTTTGGGAAAAGCATTCTTTAAATTCCCAAGTTAAGCATCTTAATTTATTCCTTTCACACTAATTAGTTTGCGGTCAGTTTTAGGCCATGTCCACACGTATCCGGAAATTTTTTTTCCACAAATATTTTTTGCGGATGTGAAAATTTCCGCGTCCAAACGCAGCGTATTCGAATCGTTTCAGCCGTCCACACGTATCCGATTGTATCCGGAAATTTTCTAGTGCCCAGTTCTTTTGCTGGAGAGAATCGTAAAATGAGCATGCGCATAATTGCGATTTTGGCGTCATTTCTTCCACGACATAGCTACTGCAAGGTGTAAACAGTCGAAGCTCGTAGTTTATCACTCAAAAAAATGTCTAAACGGCTTCTGAAAAAGTCAAGGAAAAGTATGCTGATACATATAAATGGACCGATGATGAAGTTGAACTACTGCATTTGTGCCATTGATAAAATTGTTCCACCATGCGCTTGTCCTTCCTGGCCGCATCCAGAATCGCCTTCGGTGATGATGGTTCGCTCTTTTTTTGAGTTTATGATGCCCACTGTTCATTGATAACAATCTCAAAACATCCTGTCGATCTCTAAAGTATCGGTTGTGTAAATTTATCACAGCTGCGTTTATCTGAACGCATGACATCAAGCTAGAAGTCAGAGCAATTAACAAAGAAGTCGTCACAACCTTGCTGTACGCCATGTTTGTTTAATGCTCGCCGTGTTAAGACTGGATCCAAGAGAATGACGTAAGCGTATTCGAAAATTTGCGGATATGACCGTCCACACGTATACGTATTCGTATCAGATAAAAAAAATTCCACTCTGGAGAGTGTTTTCAAAAATTTCCGGATACGGCCGGAAAATACGCTGGATACGTGTGGACGCAAGCCGTATTCGTAAAAAAAAATGCGTTTTCACAAATTTCCGGATACGTGTGGACGAAGCCTTAGTGTTATATTTTCACTTTTTTCTGGGTTTCGTGCCTAATCATTCTTATTTTCATCACACACTGTTTAGCTATTTTTTGTTCATTTTCTATTGGTATTCTTGCAAAATAAACTGACGATGGATGATGTTTCATCCGAAACATGTCTTGTTAATACAATGTGAATTTGAAACACATCGTGTAGTTTCTGAAAGCTATATATAAAAAGAGCGGTAAAGATAGAAGGTGTATAGCTGTCCACTCTTTCTAAGAGAGCAAGGGGCTACAAACAGGCTTCGTATAGAGCGGCCATTTCTTAAGGCTCTCGTTTTCTGGAATAACAGGGGAACTATACTAAATACAGACCAACTTGCGTTTTTGTTCTCAGATAAGTTCTTGTTTAATTAATTTCTGTTTCCAATTGTTTGCTCGGCTGTGTCAAAAATGACACTTACCACGAAAGTTTTTATTGAATCAGTTTTCAAAATAAACAAGACACCTTCCAATGGTAAGAAATTATAAAATTATAGCAAGTTTCTTTTATGGGAGAAAACACAAAAGTTGTTAAACAAAAGCGAAATGTAGATGGATGGATAAGATTGATTGCAAACGAACCTTCTTCGGACGAACTTGAAGGAATAACCGTCTGAATTTAGGATAGCATAGGATAGAATACCTTTACAGTACGTTTCCCTACGTAGCGTCTTATACTCTCACGTTTAATCTAGCTGCAAGACTAATAACCCTCGCAAAATTAAAATGAAAAGCTTTAGGGTTTATCGTCGCCAGACACTCGGTGGAGTTAATTATGCATTATGTCATATCGTCAACAGAACTATGTCATAATGAAAGCATTTTATGAATTATAAAAAGAGCTAGGCCCTCCACACTACGCCGGAAAAATTTGAAAACGGCATTTTCACTATGAAAACCCATGAAATGTTTTCCTTTTACATTACACCGGAGAAATTTGAAAACGCAACTATCAGCGGGCATTTTGGATTTGTGCTAGGGGAGGACTCGAGCAGAGAAATCACGTGATTATCGTAACGCCATTTTGTTTTGTTGTTACCAGCCGTTAGCGCGACTTGATTCGCGTTTTTTTCTCAGAAAATCACTGAGTAATAGCCAAAAACTCCGAAACGTTACCATTTTCCATAATTTCAGCGCTCTAGCTTCGGGATATTTTTCTTTACTTTATTCTGCGTCCATGGTGAAAAAAAAATCCCGCTCGTGATCATTGTATCAATAATTGTCCGCACATACACGTGAGCCGGCATGTGACTATATTTAGAGTATAGTGACTAACTTCTTTGCGTGGAAGGGAAGTTGATACTCGTTTCGAGTGTGGGCGAAAGAAACGCTTAAAGGAAAGTGACACCAACATCTTTTCAAGCCATTTTAATTATTGTCAATCAAAAGAGAGGAAGTATTAAAAGCCTCGTGGAAAGCAGCCCTTTCGAAAGTTCAGCAAGGAAGCTCATGTTCAACTTTAATTAACTTGGGAAAGGACTTAGAAAAAGACTTCGCCGGCTGGGCCCGCCTCTAGTAGCTCTAGCGCTTAGAGAGAAAAGTGGCACAATCATGTTTTCTGTGATGAATCTCTGTACAACAATTGATAATTTTAAACTCGCAATTTGATCCACAAGCTAATGGTGTCAGTTAGAAGCTAAAAAATTCAATCAGGTTTTAAAACAACGCCGCTTCAATCAAGGTTTTGTTTTGAGTTATTTTAGTGTATACACTGTTTGCCGCTTTTGGTAATGGTTTGTAAAAAACGTTTTAGCAGAAACACGAGCTGAAGTTTCGATCCCGATTTAAACTGCCTGAGTTTTCCTTTACGCGGAATGTAATTATTTAAATTAAGTAGAAAGTAAAATCACTTTTTATGCTATTTGTGACGGGACTACATCAGAGAACTTAGTAGGTTTTCTTTTAAAACCTGAATAGAAAATGTTACTATAAACTATGCAGCCCCCAAAAAGTTCACAAAAGTTTGCTTTTCACTTCAAGTTCATGCAATTTTGAAATGAAAAGCTTGGAGTTGTTATGGCCTGAGCAATAAAGCAATTATGCAAAAATGATAATTTACGTGGAAAAGCCCTTAAAATTTTACAATTCCTGGGTCAGGATTAATTTTGCTCCACAACTATAACACCCTATATCAGATCACATGGACAATAAAAAACAATTAAATTACAAAATGTAAACTTACAACGAAAGGATGTTCCACTTTAAAGGCTTCTCGCTGCGTTCATGACTCTATGCTGAAGGCCGGCGGTTGTTTGACTTTCGATGCGCAAGTCAGTGTCGGCAATTTGGCTAGCACCAAGAAATCGAGACCTCTGGGAGAAATCAGAAGGTGAGCCTGCATTACTTACAGTGGCTACTCCTTCTACGCATGTTCAGAGTTATTGAACATGAACGCCTGCGCACAATCAATCCGAAATCAGAATTTTCTTTTTCGTCACGAGCGTTGCGTGTTCGGTCGCCGCTGAACTCAAGGGAAAGTGGATGTGAGGACATCAAATAGAAGTCGTCCGCTGCATTTCGAGTGCAAGGCTACCTACCTCAGGGGCGTGGGCAAAACGTGGACACCACGTGCAGGCGAAAGATTTTTGATAAATTGGACAACCTTCTTTAAAAAGTTCATATATAAATTTTTGACATACATTTTAAAAGGGGCGAACGAAAAATTGCTGCAATTAACGGCTAGGTGATTATAAGGCGAGGCTCTTACTGAACTAACTTGAAACCAAAACGTGTATGTACAGAATTGAGCACGAGTATGAAAGCGGATATCGAAAGTCTTATTTGTATTTTCAAGTTCAAGTTCAAGTTCATTTTATTCACACTCATTCAGTTACAATATAACAACAATAAAGAATAAAAAAGAAGTAAAAAACAGAGCTGAGTATACATTGAGCTAATCATAACAAAGGAAAAAGTGTGTAGCAGCCAAAGGAGCAGTGCTTTGGAGTTGGCTGCTACCACAGAACAATTATAAGAGGGTGGAGGTTATAGTGGGTAGAGGTTATACAGAGCTAATTTTCCTACGGGTCCCTAGAGGGCCAAGAATTGTTTTTCGGTCGTTATTTTCCCTGAATTAATATTAAAGGCCGGGATCAGGTTAAACTGGTTATTACGTGTCTGTGGACCATGCAGCAGTGAAGGTTTAGAACAACAGCAGTTTTTTTTTTAATCACGACAACTACTTTGTTAATTTTGAGTTACGTCTTACCAAAGTGAAAACCGCAGACACCCAAGAAACTTGTTTTTCAGAAAACACTCTGATCAGAACTAACTGCAACAACATTTTTTTTTCTACATTTTTTTTTCTACCTGGGTCTTCAGTTTTCGATTCATGTTCAACTACCATGGTTCCTAAACTTGATCCGCTATTTTTCACAAGGAAGGCTTTTGTTTCTAAATCGTGGCACACTAAAGATCGCTTAACTAAATTTAGAGCTGGTTATAGTAAAATGATTTTGCAGAACCGTGAATCTAAAAACGCTTCCCTCCATCACCCAATCTTCTTTGTTTTTTTTCCTGTACTAGTTGGGAATACAATTCTGCTGGAATGCTTCTCGTGGTAGAAAGGCTTCTGTCAAGGAATTACGAATTCATGGCACACCATATACGCATGCACGTATCATATTCTCCTTGTTCAGAGTTGCTTGGGTAAATATAAATTACTCAGATATAGTAAATGAAATAAGCATTTTAACGTTCGAACACCACTACCGCATTTACTCGATTCTACGCCGCCTTCATTCACAACAACGCGAGCGTCATCGGACTGAATTGTTCGAGGAGTCTAAAATAAAATGGTTCGTTTCCCATCGCCCGACCGACCCATTTTTTTCGAGAAGTAAACAAAAAATAAAATTCACTAGTCAATTCACTAGTCAAAGAAGCTAAGCAAGTACTTTAATTAACATCAGTTGGTATGGTGAAAGGAAACCAGAGAAATCGGAGGTGGAATTCTTAAGAGAACGTATTAAAGAACTAGAGTCGTTGCTCGAGAGCGAAATTCTTCGGAGAAAATTTTCTGAATCCACCTTGGAGGCCAAAATATTTGATTTCGGTACCGGCAACAGCTCTGTCACGCAGCGCTACCCTCTCGTAGCGTTGCGTGACAGAGAACTAATAAATTAATTTCACCTAAAATCTGAAACCGCCTTCAGTACAAGTTGGATGATTATCCTCATAACATATCTTTTAACAACATGTGACAAATTATTTACAATATGTTGGCTCAATAACCGTATTTCTCCTGACAAAGACCACAAAATCTGATGAACAGAACAAAGCTTCTGGCCCTAAAAGCCACAAAAACACGCAAAAAAATTATAATATCCCGCAACTGCCCAATAATTTCTTAACCGTAAACCGCCAGATAAATATGAATGTACCCGCAAACCGCTGGGCATTCCAAATGGGCTTAAAACCGCCAAACCGCTAGAGTATAAATGCCCATCAATAGAGTGGATATTATAGAAGTTGCTCTCTTTGCCTTATTATGCAAATACGAGGTCTCCGTTATCGTCACTGAATGAAAACGTGTTTATATAAATCTCAAAGTAAGGTAAATCTTCCCCAATTCAAAACTGTTTGTTTCTTTTGTGCATTGTCACAAGGCAATAAAGAGAACGAAAAAAACAAGACTGTGCGAAACAAATGGATAGTAACCTGAAATGCTATAATTATAGCGAGTGTACATTACACTTGATCATGAAGGTAATCAAAAGAAATAACAGTTTAAACACTGAAATTAAAGGTGAATTACATAATCTGGTGGTATCTATTTCACGGCAAAGTAAAATCACCGAACAAAAGAAGAAATGTTAATCATTTGGCTGCTACAATTGCTAATTCCACTCAATTACTTGCCACGTGGCACGGTACGCAGTGAGTGTTGAAAAAAAAAAGCCGCCGCAAAAATAGCAAATGGTGTTTATGTTACAGAACAACTTCCAGTTAAACATTCTGGCTGAAGAACGGCCGAGGGTTGCGAATATGTCATTTCAATCAAACTGTCTCGCTCGAACAATATCGAAACGGAGAAAACAATCTTACAAGACTGTTTACAACAAAAACGAAACGAAAAAGCAAGTCCATTTATGACGAGTGTTCGCAGCTTTTATAGAAATTACGATATTTTATTAATGTTTTCGTAATTTCACTGAGTGGGTTTTCTTGTCGATCTAACTATACAGCAAAATTATGCACGTTTGTTCCAAGGGTTCTTTTGACGAAAATATGCAAGACTCAAACAATGTCCTTTGTTTAAGTTTTGTGTTTGAGTATTGGTGGCGCACCCAAATGAACAATACAAAGGTGTTATGCGCTGTTTTCATGAACAAAAATAACCTTAACGGCATAAATTAAAAGCTCTCTTTTCTTCTCTGAAGTGGCTTTTCAAATAAGTCTGTTTACACTGCAAGATTTTGTTGCGGATTTGAACTTCGTGATTTGATTGGTAAATCGTGATATTAAAACTTATGTGACCCATGAAAAGGAAGATCAGACTAGTACCCAGTCTTTATTTATCCGGTTTTTAAAGACGATGCGAAGGCGCCTGGGGCGAGATCATATTAAGCAGTACGAGATGCCTTCTGGGAAGGGACGTACGTGGCTAAAGCAACTACAAAGGATATGTCAATTTTATTAGAACGGTGTAAAGTTGGAGGCGAGCTATCAATAGTTCACAAGCCATTTCTTGAGTTAATTACGTTCTATATCTTTATCACCTTTTTTTAATAATCGTGGAAAATGTTCCCAGGAAGAGGGCACCTGCTAATTTGGACGGTGGTCCGGAACAGGGAATGGTATAATTTCAATTTTCAGGGAATAATTTCAATTTAATGAACCGACTACGTTTTCTGTCAAATGATATACCAATGGGCAACAGTATTAGTTTTTCACCACAAACTGAACCAGGCCTTTGTGAACTTTTAAATCTAAAATGACAATCATATGCGACTGTTGAATTCTTGAATTGGAAATCTTTAAAACTAAAATGATGATTAAAGTATTACTATGTTTTGTTAGACCCCTCCACAACTATTACTAAATTAGGCTGTCACGCAGCGTCAGTAACGAAAAGTGTGTTGCGTGACGAGTACAATGAGATGTTGTTACAAGTGTAGAGTTCCTTGTAGAACTAAAACGGCTTTTCCAGCGACATCGACT
The DNA here is from genome assembly GCA_964020085.1 of Micromussa lordhowensis. Lineage (NCBI taxonomy): Eukaryota > Metazoa > Cnidaria > Anthozoa > Scleractinia > Lobophylliidae > Micromussa > Micromussa lordhowensis. Next base: position 3,704,815 of record OZ026604.1, read on the forward strand.
CTCTGGTCTTGCCTGACGTGAATCTGTAGTTCTCCGCCACGAGAAGAGCACTGTCGAGCTAAGAAGATTTAATCAACCATCAGTTGGTGTTGCAAAAGGTAGTTTTAAGTCACGATTAGCATAGACTACGAATACCTTATTCTCACTAAATTTCGCGAGTACTAAATTTAATACTCGCGAAATATAGGACACACGAAGATTAAAATCGCGAAATTTAATACCTGCATCATATCAATTAATAATGAAATTCAAGCTGTTGCTTTATTACTGTTATTTTTTTATTTTTATTGGCTAAAAAGTTCAGTAATACAGCTACAGTACAGAATAATACACTACATTACAATACATTACTGTTTTACCGTGCTGTGTTTTAAACATTTCTTTTGCTGTGGAATAACATAAGCGAAAAGAAAATGAAATGTGAAATACAAAATGGAGTTACAAAAGGACATGCAGGTACAAGAAAAAAAGCAAACTAGATAAAAATAGAAAGCACAAATAAGCAAAATAAAATAAAACGCAGCAATGCAAAGCTGGTACTAGTACAGGCCAAGCTACAAGAACTACCATCTATCGGCGCTGATTTATTCCTTTTATTACTGTTATTACAACACGTCTCAACTTCATGCTTAGGAGTTTTTTTGTTTGATTTTGTCCATCACTTAACTTCCGCTGCATCACTCTCGCTGTCAGAACTGTCCTCTACGGCTAAGCTGTGCTATGCTTGCTTTTTCTTACAATGACGATCATATAAATTATGTTGTTACACAAAGCTACATATTAAAGAATAGAAAAAATCGCGAAATTTAACACACTCCAATTCTAATTTCCTCTCAAAATTGCGAAATTTAATACTCGCGAAATATGGCGCTTGACTTTTCGCGAAATTAAATACTCGCGAAATTTAGTGAGACTAACGGAGTGCTTCTTTCGCTTAGTGTGTCGAGGGTGACCGTACATAAACCGCGAAAAAAAATTAGAAATTATTATTAGAAACCGAAAAACCGCGCAAAAATCGCCCCAAACCGCAAATAATTTCCTTCAAAACCGAAATAATAGCTCTCACTGACAAAGCTTTGGTAGGCTTCAGAATCTCTTTTTCTGTGATTTAATTTTTATACGTCTACACGTTTTACCTTCCGAAGTTCTTTCTGCGTATTCCGTCGTTAGTGCAGAACTCATCGTAGTCTAAAAACTCGCTTATTTCTTTTGGTAAATCGGCTCCACAGACCTTTAGCAATGTGAAACTACAAGAAAGTGCACGAATAAATGATTTTAAGTAATTTTTGTTTAAAAGAAACACCACATTCTGAAGTGGCTTTTTGATTGGCATTGTCAGAATTTTCATTTGCGTTGGCACAATGACAGCCGTATTTTACAACCAAACTACTTTATTTTACAACCAAACTCTCTCTTTGTTATTCCACATGAACTGAGTGAGTGAGTGCAATGTTATTCCCGCAACGAAAAGGGGAGAGAGAAACTCTCAATCGAGCTACAGAAACTCGATGGTGCACAGTCTAAGGTCAAAGTCCACAAGATATCATGCCAGCCACGTGACTATGCTTGTCATGCATTCTCTAAAAGAAAGTCTGGGTGGAAGGCTATAGAAGGAGTATACCCCCGAGGGCTTGTGACGCTAATAACTTTCTTTTTTTGTATGTTAGAATTCAAGATTTTCCATCTCTGTTGATCTGCTTCGCATTCAACTTCAGTTTCATGACGTCATTTGTTCGTTAAACTGAGGTAAGTTTCGGGGCTCGGTATTACAACGGGAATTCCGTTTACACCGAGGTTCTGTTATATGCAATTCACTGTAACCTTGGCCGGGCTTCGGCTTCACAGAGGCTCCCCATGGGAAGGGGGACATGAAATGAGAGTCTAAGGTCTCTCTTCTCCTTTCCCGGCGTTCTCTGCACGCTTCCGTTTTCCCCTCTCCCTAGCCTCCGAACTATTTGTGTACACGGTCAAGGCAGCACGAAAAGGCCTCTGCGGGAACAGAGACACCTGTTCGTAACACTAGGGTCTCCGTTATAAAAAGGTTCGTTACCTCGGGGTTCCACCGTATGCTTGCATTGCGCACTTAAAAACAAGCAAAACTACACGAATGCCGTTGTGTTTAGAAAGAAGCTTTTAAAAACTCCGCTGACTTCAACCTGTGAAAACTTTTCAAGGGTGGCCTATAACAAAAAGAGAGTTTCTGTAGAAATCATTTCCCTGGTCGCTTGATACAAGGTGAGTTTATTATTTAAAGTCTTGCTGTGATGGGTATCCCCTTTTGCAGAACCTCTCTTATGTAGATGTATGCAGATTTAGAAAATAACCCAAAGCAAATACGCACGCTGATTGGTTTAAAACCGTGTTTCTATAACTCGATAGAAACTCAGAACTAGCACGAGCTGTTGACGTAATAATGGCGCGAACAAAGAGAATTTACATGTTGATAATCGAAGTAAACAAGTTGTGTTTCTTTTTCTTCGTCGCGGTATTTTCTAAAAGAAATAGAAATCATGTTCTCCGTGTTCCTATCGAGTTATAGAAACACTCGTGAAAGTTTGGGAGAACTCGAAAAAGCTGTGGGAACACGAGCCGCAGGCGAGTGTTTCCACAGCTTTTTCGAGTTCTCCCAAACTTTCACTCGTGTTTCTATAACTCGATAGAAACACGGCACATGTTTTCTATTTCTTAAGTAAAAGACAACTTACCATATAAGTCGTTCTTGTTTAGTCTTGAAGACCAGTAGCTAGCGAGAACCGTGTGGGCCGAGCCTGAATACAAAACAGTAATAAAGGAAGCAAGTGTTTATTAACGTGTGGCTTTGTGGTCTTTTTTCTCTGGGAATTATTAAAAAAAATACTATCAAAAGGGCTGTGGTCTAGATGTCGGCTTTGTGCGAGTAATTTCGTGAAAGAACAATTCACAGGATATTCTGTGCCTCGTTGTAAAATGGCAAAAACTCATAGGTTTGTATGGGAATTTAACCTTCAAATTCCAGAACGTAAGAAGGCAAATAGAAACATCAGTCACAAACTACAGTCTAGGCTCGATTTCCGCCGCTCTCTCGTGTCCGGTCTACGTTCCTCCCCGAAAATGGAGTTCGGGGCAGGAGCGCGGGCTCGTTTCCCGAACAGCGGCTGAAAATCGACCCTAAATGCAGTCCTTTTCTACCGAATTGTGATTCTCCTGGGTTCAAGTCTTTTAGTACCACAATGACCACCTCTTCACAAGGACCGCCTCTTCACATACATATACATATTCATACATACATTACTCTCGGATTTTAGCGTGGCTTATGTAGCTAATATCTCCGAGCATTAACTATCAGATGAGAGATAGACCACCACACCGGGAACTACGTTCCCTACTTTTTTCGAACAGTGTGTGGGTTCTTTTACGTTCCAAAGAATTAATTATGAAGAGTTGTGAGACGGGGCCTACGGTATATCGTCCTTATCTGAAAGGCTAGAAAGTCTAACCATTTGCAGATGTCATTACAAAGGCAGCACTTTCTCCTCAGATATTTAAAGTCACAACGACCACCTCTCCACAACGGCCAGCTCTTCACAACGACCAGCTCTTCACAACGACCAGCTCTTCACAACGACCAGCTCTTCACAACGACCACCACTTCACAAGGCCACCTCTTCACAACGACCATCTCTTCACAAAGACCACCTCTCCACAACGGCCGTGTTTTTGTACCGGTGGACGGCCATACATTAACTCTTAATTTAACCATTCTAAAACGGCCACCTCTCCACAATGGCAACGGGATCTAAAGCGCGCCCCAACTGCCAAATAACCTTTGCACAATGGCAAGTTAATCAACAATTGACGAAAGGTGGAAAAGACCACGAAACTTGATTCAAACCACGCGTCGTTGGTCTGTGTTTCTGTTTGGTTTCTGTTTCATTGACATATTTTAACTGTTACGTATTTACAGGCGAAACCAAGCAAATGTTTAAGATAAAAATGTTGAACCCCATGAAAAAACAGGTGTCATCTGGTGTCATATTTTACATCCCTATCCCCCCATAACTGCAACCTCTCCACAACGGCCAATATTCTCTGTCCCCAAGATGGCCCTTGTGGAGAGGTTCGACTGTAAACGATTAAAATTGTTTCACGAGACAGCTCAAGGAACCTTAGGTATTTTTCCTTATAAAATAATTGAGCCACTACGCGCGCTCTCATTGGTCGATAGGTGTTTTTAGATGAGCGTATGTAAACACGGTTGTGACGTTTTAGATTCGCGCGCATTTTTGAGAATTATTTTATAAAAGAAATAGAGCACGTTTTCCGTGTTTATATAGCCTCATCTAAACACTCAGAGAGTTGGGAGAATTCTTGAAAGTTATGCAAACCCGAGACGTAGTCGAGGGTTTGCATAACTGTCTCGAATTCGCGTTTAGATGAGGCTATATAAATACGGAGATAGTGCTCTACTGCTTAAATACTTACCAGTCACAGGATCCTCAGGAATACCAACCCAGGGAGCGAAATAACGAGACACAAAGTCATACACTGTACCACAGCTGTTTACACACCCATTTGACCCAGTCCCCTGCAGAGTCACAATCACACCACGGACAACTCCAGACGAGTGAGCACACATCATGGCTTGGAAGTCTGGGGATAGGTTTTCCAAATCCTCTCTGTTGAAAACACAAATTTAATTTATTTACTGAGAATAAATGATTGACCACGTTTTCATACTTTATGCTCTAGATACAGTATTATACAAAGCTAAAAAACTCCTTCTCCTTTCAAACAATGCAAGTTGTTTAAGGTTAACTTTGTTTCCAGGCTCTCCCGTTCTCCCTGCCCCTTGGAGCAGGAAGAGGAGAGACCCTGGGTATGAGGTTTAGGGTTTCTTCCTGTTCTGGTCAGATGATTTGCTAAATACTGTGTATTACTGTCTCAAATATGTAATAAATGTAGTATTGGCCTTCAATGAAGTAAATATGTAACAGCTCATAGTATTAACTACTTTTAAACCGAGAGTGAGGTCTTTATAGGAAAATCTCTGATCGAGACCTTGACAAGGCCGAGGTATGAGATTTTCCCATAAAGAACGAATGCTTGAGGTTAATAAGTTGTTTATTATATGGCTTTTTGCTTTGTTTTTGCAAGCTCATAATCATAATCGACCTGTGGGCATTACAGGAGAATGCCCTTCAATTAGCCAATCAGAGCCTGTGATATATCAGTTACAAGAACAAGCTAAATAATACTAATAATTATAAGTATTTGCAACCATCCTTAGAACAGAGAGGTAGTTTATGTTGTTCCTCCCTAACTTCATAAAGTTATTTTTCAGTTCGAATTTTCGTAATAATGTTATTTAAGCTGACCTTGTCAATGATGGCTCAAGACACAACAGTAGTTTCTTAGTAGTTTTAGAGTATTCTACTTCCTTCAAAGCAAGTTCACCTACAACTAAATAAAGATATTTTCTTTAATCAGGAGACACTCATAATTTTCACAGTTTACCCACATAATTCTTTTTTTTCTTTTTAAATTAGATTGCCTGTCAAGACAATTCGGCAGTAGCCTCATAGACTGCAAGCAGTCTCTCTTTTGCTCATAAATCTGTGGGAAGAATGCAAGCATGCTCGCAGTCTGGTAAGAACAACACTCATGGGTGAAGATAGGAGATGCTGTGGAAGTATCTTAACAAGATACAGAAAGGCCGCAGGGAAGATAGCAAACTTCTTTTAGAACACACTTGGACGAAGACAGGAGACCGTCGTCTTATCACAGTTTAACCACATCATTTTTCATAGATTGCCCATGGATCAAAACATAAATTTGCCAGTAATCACATTGACAAAAACATGATTGATTTTATTTACTTATTAACCGAGAGTTAGGTCTTTATGGGAAAATCTCAGACCAAGACCTGACCAACTGATAGCGAGGTCAATATGGCCAGGCCAAGATTTTCCCATAAACACCGAACATTCAAGGTCAACTGCAGGCCCACAATCAGTCTGTGGGCATTACAGGAGAATAATGCCCTAGTATTAGCCAATCAGGTTGCATGCTATATCAGCTACACTTCACAAGTCATATGATAAAGACTATTATTACCTGTTTTAATTAATTTTGTTATCGTTTGGTCCTCCTAAAAGAAAGAAAAGAATTCCATAAAATATTATTACCAAGGTCAAAACTCGCCTTGTCCATCTCAAAGGTATCATTATTAATGAGACGGACACTGAGCTACGTACAGATTGCAACAAAGTCTCTCTGATTCTGCTGGTGCTTTGCGAATTGTGGAGCTACTCAAGCAAAATACAGGCTGCCAGTTTTTCAGCAGCTTTTGAAACAATGATAAGGTTGAGATACAATCTTCACAGGGTACACAATATAACAAGTATTGAGTCAGAAAGTTTCTGGGTTGCCTGTGGACATGCCCAATTTTTCAGCCCAACATAAACATTAAAAGCTTTGATCTTGTAACATCGGGAACATTGTGTTGTGTTCTTGAGCATGACACTTCACTCTCACAGTGCCTCTCTCCACCTGGGTGTATAATTGGGTACCGGCAAAATTAATGCTGGGGGGGTAACCCTGCAATGGACTAGCATCTCATCCAGGGGGATTAGAAATACTCCTAATTGCTTCATGCTACACTGAGAAACCAGAATAAGCTGAAGCCTGATGGGCCACTTGGCTCATATGCAGGCTTTACTGCTAGTAAGTCTCACTCACAGATCAGCCACATGGAAGTTAGGAACTCAAAGGTTTGAGGAAAAGAGCTTTTGAAAGAAATCAACAATAAAGAAATGAGAAAGCTGCAGTCATATTTTTGATCACATTCGTCACATTAAAACTTCCTTAAAATTCTAAAGGAACATGTCCGTCTTAGTTTTGACTAAGTTTCCAAAATACAAAGTGTTCCTTAACTAAAATTAGTGGTGTCATTACATAACGAAAAAAGAGAACAGCTTAAGTTAGACAACATACTTCATTTAGTGGTTCACTGCTATTTAAGGGAAGATCTAAGCATATTGATGAACCTAAAATGTAAATAAATAAATAAATGTTATTACTATTTTAGATAGTTTTATTTTAGATAGTGTAGATAGCATTTACAGTTGTAAGAGCCTCTCTTTTGTTGGAATACTGTAAATAAACCATTATTATTATTATTATTATTATTATTATAGAGAAATTTTATCAAAATAACAACCAAGATTTTTTCTGCAGCCAATAATAACATGTTTAATTTATTACTTTCACAGGAAAATTTGAACTAAAACAATTTGAGCTGACAGTCAACAAAAAGAAGTCTTGCAACACTCCCTGTTTTCCTATGTCCCCATTTTTGTCGTATAAACAAATAGTAATTCACATTCTCACTCTTTATAAACCGTGTAAGGTCAAGAAAAAACCAGTACCCTCTAATAGGGGTATAGAATGATAAATCTGAGACTTGACAAAACCTTCATTTCAAATCAAAGCCTGTCAGAAGCTATCATGATATAAAAATCTGAGTGCAACATGCCATGATCAAGACATCTGAGTATGAGATTTTACAGTTCTCTGTGCCTCATACTGTCAGAAAACAAGTTCCAATGTGACAAGCCTTCATGTTTCATTGTTGAGCCATGATGTTGCTGTTGTTTTACGATGGTTCATTGGAGACAAAACTTTGCTTGGCTTGCGAGACTCTGAGACTCAAATTTCAAAGAAGAAGATTCTGAGACCCACTAAATTGAGCTCAAGATTCCAAAACTTTTGTTTCAGAAGTTGAGATTTCGAGACTTGCTGAAAATTTGCAGAGACCCATCATTTTTTAAGGACCATTCTATACCCTTCTAATACGTGCCATGTTTGCAACATTGTTTTTTTGGGGGGGAGGGGGAAGAGGATCTCTATTTCATAGTAATCATATTGTAACAAAGCATTGCAGTACTATAATTAGGTGTTGTAGTTAGCATTTCAAGCACTCAGAACTGTTTTTGACTTAACAATCAATTGCAAAAGGGTCGAGAGACTGAAAAAAGCGGAAAAAGGTACATATAATCTAAAAAACACCACCACCTACAACAACAAAAAACAAGTGTGAGAGGCAAGGTGTGACGTCAATATTTTAGAGAAGCATTGTCTTAACACAGAGTATCTCAACTCTTGCAGCAACTGGCTTTAACTCCTGATGAACATGGCTTCATAACTCAGTTGCTATAGCAACAGACTAGTGACCTAAAGGCAAAGCTTCAAATGTCAATAGGGGCCTGAATGTTAATACAGTAGAAAAAACTTCACTATCTCAAATTTGAACTTAAATTATGTTCCCTTTAATATACTTTTCAATCATTAACTATATGCTATCTTGAACTCCTGTTAACTCAAACCTTTTTTGGTTCCCTTGAGGGTTGGAAAAGTAGGATTCAACTGTATATCAAGTTTATGGTTTCTTTAATATTTCAACTGTAACTTTCCTTGACATTCTGTAGAAAACTCAACTTACCATTACAAGTGTCAATGATTGTGTCACTACCATACTGCTTCAGTTAGGGAGGGTTGATATTCTTGGCTCATTATTTAGCTCTTTTTAACCGAGCTGGAGGTCTGTAAGGGAGAATCTTGACCGAGGTCATGAGTTCAGTAGTGTAATTATTGGTGACTGTAAGAAGAGTTAAATGTAAATAAGCATTGTAAGTAGTGTAAGTGATGTTTGATATTGTATTGTAAGTGTTGTGTTTGTAATAAAAAAAAAATGAGTTCAGACTGAACGCAGTAAGGTCTGTACACAGCGACCGAGGTCAAGATTCTTTCATACAGACTGACTAAGCTCGATTAATAAGGTGTTTATTATATGGCGCAAACAAGAACGATTTAATTTGTTCAATGTAACTGGTTTGTACTAACTGACCTTTTGCTTGCAAATGGCAATGAGCTGAATTTAATTCTGCCAAAGTTTGCTCTTTCTCTTTACTTTTTTTTCTCATCAGGCTTTTTGGCACTGCCATAAATAAATATTGTTACATGAAAATAGTCAATGATTTTGAATTTTAGTTTGCAACTTTTTCACTGCAAACATAACCGGTCTAGATGCCGGTCTAGATGGGAAAATCTAGACCGCTTTTTATATCAATTTCAGCCAATCAAATTTGTGAATTTGGTAGTTCCCAGTCCTTGTGAGACAGAGCCATATAATAAAATAATTAATGACCTTATGACTGACATTGGGAAATATATTTCTGGTACATTTTTACTTTCATTTTATGGCTTACCTTGCCTTCTTGCCTTTAAATTTCCACTTAAAGTTTCAAATGTCACTTCTTTGTTTGGGTTCCCTAAATTGCACAAAATAAATTATTATTACCTGCAGTTATGTTTAAATTATGTGCACCACTAGAAATGTGACCAGTTTTGTATTTATTTTGCTCTTATTAACTGAGAAGGAGGTCTGTATGGGAGAATCTTGACCAAGGTCGTGAGTACAGACTAAATGCAGTGAGGTCTGTACACACAACCAAGAATCTTGACCAAGGTTGTGAGTACAGACTGAGGTCAAGATTCCCCAATACAGACCGACTAAGCTTGGTTAATACAATGTTCATTGTATGAGAAACAAGAAGAATTTCATTTGCTTAATGGAACTGGTTTGTAATAGCTGATATTTTGCAATGATTACAGTGCACAAACAATTCACCTGTCTAACCTATGGAGTTGAACAAAACTGCTGCTGAGGCTAGAGTTGCATGTCCACATAAAGGTACTTCACATTTTGGCGTAAACCAACGAAGGCCAAAACAGGATCCTAGCAAGTTAAAATAAAATATAACTGAAATTATATAGGATAGGGAGTCTAGAAGAGTGGAGGACTTATATTGCTTATATACAGTCGAACCCCTGTTAAACAGCAACCTATTAAGTAAAAAACTTCAAATAAAACCCCTATTAACGAGCCACCACTATTAAGTGCCCCACAGCCACCTTTTAGAGGAGTTCTCTATTGCCCTTACCCCTTTTAATTGGCCACCCACAATTGTATGTACATACACATAGTTTGGTTTTCATTGGAAAAGACGATGGCAGATGAGAGTCCGAAATATAATTCAGGGATTGATAAAAACATTCAAACACATGTTTATTATGATTGTTTTGACATGATTCTATGTTCACTAAGCAATAAACACAATGTAAAAAAAAACATTTAAAGACACAAACCCCTGTCAAGCAGCCAACCCCTACTGAGTGGCCACCTCCCATTCCCCCTCCCCCCCCCCAAAAAAAGGTCAAGTCTGCATACGAGCTCATCAGGCGGGTGCTTATCTCCAGTTTCTGTAGCATGAAGCAACTAGGAGTACCGGTATTTCTACTCCCCCTGGATGGGATACTAGTCCATTCCTAGGGACCTCCAACATTAAATTCACTGGTACCCACATTGCAGTTATACACCTGGGTGGAGAGAAGAACTTTCAGAGTGAAGTGTCTTGCCCAAGAACACAACACAGTGTGCCCGGCCAGGGATCAGACCTGGACTGCTCGATCCGGAGCCAAGTGCACTTACTATGAGCCACCATGCCACCATTTCCCCAAAGATGGCTGCTTAATGGCAGTTCAACTGTAAAACAATATGATACCATTTGTCTTAAGAGCTACTAGTACCTTTGCTGTAGGTGTCATGCTTATTTTTCTCTGTAATAAAGGCAGTTTCGGACAAGTTCATCTCTTTTGCGATTTTCTGCAAGATGTCATCACTCAATTCCTGGATTTGACAGAAAATAAGTTAGTGATCTGATCAATGCATGATATCTTAATGAATATGATAAATGTAAACAGGTTAAATTATTTTACAAATTAACTCTATTTATATACCTTTTATAAAAATTAAAAAAGCCTCTGTGTTAAATTCTAAGCAATGTTGTTGAAGAAACTTGTTCAAAGTCATACATAGAAGAAGAGTGCCCCCCCCCCCTCCCCTGGGAGTTCATGACTAGAGGGCAAAAACCATACCCTATTTGAGACCAAAATGGCCAAAATCAAAACCTTATTAATTTTCTGACCAAAACAGCTACAAAGCCATACACTTTGGGAACACACAATTATCTATATAGCCCATAGTGTCGAGGCAAAGGCTATCAACTATTTCTAAAATTCCATCTTATACGATAAATAAACATCCAGTGATGCAGGTTCCAGCCACAAAATCGCTGGGGGTACATCAAAACTTAAACCTGGATTGTCATATACAGAGTGTTTGTATAAAGAAAGCCTCTGCTATAGGTGCAATTAAAATAATACAACACCTTGTTCCTTATAATGTCCTAATTGATGTGTAAAATAGTTTAGTTCAACCATGTTCTGATTACGGTTTGTAATTTTGTTTGGGGCAACTGGGGTGTTGGCCTTTCTGAAAAACTACAGAAGCTCCAAAACCGTGCAGGGCCCTGTATTTTATTGTATGCAAGCAATGAAGACGATATTGATAAGCTGTTCCAGGAACTTGGCTGGTAAAAACTTAGCCATCAAAGGCTAGTAGCCACCTCTGTTATGATGTTCAAAACTTTACATGTATTGATCCCTCAATATCTTCAATCTCGATTCTTATCTCACAATGACATTACTTCATATTGACTGAGGAATTCTGAGAATAAATTGGCTCATTCCATGGACCAATTATTTCATAGACATTTTTCCTACAGGGGTGCTATGTTGTGGAACAGCCTTTCTCGTGAACTCTGATCTACAGTTTCTTTAAGTGAATTTAAAGGTGAATTGCATGATTACCGCTTTGAATGAGCAGGGGCACCCAACAAGCAAATTAAGTAAAAAATCCTTTGAGGGATATTTCTAGGCTCCTTGTAATGTTTAAATACTGTTTAAAGAGTCGTTTTGATCAGCTAGAAAAATTTGATCTGTTCGGATTTCTTAGCTGAAAATTGACGTGCCCGAAAATGTTGGGAAATTAAATCTTCATTTCAGAAATTGCTAGCTGAACGCTATCTTCGAAGAACTTCTCCGCAAACTATTTGCTTATCCGAAAATGCTAGGCGACTAGGCGACCTTGTTAAGAGCCAAAAATTGCAAAAATATCCCTTCCGAAAATCTAAGGGACTATTTTCCCGTGGATTTATCCTGGTTTCGAATCTTTTAGCTGATGTTTTAGTTAAGAAATCAGTAGCTCTTTGTCAATGCATTATCCGAAAGTCTTAGAACGAGTGGACTCTCCCGAACAGATATTTCATCGAAGTTTCTCGTTGGGTGCCCCTGAATGAGGCACAACATTCTTAAAAAGCAGCTTTAGTAATATAAATAGGATTTTATTCTTTAAATACACACCAACTCAATTGGGGGTAACTGGGTCTTTATTGCCTAAGACCCTACACAATACTCCCCCTAACAGGGAGGTAAATAGAAGAAGAAGAAAACAATTACAGATTTGCACTAAATTCTAATAACGTTGATCGCTCGCTGATCGCAAAAGGAATGCCTACTAATGTGGCAACTGTTCGCTTATGCTTGCCAGGCGTGGCGTGGAATTTCCGCTGCGGTATTTAATTGTGATAAACAAGTATATCACTCACATAATACCATATTATCAGTTAGTTTAGTTAGGCAGACTTAGATATTATACTTTTAAATTATGCTGAAGGAATTTTTACCATGATGTTTAAATAAAGTTATCAACACAACTACAAGGAGGCACCCCCCCTCTGGGGGAGAGGGCATAGGGATGGAGTGGTTGCCTGCTTCTAATTCCCAAGATTCGATTCTAGCAGTACTTCAGCATCAGATGTGTCAGTTCAAGATTGTTAAAATTATACCGGGAAGTATATCCTAGACTTGATCCCTCCCTTAATTCCCCCTGCTGAGGGAACAATTTCCAAGGGTCCTGCAATTGGTGTAATTTAGATTTTATACGCATCCCTAACAAGATATTAATTTTACGAAACAGTACTAAAAATCTATCAATGGAACCGGCTTTGGTGGCTTTATAAGCTTAAGCCCCGGGGGGGGTACTCCCCTATATAAGGTATACAGGTATGTGCCGCCCCAAAGGGTATGGTTTTTGAGCCGTTTTGGTCTGAAAACGGGTATAGATTTTAACAATTATGGTCTGAAATCGGGTCGGGTTTTTGGGGCGGGAACATTTACGAAAGCTTACAAACATATTTTTCTTCTCAGTACGTAACTGGAACGACTAACTGATAGCGAGAAAAAGAAATAAATAAACTATGTCATTCCAGCTTAATTTTACTCCTTGCGTCAACTTCCGTTCGGCACTGATGCATAATTATGCCTTAATCACCTACCGGAATACCACACACAAAGCCACCATTATGAAAATGCGGTAACTGTAACGTTTTATTTGTGACAACTCGTGATAGATTTTAATCTACAAAGAAAGTGTTTCTTGTTTGCACTACATGTATACAATCATTGAAGCAATCAATCAGCTGAAATGCCGGATTTATAATGAAAGCCGATCGCGGTCTCATGAACACCATATATTGAGTTCTTTAAAACAAAAAGTACTTTATACTTCCTAATAAAAAATATTATGCTTTAACGTAATATACTTTGCTGTGATTTCACTCGGATGCTATAATAATGTAACGATTTTATAAAGCCATGTCTGAAAACGGGTGTATATTTTCAAGTTCAGGTCTGAAAACGGGTATGAATTTTAGAGGTCAGGTCTGAAAACGGGTGTGGAAAATGGCATGTTTAGGTCTGAAATAGGGTCGGGATTTGAAGACCCGGGCGGCACACCCCCACCAAGAATTCCGAGGAGTACCCCCCCCGGGGCTTAAGCCTAAGTTAAAAGTTTCACAGGTGCACTGAAGCTGGCGCAATTTTTTAAAATCTTAGAAACTCAGAGGGTTTGTACTGACACTGTACTAGATCATTTATCAAACAGTTAACTAACTTTTGCTCCTACAAGGCATACTGCAGCTGGGTTTCCACCAAAAGGTTTGTCTGTAAATGCATCCACAACGAAGATAGGCTGATGACTCGGCTTCTCTTCGTCCGCCATCTTGATTTTATTCTTATCGTTACCAATTCTCTGCGAAACATATTTTCCGGGAAAGGTTTGGGAACTGAGAAATACGTGGACTGGACTCCTGGGGAGGTTTGGCGGATCCAGCGATCGAATCACGTGAGCAATTTTAGTCAGTGAGAAGACGGAAAAGTTATTTTTGTATTAAGGAGACCAAGCGAATTTCATCAGGCCAAGCGTTGTCCTGATGAAAGATAAAACAGAACTTGAACAGTAGCAGCGACGGCACATGGTCCACCATTGAAAGAAGAATAATATTCTGATTGGTTCCCTGAGCGGTCAAAACCTTCGTATCTACCACGGACCGCAAAAACGAAACACTCAAGCAGTAGTTATCTATTTTATTTATTACTTGACGGACAATTCCGGAATAACTTTGAGAAAAACAGTGAGCTAGTGATGGGCTAACACCGTCCGAGGAGTATAGGAAAATACTTCGTTTTCTTGGTCGTATCATTCGCGGGTAACACAGCGAACCTCTCTACAATGGCCTTGGTGACTGAGAAAAGTGTTCCTTGTAGAGAAGTGGCCGTTATGGGAAGGTTGGGGTGCAATATGACACCTTTTTGGGGGAGGGGTGCAACATTTTTAAAAATGCTTAGTTTAACATATATACATCAAAGTGTGTCAATAAAACAGAAACATAACAGAAACAAAATGAATAACTCTATTACCGTGTCAAAAATCCTAGCTTACTGTAAACAGCGAAGCTAATTGTGGACACCTATATATACTACTAATAATTCCAATCATAAAATAAGATTTAATCTAAATATACGGGATTAAAATTACAATCATATAAAATTGTTTCTAATGTGCAACGCAATGTTAGTTAAAACACTGTGCTGCAATTTTTGCTAATCCGTTTGTTCAAGTTCAGTGTTCTTAGTCGACTTTTAAATTTGTTAAAAGTTTCTGACCTTCTAAGGTCTTCACCGCATCAGTTTCGGCCCCAGCTTAGCTTAGGCTGTGTTTGCCATAAGTTACCGTGTTGAGCCTGGGTATGGTAAATTCCGGGTTTCTCAGAGCATAGCGGCTTATATTTTTGTTAAACAGTTTATACCTAATCAGAGAGAGCAACAATTCGCAGTACGGATCGAGTTTGGTGGCCTTTTACGATAAAAAATGAGGTCTTGTATACATCGTTATCGTCAGTCGTTGATCAACTGACCGTTGTCGAGGAGTTATTTGGCAGTTGGGACGAATTTTAGAGGCAGTTTCCGTTGTGGAGAGGTTGAAATAAGAGTGAACGTATGAACTGTCCGCCGGCACCGAAAAAATTGCCGTTGTAGGGAGATGGCCGTTAGTGGAGGTTTGACTGCAAGCTACAATTTTAACTGCAATTATTATTCGGTTAAGTTCTTGTTTTAACCGATCCAGACCGCTAACAAACGACGAGACACATTGGATGCAGAATGGTCTGAGCCATTCTCGCCTAACGTTATTTAATGTCCATATTTACGAAGTCAAGTTTACATGAGGAAAAAATGTCTGGATGGGGCTTTAATGATAGCTGATAATTGGCCAAAATTTTCACCGTCAACTAAGGGCCCAGTTATATGGTCTCGGGTACCCGAGACAACCCTTCCCCTGAGGTAACTTTATCGAGCGTTTATATGTGAAAACATAGTTCCAGTAGGCCGAGTCAAAGTTAACCCAGCATGATTATTCATAAACCTTACTGAATAATCAAATGTGCAAATATCCCTCTTTCTTTGGGTTTTTCTCGGTCATTCGATCACAGTGGGTTTTGCCGAATTAATTTTTACTTCTTTAATACGAATTTCTGCTATAAATCCTAAATCTAAGCATTACGTGACATTCGCCACGCCGAGAGATGTCCCGGTCAGGCGAGCCAAAGCGTTTATATGTAGAAAAGTTTTCCCGCTTGCCAGGGTTACCCTACCTGCCGAGGTGAGACAACTCGCCCACCCGAGTTGTCTCGCCCCCCGAGACGAGTTGGCGATCCTAATGTAAACGGCTGGTTGAATTTTAGAAAGAAACAAGCTAAATGTTACCTCGGCCAGGTTAGCTCGGGGTGAGGGTTGTCTCGGGTACTCGAGACCATATAACTGGGCCCTGAGAAATAACGCATTTTTAAACTGATAAATGAGATCTAAGATCTGAGGCCCTTCCAGATCCTCGTTAAAGAGTGCTTGTAGTAAACATGCCAAATTAAGAAGAAATGTATCGAGGGGCCACGAAAACATCCCATAATAACAAGATACACTTATAAGCAGGTGTCTTTAAGGGGGTATACACTGTTTTACACGTGGTATATGATACTTCACATGGTCCGCTGAAATAGGTTTCATTTGGTTACGTTTTTGAAGATTATAGTTGCACTTTCAATTTCCATTACAGTTACAAAAAGACGCGAAATTAAACTGTTTAATGGCCATATTTCGAAGTCATCTTGACTCCATTATCAAGTAGAGAAAAGAAAATAATGACCAAAGATGTTAATCTTCTCTACTTGATAACGAGTCAAGATGACTTCAAAGCGTCGCAGTTTACTTAAGTTCGCTTCTTTTTTTAATCAGTTGTATTTCGAAATGCTTTCTTACCATGCATTTGTCTTTGAAAGGAGTAAAAGTATACAGGAAAATGTTTACAAGGTTACAGACAATTGCATGCATGGAAACTAATGGGGCACAATTTTGTTTTCAATTCCTGTTGTAGTTTAGTAAAAAAAAATTCAGAATTGCTCAGTAACACCCGTATTTCGTGCTTTTAGCCTAAATCCGCTCAGTTGCGAGTTCGCAAGGTGTTGTATTCAGTAAAATATTGGTTACAGCGGTGTTATGGACCGTGGCAAATATAACATGATAACAGCCAGTATTTAGCCAATATCTCGACTTCTTTGCATCACGTTTTATCAATAGTTAAGCACTACATGGATCTGCAGATATCTTGAGTGGTTAACAAATAGAAAACAGAAAATGTTCTTTATTTCTTTTAGAAAACACTGCAACTAAAAGAAAGGGATTCTATGAGGCGATAGTTGATGAGGCCGAAGGCCGAATCAACTATTACCTCATAGAAATGAACGCGCAATCTAATACAGGGTGTTTTAGAAAAATAACTGACTTGCACGGTAACGCATTGATATTTTTGACTTATCGGTAAAACCATAATTTTTACTTGACTAAACTGCTCCACACCAAATAGCATTTGATCCGGTTTGGTTTCAATACATTTACCACTGAATTGAGAGACTCCGTGCGAAGTAAATTGCATTTAAAATGTTGTGGAATCTTTGCGGATGGCGTGAACAGAGTCACGTTTGAAAACAAAGGCTACGAAAATACTTCTTGAAACCATGCTATCATAGGGTCCGGAGAACAGTTTTTAATGAAGGGTAAAGTTAAAAAATATGGCATCACTTTTTCCGTTTTTCAAGGGAGGACATTGACATGAAAAACGAAATGCACTGTACAGTAATTGATGATAACTTTCCCTGTGACACTTCGAGACACTTAGCTTGTGCAACGAACTGAGAGTTGATGAACGCCTTAGTTGTATCTCTTCGATCTAAACAGCGGGGTCGCATTCAACCATTAAAATAGAAAATATAACTACTTAAGCTACGTTTACTTATTTAGACATACAAATTGATAAGTGCAGCGAGCAGTCACGCATCACGGGGAGCTGCGGATTACATATTCTAAAAAGTTGTTTTCCTCCATACTTTTGCGCTGCGTTAGTTTCGGTGGGAAATACGAGTTGATCCAATGGTGACGGTGAAAACTCAGAAACTAACGAGCCATTTGATTTTGGTCATTCGTCTGTTAAACATTCGATTAGCAATTTTAGTGGCTATCAGTTATAAATCAGAGACCATTAATGAAAAACCAGCAAAACTGATCGTTTTACAGATAAACGTTTTACTACAACTGCTACAAATCTGCACTATTTTTACAACTACGAATGAGCTTGCTGAAGGCGATGAATGCCCAGGTCTCTCTCTCCCAACGCAGACATTACTGGGTAAGAGTACAAACGAGGCAAGAATTTCAGTCTGTTATTTGTCAATCTGGCGTACTTGCCATGATTTGCTATATTTCTTTTGAAGTGGTGGTTAAGTGGAAATTCGACCAAGGTTTGAAAATAAGTTTACAGGATGAAGTGTTAACCAACATGAATTTGGACAAAATGTAATGAGATGCAAAGCTACAGCTAAAGTTGTTCACAAAAAATTGTTCAACTACAATATTATTATTTACATGAAAAACAATCAGAAGAAGATATTGAATATATCTTATCCGAAGCTTCAAACCGGCATTAAAATTCTCCTTACTTATTTCCATTTATTCCTGTTAATGTCAGTTCTGAGAATTTGCCAGCACATCAAGACAAGTATTCCCAGGCTCTGAAGTGATTTTTGTCTTCATTCTCATTAGCTTCTAATTTACATTGCATTTACTTTTGTAAAAAGATTTTTCCATCCAAGAACCCCCCTCTCTCAGCCCACTTAACATTACAAAAGCTTAAATCAGTTGGTCGTCGCGACAAATTAATCAACGACAATTCCATCGTGTTCTACTTTAAATCCGCAAATTTGATTGGTTGCCTAATCGCTAACTATTTAACAATTATTCCATGAGCGTGCGTTGGATATGAGATGATAGATAGCCAACGAGGCGCGTAGCGCCGAGTTGGCTATAATCATCTCATATCCAACAAGCGCGAGTGGAATAATTGTTTTATTAAAAACGCCCTCAAAATATAGAAAACTAGACTACAATTAAAATAAAAAGGCCCAAAAAATCATGCATACGCTCGCCATTTTTGTAGATCATGGTATAATGGCACATATACCATGATGGCTAAGCCAATGAAAACTCTCGAATTGCATTATCCAATGATCCAGTTTTCAATAATAGCGGATATACCATTATAGCATGCGGGTTGT
Source organism: Micromussa lordhowensis (assembly GCA_964020085.1). Lineage (NCBI taxonomy): Eukaryota > Metazoa > Cnidaria > Anthozoa > Scleractinia > Lobophylliidae > Micromussa > Micromussa lordhowensis. Next base: position 3,723,753 of record OZ026604.1, read on the forward strand.
CCACAAAAAAAAAAACTCTTCAGAGGGGAGGGCTCCCACTTTTCTGCTAGAAGAGCGAGGTACTCAAAAGGTCGTGGGGTTAGAGCATTTCTAGGCAGCATTTGTCATTTTGATTTGAAATTGGATAGGAGTTTTACGGAAACCACGAATGCATATCGTCAATATATCAAGACATGTCTTTTGACACGATTAAGTGTGATCTACCACTTCAGGTAGTCAAACAGTGAGGTCTTAAAAGATGTTGATTGAAGTGCCAGGTTTAAAAATGAGTATGAAAATTAACGTATTTTGGTGTGAAATAAAGCGGGACTTACTGAAATGGGTGGCACCTCTCTCCACTCCCCTACGAACCGACTTTAAGGAAGACCCCTGGGAAAATTGTTAACGTAGGTCCCTGACTCCATTCTCTTTCTTTGTAGTGTTTATGAAAACAGTTAAACTACTCACTCTTGTCTTAAAAGTGGGGAATAGTCGACAGTCGTGCCTCATGGACTAACATCTCTATTAGAGGACAGGAATTCGTTTTTTTTTATTTCTAAACATTAGGGGCCTTTGATTGGACTCCGAGCACGAGCTTAAGAATGAGTGCGATTTTCAATTTTCAAACCAGTAGTTTCCGAAACCCTCACTCTTCATGTTGGTTCTATGGTTATGAAGAGAGAGTTACGTTGGGTATGTGAGGTGATAATGTGAAGCCTGAGAACTAGAATTGAAAAGGTTTTTTCCTACTTGATCTCGTACTGGTACTCAAATAATACAGTATTTTGCTCGCTGCAACCAAAAAGACACATTTGAAACTTTCAGAATTGAGCTTAAAATCTTGATTCGCCGTGCTAATTGCCCTATATTTCTCAGTTCGGAGGAATTTTTTTGGTTCAATTTTTTTTCTTGTTTTTTTTTTTTCAGCCCTGAGAATATGGAGGCACCTCAAGACAGTACACTGTTTTGATGATATCCGTTATTCTTGTCACTCGCCTGCTTGATAATATGTGCGTTCTGTAAGGAGAAATTAGAGACCGATCATTCTTGAAAATGAAAAAAAAAGTTTGAAAAAAGTCTACCATTGAAACTGTCACTATGTGCAAGGGCTGTGTGGTTTCATGAGAGGTGTCGATGTGGGGTGATGTCCTCCTTTGTTCCGTGATTTTTTATCTGTTTGTCAAGTCAAAATACATTTCCCAATGCACGTGCGGTACACTTGATGGAACACTCGTCAACTTCTCACGGGGTATGATCCACTTATTGAAAAAGAAATGAGTTTCGATGACGTTTTTAGAAAAAAAATAGAACAGCCTGGAGGCCGTTTATTTTTAGCAGCCTTGGTTGCTATGTTTGGTTTCCCCTGCTTGCACATGTGTCGATAAATATCTCCAAAAACTCCACTAATTTTGCGGGCGTGTGGCTTTGTTTGGAGACGAAGCGTTTTTGATAAGGTTTTCAGGCATTCATCGTGGAGGAAAATTATTTCAAATGGGTAATTAGATATTTGACGCCAGTAAATACATTGATTTATTGCCTTCTTGAGGGGGACTTGTGTCAAGCTAATGTGCAGCAACGGTAGAAGATGAGATTTTCTCTTCATCTGCTGACTATATATCATTCTAGGCTGAAAATGAAAACATAGTCTGAGAACAGAACAAATTACTCATTCTCCATGCCACCCTGACAGCTTATATTTTTGCCCGAAGGTGATTTCGTGTTTAAAAACGAGGAAAAATCACCCCCTTAGCCTTTCCTTCTATTCTTGACTATTTTCGTGAATAAAAGAGGGATAAACAACAAGGACGCTACGTTTGAAAGCACAGAACGTGAGTGTTATCTATGGATTAAGGAACAGATCAATCATGGGTGAGCCAAAGACCTTGTGACTGGAGCCTAAAGTCTAAAGATGCTTAGAGAATTTCACACGTGCTAGCATTGTGGCTTGTGTCATTATAGCTAGGTTACCTAAGAAATGAACAGATTTGGCGAGCCTTATTAATTGCCAGGCATTGTTGATTAGATTCCATGCACATCCTAATAACAATGTTTATTACTCTGTGAATATGGAGTAAACGTGCTAAGACAATTGAGAGTGGAGCCTCCACCCTAGTCGGTTTTGTGTCGCGAGATAAAAGCGAAGATGCTAAAGCTCTAATCGCCTGAAAATATCAATTATTCACCATTTGGGATTCTAGACATGCACCTTTTGTTAAGGTTAAACAAAAGGCTCTTTTTCACAAAACATGTTGCGATAGTAAGCTGAAAATCTCAGCTCGATGTAAGCGTGCAGTTGAACACGCCGCCAGGCTTGGGATTAGCAAGTTCAGCCTGATTTTCGCCATCATTGCAATATTGGACCGCTTAGATCGCACAAGATAAGAGGTTCTTTACGGAAAGACGGCTTGAAAGTGAAAGTAGGGCGATTAAAATATCGGTCTATAGCAGTTTTTTCAAGTCACAATGGATTTCAGTGCGTTTTCTATGAAACCTACTTTCGTTCAGTTTTGTTATTTTAATAAGTAATCTTGACACTGCCTTTATTAATCGAAGTGTGTTAGTCATTGAAAAATGTGTTAAAACACACAAGAACCCGTAGTAAAATTAACTTTAGCGCGTTTCTTAATTTAACAAGAAAGGGAAACGTGTGTTCTCAGTCTTCACATAACACCAACACTTTTTTCTTCGCCATTCCATGTAAATTTAAATATTCGGCGAAATGCAAATTAGTTTCTCGGCCAGCTATTGACAAAGACATGTGGCTAAATTCTGTTCGGAAGACGCGAAAGGGTTTGAATTTTATGCACGAAAGTTCAAATTTTAATTGTTCACTTCGAAAATGGCATTTTTTCGCGGGTTTTCCTGCTATGCAGGGAGAAAAACTGAATCGCCGCGCATGCGTACTGGTCGAGAAAATCATTGTAGCCCTAAGCTTTCTGTTCCTTAGACACAAACAAACCGCGTTAGTTTGTTCGAATCTCGCATTGGGAGTACCATCTTTAGTCCTGACTAAACCATTTGAAAAAAGAATCTTTGTGAACGTTAAGTACAAATATCAGTAGCGTGTTCTGTTTTGTTCTTCTTTTGGAAGAAATTTGTTCTTTTGTTTTCAATTACGTTTTGTAAAAAATATGAATTTCAATGCGATTGAGTTGCCCAATATTCGATTGATAGGTTCACTGGAAACAGGCCTCGCTTGCCTCGTAGTTAATAAAGGAATTGAAGGATATTAAGAGCGAGATGAGAAATCGTGTCTCTGTTTATTTTGACAAGTCTTTTCTTCTTCCTTGTAAGGAATGCCGTCAACAGACCATATTTATCATGTAATTTGCCAATCCGACAAACATCGCATGGCGGTTCGTTTATGCAAAGATTTGACTAATTGGTTTTGTACTTAATTCTGTCACTCTTTTGTAAAACTGTGTAACGCAGGCTGGAGTGCACACCGATAAAAGAACCACACGAGATTAAAATCTTGCTCATTTGACATCAACACCTCGCCAAGCACCGGTGCGACATACAGGTCAGTAAGGGTGCTTATATACCCTTTAAACCATGATATAATTTTCCATATCCACCACAAGGTTCATAGCTCGATATTTCGTCTTTTTTTTAGCTAACTCTGGCTGTTTTATTGTTAATTGAGTTTGTAATCGTTCTGTTTATTGCAGACTAAAATGGAGGACATCTTTCGCGGTAGTTTTTACGGTGAATCGGCTTTTGATAATGCATTCACGGTGGACGCCTTGACGCCTGAGAATCGTCCCGGCTTTGGTCTTACCGAGCAGCAATTAAACTCGCTTGTCAAATACAGGGAAGTCGATTACCCTTCGACTATCAGCACTATGCGATACCACGAATTATCTGCATACCCGTACGACAAAATACCGGAAGACCAGACTTCAAGTGATATACTTCAAAACGGGACAACAACCGGGTTAGAAGTACTGGACGAGATCTGTTTGTCGAGTAACAACACCTTGGATGATACGCCAAGATCGGAAGCTCCACAAACTGAAGATTGCACGAGGCAAGGCCGCGGGCAGCCTTTGAAAAAAATGCGGCGCCTTCGTGCGAACGACCGCGAGAGAAGAAGAATGAGGTCACTGAACAGAGCGCTAGAAAGCCTCAAAAAATGTCTACCCGTGCCGCAGAGTAAACGACGGGTCACAAAGCTGGAGATCCTACGGATTGCTTGTAATTACATACGATCGCTTTCCGACACCCTGAGCGAAGATTCACAAAGTAACGACAGCCCAAGCCGAGGAAGAAAGTCGAGATCCCGAGGGATTTCAGGTGATCCCGTTGTAAACGGGTTTTCCGTAGCTCAAAGGCTAGAGATTCTATCTGGAAATAATACAAATTGCATTTAAAAGGACAAAATTCTCATGTTTACCTAATGACTGTCTATAGGTTTCATACGCGTTTAATTAAATAACTTTGTTTTGAAATTTAACCAGGAAGGGTCGAATCTGTCCGGGCAAACAAGTAGGCTTTTTACTGCTCATCTTCACAAAAACACAAGATGTGTTTTTCATTCTTTTTCCTCAATCAAAAACACGCCGCGAAAACTCCCGAGTCTTCGCGAAAGGCGCTAGTGACGTCATCTTGCTGGCGCCCGAAGAAATTGTTGCTAAGTAACTACTTCTTTGACTAAGACCGCTGGTTAATTTAATGTTACGAAGTTCAACCATGAAACCCTCGTTTTGCATACATATATATCGTATCTAATTCATTGGAACTTAATCCATGACATTTTATATTTTTATGACATCATTTTGTCCTAAATTTTAAATTTAGTGGCGAAAATATGTCGTCTTTAACTTGAAACCATAATCGAAGAACACAACGCTTGGCTGTTGTGTGGGTTTGCATATTATGTAAATAAAACACACAGATAAAACTTGCATCTATATTGATAAATGCAACGATTAAAGTAATTGTTTTACCAACGGCTGAATGAAACATTTCATATGCGTGGTTCACTTCACTTCACAATGGCAGCAAGATGACACAAAAGTTTAGAATAACACTGAACATTATTTTACTTCGCCTAAAAACACTGATCTTCTCAATTGAAGGGGAAAAAACTAAAATAATAAAATTGTATTGTCTTGTGAAATGTTTAAAACCCTACAGTTATACTCTACATCAATCTACGATCGATAAACCTCACCCGTAAACGAGCTTTTCCCAAGATCGATCGCAAAAATCCTAGAATGTTTACTTCGTTATCGAATGTCATTTTATTGAAAAATTGTTGTGAGAGCTAGAGACCAGTGCGAGAAGTTAATGTCATTTAATTGACGAATTTCTTTTTTCTCGTCACCTGACATATTGTTATGTTAAGGAGAAATGATTCAAGGATCACTCGAACAACTCGCACTTGGCACTTCACTGTACTTGAATAAAGCAGAAAGCTTAACCATTGTGTCAACATAATTATAAGCTTTTCAGTGCTTTGCCCACAATGGCGGAAACCTGTTAACTATACCTATCGCTGACTTTCTTTACCGCAAAAATTCTTTAAAACCAAGTTGCTATTGTGTTTCTTGACATTTTTAAGTGTAGCAAAAACAATTATCTTTTCCAACCGAGTCCAGCCGGCATGCGTGTTTGACGTAATCTGTTCTAATTGCACACCTAATTGTACACGTGATGTTTTGTAAGGGTACTTAATAAAACCTGAAAGCATGGCCACGATGCGATAACTCCTAAAACGCTATAAAAACAGAAGCGAAGTATTTGAAAGTTCTATGAAAAGGAGAATCAGACAAGTGGTTATTCCATCACAAACAGTTAAAAACTGTTTGAATATTTAGACCTGGTACATGTTAACTACTGAATTCCGCCATTTTGAAATTGGGGTTAACATCCCGAGGGAAACTAGTTAGTTTTGTTTTCCCGAGCGTCCTATGTTCCTCGAGACGAAGTCGAGGGAAAACAAACCTAACTAGTTTCCCGAGAGACCATACATTAGGTGCTTTGGTATATATTTAGGCTTTTACTCAACGAAACGAACACTGTGTATTCGGCGATACATTTGAATTTGATTGACCAAGAATCAACCAATCACAGTGCTCGTTTTGTTGAGTGTCAGTCTAGGTATATAACAATTAATACATAATGACTGGTCTCGAGGGGAACAGTAAATTTTGTTTCCCGAGGATCTCAATGTTTCCCCACGACGAAGTCGAGGGAAACAAAATTCACTGTTCCCCAAGGGAGCAGTCTTATAAGTGATTTGTTATATAGCAAAACAAATAGGTCAAACAGGTGGAAAAACGCGCGGAGATTCCAGCGACAACATCAGGCCACCTTCAACTGCACGCTCTGATCACGTGCAACAGCGGTCAACATTTCGCGGGTAACAGTGAACTGTATCCCGTTTGACGTCATAGTTTTCGCAATGTTGCCCGCTCATGGCATTTGGCGGTAAACAGTTTTATTATTAGACGTCATGTGACCGTGAACTAGCCAATGAATGGGCGCGCTGTAGCGGGAAAAACGCCTGGTATATAACATGGCGATATATATGTTTGTAAAATTAATTTTGAATTAAGCCCTGGTCAAACGGCGCGTGATAGTTAACAACTATTCACCGAAGTGGAGGTGGCTAGCGGTGGATATTTACCGAGCCGCGAAGCGGCGAGGTAAATATCCACCGCTAGCCACCGACACTGAGGTGAATAGTTGTTTTAGTATATACTAAAACAGTGAGATAATAAACACCAAAAACAAATTAATTTGGATGATTTCTTCACTTTTCACGGATGCAAACCGGACGCCATTTTCTCTCGAGTTGCTCGGAGGTAAATAGCACAGGATATCCGGAGTTTGACGAGCCAATCAGCGCGCGCCATCAACGCTATCCACTGTTTTAGTATATACTAATCGATGATAGTCAATGATAGTTGAGCGCGCGCTTCCGTTTGACCGCCAACTATCATGCATTATTATTCAACACATTGTAACACTACCCAAATATGGTCATGATGCTCTCGATATCCGTAACAGATATCCGGCGGTATACGTAGCTTCGTACGTGGGAAAAAAAAGTGAAGTGAGAAAATGTCGACAGAGAGATTTACAAGGATTTAGGCTGTTTTGTTATCAATTTGTTGAATAATAAAACAATTATCCTGCTCAATCTCGCGGATTATCGTCTGATTTTAGCCGACTCGGCCTACGGCCTCGTCGGCCAAGTATCAGACGATATTCCGCGCGATTTCGCAGGATAATTGTTAACTATCATCAACTATCATTCAGTTTGAGCTTGTTCAAATTCTTCATGATAGTCGATGATAGTTCAGTCTCGTTTGACCACGCGTACGATAGTTCATGATAGTTTTTCGGTCAGCTGTTTTGGTAATCACTGGCCTGATAGCGGCCAGAAAACATGCTGCCGCTCTCTTTCGTCGCGAAAAATTCATACTTTTACAAGTTTGTCTTACGGGAGGCCATTTAGCATTTACATTTTTACGCGGAAAGAGGTCGGAACTCGCTGCTCTCGTGACTTTGCTTGCGCGACTGCCGGTGAACTATCGTCAACTATCATGAACTTCTTTGGCCGTTTGACCATGTGAATGATAGTTGGTGATAGTTGATGATAGTTAGGGGAGAATCAACTATCATCGACTATCACGCGCCGTTTGACCAGGGCTTTACAGTGGAACTCCGCTTTGCAAACACCCCGTTATTGCAGTTATTTTTTTGTCCCAAACATTCGGAGACCCCAACCTTAATTTTCTTCATAAATTTACCTTTGCCTGCAAATGAAAAAAACAATATTGTTTAGTCCTAGAATCTGAGTCAATGGCAAGTTTTGAATTAAATAATACCTGTCATGAATCGATCCATGATTACATTGGTTCTTGATTATGACCCATTTAGGGATAGATAAATTATTGCGGCATAATTTAAAATCCGCGACCGAAATATTTAGGCCTGGGTTACCACCTTCTTGGTCCGAGGCAAATTAACCAGCTCTTCCGGTCTTCCAGCATATAACCAACAGTGTTCTTTCTTCTGCCGTAAATACTTCGACATTTACTGCTTTGATTTGATCTTCTACAAGCTTAAATCGAGCGGTCAGGCTCATTCTTTGTTTAGATAGTTTTTTTAAATCGGAAAAGCGCGACATCGTTGATGTGGTCTTGTCATAAAACGGAAACTATAAGTCGGTCCTGGGACAAGAGTAACGCAAGAGTCACTTGTGCCACTACATACTTTCGTTTCGTCGTTTTAAATATTCGCTTTAAATTGAAAGACCTCATATCTTCTGATCCTGAAAATAATTTTACGTACAGTGAGCTCAATTCACTCGTTCTTGATCTTCTCGGGCCATCCTCAGTTCACTTTTTTCCTTCTCTAGTCTCTCTACTACTCTCTTTCATCCTCTTTTTCCCCCCAGCCTGGAAACACTTCCATACAATTTAGTTAGAGACAACAAATCACCGATTCATTGTCTATTCCTATTGGTCCCTACGCTAAAGACTTGGTTTTAAAATTTATTCCAACGCGAATCGTAACTTTCATTCAAAGGGCCACTTGATTCTTTTCAGCCCGCGAAGCGTGAAAACGAGCACCGAGTTTAAAACTCTGATTTTTTTTAAAAAACGTAGCAAAATACAAAGCACCCCAAGGCGTTTGGTTCTAATTTGTAAAACAACTTCGAGCTAGGAAAAAAAAAACAAAAAGAAAACAACAACAACAAAGAAAAAAATCGTTCTGTCCATACCGCAACGCATATTACTTTGGGGTTTGTTCACTTGAGAGCGCCGGTCGACGACAACAAAAGCTGAAACCAGACAATAGGTTATTGTTTAGTCTTTTGCATTTCGATTTACATTTGAAATCTTGCAAAGTCACCGAGTAACAAAACAAAAGAAGTTTGTAAATGAGCATGTTTAATTTGGCATTTCAAGTCGACAAGAAAACTCACACCAATGAAATACCAAAATCAAGAAAAAAAAAACCTTTCAAACATATGGCGTTTCCCTGCAACCGAATTTAAGTTGCGAGCATTTGAAAGCAGGCCTGGGGAAAACATCAAATTTGGCACATTATAAATCGATGATTTGTTTTATTTCAGACATTGTAAACTTCTTTGAATCGATCTGACTTTTCACTATCCTTGTCGCGATTTGAAATGACCTATTTAAAGCCCTTCTCAGCCGTTCTACAGCCAGAAGTTCTATTAAAATGTTCTCAGTTTAAAATCTCGTTTGCAAATGTTTGCAGCTGTTTTCCGCGTATCGTGCAAAGGTTGATTTAATACGTCGCTCTTTTCAAGCGTGAGATAATTAATAAAGCAAGTATACCAGTAAAGAGTCTTGTCTAGACGCATCTAAAAAAAAACTTAGAAACGTTAAACAAACTGTTCCTGAATCGCGGTAGCTCGATATTTAAATATGGCGCACGACCGAAGAGTCTCGAAGAGAGAAATGTTTTTGAGAATCGAACTACCGCGATTTAACCGTCACCAAGAACAGCTCTCTTCAGAACTACGCTCGTACGGAAGACCACACAAGAATAACTAGTTGCATATCGTTTCTAAGACATTTTTTTAAGTGTATCGAGTGGGTATAAATACACGATAACTTGTTCTTCACGTTAGCCTCGGCACTGAAAAAGTTTTAGAAGTGAAATTAATCCTAGAGAATATAATGCACTTTCAATACTAGTCCACAAACTGCTATTTCCTTTTGTTTGTCTGGGTCTAAATTGTAGGAAACCTGAAAATAGTATTTTACTAAGGTAAAAAAACGTCAAAGAAATTATAAGAAACCATAAAGGAACAAGGATGGTTAAGGATGGAGACGATTAACACGGATTACAAACCACGAACTTGAAAAATGTTTGGCTCGGTTTTCCAAGATGCGTGTAAACCGTGACACAGCTCAGTTAAGTAACAGTGGACATCTTGCCTTTGTTTTACCACCCTTCAATTTTTCTCGCTCCCTTTGCTGCTTTGTGACAACGCATCAAACTCAGCGCTTCGTTTGCACGTCGCTTTTAAGTAACTCGCGTCGAGATGAGCAGAAAGACAAATTTAGTTAGGCATAAATCGCAACATCGAGCTTAGTATATTAAGAGTTTAGAACGAAGAATTAAGCATATCTCTTGAGAATCTTTGTAGCTGCGTGATATTTTATTTAATATCTAAATTAGATAAAATTGGTCTGTACTGCACTTCATCATAGAATCCCCGAAACATTCCAGGCTTCAGAGTCCAGTCCATATTAGACTACAAGAAATCCTCGTTCCCCTCAGTATCAGTCGAGTGGGAAACACGCGAGGACGCGCGAGACGCCACACGTCGGGTCAAGAAAATCAATGTATTTTCTCGTAGATTGGCGCAGAAAATAAGAAATTATCAACAAGCTTGTGTTTATGTACCATCTATCAAGTACTTGCCACTAACACTGGGTAACATAAACAAAACATTAACGTAAAAGAATAGGTACGGGGAGATAAAGCTTTAGAGTGAAAGTTTATGACTGAGACAGCAAGCGCCTAAGTTCTGTATTTGTTTCGTAACCGCTCAAAGTCTTCACTGCTCACAACGCTCTGTTGCGAAAAGGAAACTTGCAGCTTGGAGAACAGTTGTTGAAGTTCTGTTGAAGAGAAAAGAATGAATGAATGAATTCTCAGGACGAACCTTCTATGAAATAAAAATCAGTCGGTCAGACAGTCAGACAATTAAACTGTCAGTCAGACAGTTAGACAGACAGACGGAGAAACAGAGAGACAGACAGAAAGACGCCGGCCAGTGTCCTTCTGTCTGTCAGTCGGTCAGTTGGTCGGTCAGACAGAGACGTCTGTCCGTCCATCCATATGTCCATCTGTCTGTCAGTCAGTCAGTCAGTCAGTCAGTCAGTAAGACATTTAGTCAGTTAAAAAGGGTCGAGTAGACTGCAGAACGTTCTCACCTTTCTTCTCCTTTGAAGACATAAACAGCATTACCATATCAAATCGATCTACGTGACTCAGCTTTTCCAGTATGTCCCACGCCAAGTTTTCTTCTCCTAATAAAATACCGCGATCGTTAGATTTCGCTTGATATAAAGGTCAGTGATACACACAACACATCAACCAAGGTTTTCTTAACGCTCTTATATCACTTCAACGCCTCAGAAGAACATAAAGTTTACAGTAAAACAAGCAATTACCTTGTGGCACAATTTCTTGGCTGAGTGCTGCGATAATACCGTTTAACATCGGCGCATCAAGTTTGTTACTGAGAACTGAAAAGTAAAACAAAATCACTGTAGAAATCATATAGGGGAATCCTTGTTTACATTATTTGCCTCATTAGCATAAGCAATTCAGTTTTTGACGGAGCTACAAAGAAATCAGTTCTGAATATTGAAAGGTCGTAGTACGATTAACTCTGCCAGTGAATATGAGCCTGATGTATTGAATACTTTTTGTGCAACACGGGTTTAAAAACTCAAAATTTAACAAAGAATGTATGAGCTCATTAGCGCTTTTGCCACACAGAAATTTTGCAGTTTTTGAAAGACAATTTCTTTTTGAATATTACACCCAAAGAGCTAAAAATTTCACCATGTACTAAGTTTCACTAGTTCTTTAGCTACCTGAAGTCAATTCTTATCTAACATGTTGCCTTCTGTATGCAAAGCCGTATGCAAATGAGCAAAAATGTAAAAATCCGCCTATAGAATGCAGCACACTTCACCTGCACAAGAAAGCCTCTGACCCTACCTTGCGGTGCTAATTACACCATCCCTTTTCACACCTCACCTACTTCTTCCTTCCCCTGTTACTCTTTTCCTTCTCCCCTTCCCTTTCGCTACTTTCTTCTCTCTCTTCCCATCTCTACCCTCACTTTGCCTTCAATCTCCTACGTTTCTCTCCCTTCACTTTCTTTCGGTTCTGTTCTCTATCATCACTCTCCCAGACTTCCCTCGCTTTTCCTTTTCGTCTACCCTTTCGTTTACCTTCCCTTCCCGTCCCGTCCCTTCTCTTACCTACCCGTCCCGTCCCGTCCCTCCTCGTCTCTTTCCCTCCTCCTTCCTCTCTCTCTCTCGTCTCCTTTTCCTCCGCTCCATTCAACTTCCCACCTTCATTAGCCTGCGTGGCCGGCGTCGAAGGGGAGGGAAAGGGGAAAACGACTGCGCGAAGTGAGTGAGCGTGACGCGTGACGGGTGAGCGTTCCTTCCTCCTCTCCTCCCAATCCCCTCCCTAGCCCTACGGCCTGCCACGCAGGCTACACCTTCATCGCCGCGTTAGACCTAGTACCTCACCATCCCAAACTGTTATTTACCTTTGGCAAGGCGCTTCGTCTCCAGCTGTCTCAGTAAATCAGCATACTCTTTAATGTTGTTCTTCTTAACCGAGTTCCAGGCTTGAAAGAAATCATAAGCGGTGTTCTGTTGATAAAAAGACACGAGACTACGTTTATTCAGAGCCAGGTATCGAAATGCATAGCAAGTCAAAATAAGAGCTTTTAATCCAACACATGTCGACACATTGCGTTCACACTTGCACCAAAACACGTTAAGAGTGAACAAGTCTTTCGTTTAAACTAATTTCTTACCACAATTCACGACTGGTTCTTTAATTTATGTGGTTTTGAGCCACTCGTATCAAATCGTTGAAATAACATTCTGGAAAACGCCACGCTCGGCCGCCATGTTGAACGTGTTTTGTTTGGCTTAGGGCTACGTCACAGTTTGCGCATCGTGATAAGTTTAGCCTAAATTTTTCAATTTCTTCATATGTAATCCGTGTTAATCTTCTCCATCCTTAACCATCCTTGTTCCTTTATGGTTTATTATTATCTCTTTGGTGTTTTTCTATCTTAGTAAACTGCGATTTTCGGGTTTCCTTCAATTTGTAGGTTATTTTGTACGTAGCAAAAATGCCATAACTGAGCTCCTTCTAAAGATCGAAAATACCTCGTGGCCGAGGTGGCTTCGGGGAGCAGGGATGGTGCAGTGGTGAGAGCACTCGCCTCCTACCAATGTGGCCTGGGTTCGATTCCAAGACCCGGCGTCATATGTGGGTTGAGTTTGTTGTTGGTTCTCTACTCTGCTCCGAGAGGTTTTTCTCCGGGTACTCCGGTTTTCCCCTCTCCTCAAAAACTAACATTTCCAAATTCCAATGCGATCACGGAATGCACCGGCATTCCTGGACGAGTTCTTGTGAGCTCCTTGGTGCTCCGTGGGTAATTGCTCCGTGGGTAAACAAATTTACATTTTTTTTTTACATTTTTTCAGTCATGCTTTACCCAAACTTCTCTCAATCATGATGTAGACCCGAGGATGTGATTATCTTTCTGTCGTAAAACATCTCGCCCTCTTGACAAGACCTCACATGTCTCGGCTCAGGAGCTACGCAGTAACATAGTATAAAGGTTACAGGACGTTACAAACCTTGGCAAGCTTGACTGGCTTCACCGCTGCAGGTTCCTGATCGGAGTTTGTTGAAACGTCGCTCGGAGGTTTGTTTGGAGAAGACCGTTTTTTTGATGAGGAGACTGGGTGTTCATCATCCTAAAAAACAAATGATAACACATCGAAAACAGACCCACAAACGCTCTGTAGAGCTTTACATGGCTCAAGAAGGGTTGCAAGACTCTGTAAGAACTTTGATCTTGACAGGGGATTAAAGAATTCCTTTAACTGCAGCCAACCATTAATACAAATACAAATGTCAACGATTTTTAGTACTGAAGTCCATTCAGAGGTTAACCTGCACCGAACCCTAGGTAACAATGGGCAAATGCCACCCGCACACGGGTGGAGAAAGAACTGGTTAGCCTCGTTTCTAGGATGCCAGGCAACAAGATGTTCAACCCACGCACCCTTTGCAACTGACTAGGTCCATTTTGAAATTGCTACTCAGTCTAAAACGATTAATACTTGTACCACAGAATCTCGTCTCCAGGAATGGACCGCGCTAAAGGTTTATTTCAAAAACGTTGCTTAGTAACATGACGTCACCTGATAACGACAAGCTGACGTCACAACTGTCTGTAGTACTCGTGCTATCTTAACGTTGACAAAGACAGTCGAGGTTTTATGGAAAATGCAATGCGTATTTGTAGGCACCAGCCCTTATCGATCTAGCTGGAGCAGTCATAATCTGACTTCGCTGCTTGAGAAAACTCCGTGTGGCGTCTCTCACTGATTGTTTATTTCGCGGGGAAATTTAAAACCAGACAACCAATCAGATAAAACTGCACGAATTAAAATGAATGTTTGTCTGGTCGGTTCGCAGTTGTTTGACAAGCAACAAAGTTTTAGCAGACTGTTTACTCGGGCTTTCAACAAGAAGAAAACTTTAAAAAAAAACAAATGAATAAAGGGGGTAAGTTTGTAACGAAGCTGTAGTGCTGCGTCGGTGGGGAGTATTACAAGATAATTTGGTTTTATTGATAAGTTGATAATGTGAATTGGCCACCGTCAGGAGATTCGAAAGCTGACGTTTCGAGCGTTAGCCCTTCGTCGGAGCGAAAAAAAAAAAACACTCGACTAACCTCGTCGTCATTTTCTTGTACGTCCTTGATAGGTATCTTTCTCCATTCTGGCGCCTTTTCTTCATGGTTCGTCTGTGGCGTCTGCTGTTCTTCTTTCTTCCCGTTTGCCTTTTTCTTTGGTTTCTTCTCTTTAGTTTGTGTCGACCTTCGCTCCTACACAAACAAAAAAACGTCAACTCCAACCTTAGGACTGTTTTCTTGGCTAATAATACACATGAAAAAATTACTCGATTCTGATTGGCTGAGAGCAGTGTAGTTCAAGTGTAACACCAGTGCAAAAAGTGTAACACCGGTGCAAAAAGTGTAACACCAGTGCAAATAACACATCGTAATTCTGGATAATGATTGGCAGAAAGACAATGAGAAATTTTGTAGGCCAATGATATCATGTAAAGCAGTGACAAAAATTTTGTACGGAAACTCTGAAAAAAGTTTTCTCGAATGCGAAAAAAAATGGCTTCAAGAAACATCTTCCGGCAATTTTTCTGCGCGAAGCCGAAGCAGCTCGTGCAATTTCAGCTTTTTGAAAAACTCACTCGTGCAAATTAATTCCAAATTGAACTCGAAACCGTGTGATTACCTATACAAATTTTCACACTACGCCGGAGAAAATTGAAAACGCAGCTTTACTTCTACGGTTAGGCCTACCGTCCACACTAATCCCGCACGAAAACGGAGCTTTTCGAAAACGATGAAGTCGCAATAATCATGTGATATCCCTGCTCGAGGTCTCCTCAAACACAAATCCAAAATGACCGGTGATTGTTGCGTTTTTAAATTCCTCCGGTGTAGTGTGGAAGGAAAACATTTGATGGCATTTTCAGAGTGAAACCTCCGTTTTCAAATTCTTCCGGAGTACTGTGGACAGAAAACTCTTCCTCTTAGGAATAGTGTGAGAGTTAAATTTATTACAAACATAGTGACCAGGCTTAGAGCTGGGCGAAAGCATTAAGAGGCTCCGACTATTATCAATGTTAAGCAAACTCTTGGCAGCAGCGAATCGCAAATGATCGTTAATATTAGAGCAACAAACGATTGCCTACATTTTCTGATTCATTTTGTAACAGTATAAAGCACCATTCATTCCCGCAATGCTCATTTTGACTTGATATCCGACATACCGAGATGTATTTTAAGTTTCTGAAAATAGTTGATTTTTGAACTTTCACGAAAAGCTCGTTAAAGCTCGAGACGGCACTAGTTCAAAGGATGCTGCGGAAACCCTTAAGACAACTGTAGAAATTTCAACAGGTAGAAAGAAGAAAAGTTACTCTCTTCTTCAGAGCTAGTTGTTTTTCCTAGCGTTGCAAAGTGTTCCAATGCAAGCGAGTAGAATTTGGCCATTTTTCACATTAATCTTTTCTATTTTTTCGAAGATCTCAAAAACTATAAATTTTTTGAAACTCAAAGTGATAATGGTATATTCGAGGATTGTTCCCCAAACGTGTTCTTCAGGCAAGGCATCAGGATTTTCGATTTTTGGAGACTGGCCGGCGATTCTTGATACTTTCAGACAGTGACTCTAAAAATCTAGGCAAACTCCACAACCTTCCACAAGGAAAAAACGTTATCACAATAGACTATCAAACTACCTTACTTGTTCCTGTACGAGGGTGCAATACTAAACAGGTTTGAGTACCTTTCGACACAAGTCCAGCACGACCTCCAGCTCCTTCTTAGCGGCAGCGTTCTTCGGTTCAATTTTTTGAAGTGCAAACAGGTCTCGGGCGGCAGAATCGTATTGGCACAACGCCTGTCAATCACAAATAGTACGCACAATTACTACAGAGGGTTTACTTAGAAAAACACTTCTGCGCTGGTACCTTGCTCAATACTAGTGAAACATTATCTTTTTTTATAACTTACTCAGTTATTTCACCATTTTCCCTTCACTTTTTTTCATAATTAGTCTCAACTTTTTCTGTTACACGTAATTTTAAGGGGCACAACATTAGTTTATCTAGATGTGCCCTTCTCCTCTCCTTCTAATATGCTATGTAAATCAATTTAAGTGTGGTAATTTTGTATTTGTGTGTTTGACTTTTTATACAATTTTTAATCTTACTGTTTTACTTTCTTCAAGTTATATCTACTTAAGTATCAGCTAGGGATTGGAGGAACCAATAAAAACAATAAAAATATAATAAACAGAGGTTTCCTTGACTATCACAAGAGTTTTTAAGCGGGTTGAGCTTATGATTGGTTCAAAAAGCGCATGCTGCTCGCCCTAACCAATAAAAATGAAGATCCTATCATCGCAGCCAATCAGGGATAAAAACGGAGACAGGAAGTGACGCGTTTACGAGCGACTTTTCCCGCGCGTTTCTGTCTTTCTTTTCGTTCATACCAATCGCAGATTAAAATTTCACGTCCTTATAAATTTACTTCCAGCACCCTAAAATGCCACAGTCACTGGCTCTTGGACGAAAGCTCGGTCACCTAAAACGCGACACGATCACGGCAATCTTGGCCGCATTTTAGTCAAAACGTTGCTAAAATTAGGATTTTCGACACAGACCCACGATACAGACTTTCGCTATACACGAAATACAGGCAAGCTTAGCTTACACATGAAATACACCTGGAGAAAAAGATACGTAGTAAAGTCAATTGATGAATTAAGTCAATCACTTTTTGCGATATTTGTAAGATAAGACAGAATCTTCATTACCTACAACCCTTTTATAACTTAAGTGCGAGAGTAAAGTGATTTTTTAACAAAACTAGAACACCGTTTTTAGGCTGTCATAGCAGTAAATGTTGTTGAATTTTCACCTTAGAAACCCTGCTTGTGATCGTGTCCCTTAAAATTAGGAGTTCCAAAAAAAACGACCACACCACAATCTAATACTACTTAGGTAAAGCGAAGGATTTGTTCTAGGGAAGCCATGGTAGACTGTCTCTCGTTTCTAACAAGTTTTCAACTGAAATTGTAACTCGTGGATTGTATGTACCCTGCTTATTTTCTTTCTATACGCTTGGCACAAACCTTTTTTGCAAGTGATCTTCGGAAAAGTGCTTTGACATTGTCAGCTTGAAGTCTTAGCGCTTCTGAAGTGTCCTCTATTGCCAGCTCATGCTATAAACAACAAAACAAAACTGTCAACAACGACAGTCTTGATGAACCACAAAATTCTCATCACTGGCATAGTAAAAAATGTATGGGTTTTGGTAAGGAGAATTGATATCTTTACCTGATTTAGCCGCAGGTAACACAGCGCTCTGTTTGTATAAACTGCTACATTTTCCGGGTCGATATCAGTGCACTCATTATAACATTTAACAGCTTCCTCATAACGGTTCTGTGGGGAAAAATATCAACACTTTGTTACTACTGTATATTGTTCTTGGCTAGATGAAACGTCTGCCAGTCAGACTTCAATAGCTGGGTGCATTTATCAGGGGGCGGGGGTGCTTTCTGGTTTCCATAGGATAGAGGGACTAACAGTATTGATTACTTCCCCAGGGTAGGGGGGAGGAAGAGGCACTGTCATCTGATAAAGTGTTTTGCCCAAGAACACGACACAATGACCAGGCCCAGGGCTCTCACTTGGACTACGTGATCCAGAGTTGCTATGCACTATGCACAGTGCACTATACACTTTGCACTGTGCGCTGTGAGCTGTGCACTATACACTATGCAGTGCGCACTATGCATTATAAACTGTGCACTGTGCACTATGTACTATGTACTGTGCACTATGTATCTGTGCACTGCGCACTATGCACTATGCACTGTGCACTATGCACTGTGCACTATACACTTTGCACTATGCGCTGTGCACTGTGAGCTGTGCACTATACACTATGCAGTGCACACTATGCATTATAAACTGTGCACTGTGCACTATGTACTATGTACTGTGCACTATGCACTATCAGGAGTTTCGTTAAGGGCCAGGACCAGGCAAATTGACCGGCTGTGCGGATGATTTTGCCCAGCTGGTTTAACAGTCTAGAGGAAAGTTTTCCTTATCAAGAAGTTCAGTTAAAAAAGTTTGGATTCGCTCCGACGAAGGGCTAATGCTCGAACGTCAGCTTCCGAATCTCTTTACGGTGGCCAATTCACTTTATCAACCCAGTTGATAAAATCAAATTATCTTGTAATACTCCCACCGACGCAGCACCACAGTTTCTTTAGAAACTTGCCCCATAAAAAAGTTTGGCCTGCCTCATGCCCAGCGAAAAGCAGTTGCCCTCCTGATGAAAATGTTAATGAAATCTGACTAGGCTACATGTATGTTAGACCACTATTCCAAGCTTTGTCGACAACACAACTCTGCAAGCCCAGAATAAGAGGTGTCTGTCTTAGAATAATTTTATAGCACTGCAATAAAATACTGATACACTTCTAAATTCAAACTCTACAAGCACACGGTCACAAAAATGCAGTCAAACATACCTACCTGTTTAACAAAAGAATTTCCCTGATCTTTACACTGTGAAAATCTCACAGCTGGGTCAACATGGGACTCGACTGTGGAATTATCTGTCACAGGGGAGGGGTCGCTAGTGGTAGATGTGCCTCCAGTGGCACCCTCTGGAGGGGAGGATTGGGCAGCACTTGTTGTGCCAATAGTATCATGTGTGGGAGAAGCCTCGGTTGTGATTTTTGTGGTACTAATTTCTGACTGTGGTGGGTGGGGTTGGTTTGTGTTTTGAGTCTGTGTAGGGGTGGGGTGAGTTAATGAGTTATCAATTGCAGCTTGGTTGGATGAAGAACTGGGTTCTGGAGGCGACACTTTATCTTTCCATTCAGGTCCATAGAGAATCTCCAGTGATTTGGAAACCCTGGGGAGTAAAAGAAAAAACAAATAAAATGTCATTGCCAGAAAGCATCTCAACTTAACAACAAAATTGGCCAAAGTAACAACAAAGCTTTTAATCAAGGTTATTTAGTATTTTCAGATGTGACACATGTATGTTCTCTACTCTGTTAGGATCAGTAAAATTGGAAGTGATGAGAAGTATGGCAATGAACACAAGATGGTTTAAGTTTTGGTCATAAACTTGACAGGTTTTCAGTCAGTTTTGATTCGCAGCTGGTACAATTTGCAGTCTGATAATAACACTGCAGGACTTATAAATGAAATGCAATCACCTGTAGTTTCCTTGTATTGCCGACAAATCCTGTGGCCAGATTTTCAATGCCATCTGATAATCCTGCCAGGCCTTGGCGTGTCTTAAAGAAAATCAAATCAAATCAAAACAGTTTGAAAGAATGTTATGTACAGATCTCCTCAAATACAAATCCACTTTCTTGCAAGATGCAACAGATGAACTGTAGCCCATAGCAGCTGTTACAACTGAGCATGCTTAATTTTCCCTCGATTTTAAGGGTGGAATTGCCTGTTGATGAGAGAATTGACCCAGAAAGTAACAAGTTTGGTACAGGTGTGGAGAACAAAGCTACAGGGGACTCAAAACGTAATGACAACCCTGGTCTACAGCTGTGTCGAGTTTCTTGAGACAAGTGTCGTTTATTAAAAGCTGCCAGAACATTGGACTGTTATTAAAAGCTGCCAGAACACTGGACGTTCATAAAAAGCTGCCAACACACTGTTCTTGGGAAATTAAAAAAATGTATTCCTTTTAAAGAAAATTGTTTCTAAGTCTTTCCATCAGTTGTCTTAAATACATTTGAAATTCAGGCTGAAATGTTCCATTTTGTACACAGCATTACTGAAATCTTAGTGGGTATCACAGATTAGTTGTTGTGCAAAGGTTTCTACCGATGTCTGCGATTCTGTGCAGAGTCAAATTTTGTTTATATATAATTTTTCAGACCAAACTCTAAGAAGTTGTTATCATGCATGCACAATGACCAGGGATGGAGACAAAGGCCAGAAAAGAGATATCTGTCCTCTTATTATAAACTAATATCTAAGGGTTTAAAGGTAAAGTTTGCATACATGTACAAGCCAAGTGGCCCATCAGGCAAGCGCTTATTCTGGTTTCTATAGCACGAAGTGACTAGGAGTATTTCTACTCCCCCCTAGATAGGATGCTAATCCATCGCAGGGTTACCCCCAGCATTACGATTGTTCATACCCATGCTTATGCACGTGGGTGGAGAGAGGCACTGTTAGCATTAAGTGTCTTGTCCAAGAACACAAAGCTATAACTCTGGCTACAGCTCAAAGCCAGACAGCTTCATCTGGAAATGAGTGCACTAATCATGAGGCTACCCAACCTCTCAGGGTTCAAGAAACAAACTAAAATATAACCAGTGGGAAGATTTGCATACTTTTCTGTGGTTTCATATGCATGTGCTCTCTTAAGCAATGGTCGGAAAGCACCTGGTATAATTTCCAGGGCTGCTGTACAATCCAAAATACAGCCAGCACAGTCGCCAATCTTCATCAAGCACGAGCCGCGGTTACACAACAAGGCACACAGAGGTCTGTGGAATACAACTTTATCTGTGGAGAAGAACAGCAGACAGCTACATCTTAAAACCAAATTATCTTGTAATACTCCCACCGACGCAGCACCACAGTTTCTTTAGAAACTTGCCCCCTAGCTACATCTTAACACTCAGTCAGATTCCATGCTGCAAACCTTGTCTAATGAAAAATACAGTATACTTCTGCTTAATGACTTAATGATACTCTTGAGATAAAAAGACCTCTTACTAACTGAGCGTGAGGGCTGTACTGGGAAATACTGGCCTGAGCTTGGATGCAGTATGGGCCGAGAGCAGTGAGGTCTGTACAAAAACAACTGAGGACCAATGTTCTCTAGAACAGCTGGAGCAAGTTAGGCTGGCATCAAGCACAGTGCTGTAGTTTATTACATGGCAATTAGCTCAAGCTTTCAAAACCAGTAATACCCCACAAAAGACTGTTTCCACAAGAAAAACATGGAAACGGTCTGTATACCAAAAGAACCAATCAAAATAATCTCCAGCTTTTGGCTCTCAGTAACAGAATGGCTTAAATATTATTTTGTTACCTTTATAATTTAAACACTTTTTAATATTAATATGACTTTTGGTTTTTTTTAGAAAAGATGCAAAATATTTCATAACATTTTTCTTTTTTACCTTTCTGAAGGATATCAATGGCTTGTGTGAACTGTTCTGCTGCTTCAGCAAATCTTCCAAGCTTAAACATTTTTGACCCTTCTTTCTGGGCTTTCAGCACCAGTGCAGGTAATTCAGGCTCTGGCTCCACTTGTGATTTTTCAACTGATTGCAAATTGCCACTCTCCATAGTGCTGTTCATAGTTTCTGTTTGTGGTTCCATTTTGTTATGTGCTTCGTTTGGTGTTTCACCAACATGACCAATGCCATTTAAATTCTGAGAGGTTTCTGTCTCGTTTTCACCATCTACCTCAACAATCTTTAACCTTTTTCCTTTCGGTTTAGCCAAAGGTGTGTTTTCTGTTACAACAGAATCACTAGTGTCTGAGGAAGTTCTAATATTATCTGCAGATTCATTTTGGAAATTCTTCTTTGAATCCTCTGACATTTCAACATTGCTTGGATCTCTATTTGCACTGTAAGGAAATCAAATGAAATAGAAATGAAAAACACTTTTATGTTTCCCAAGTACGTATATTTGCAATAGTTGATCCATAATCCCTTCCTATAAACACATCCACAATAAAATAAAGTAACCTTGTTATACTTTTGAAGAAATTCACTTGAAACAGAATGCAAGTCTTTGTTCACAAGTTCAAAACTTAGTCGCAACCTTCCTTAAAGTCATTTAGTAGACTAATCTGCCGTGACGTAAAACCAATTGTACATTAATAATAAGCATTAAGGTGGCTCTGAACTCACACTACAGAATTTTTTTTACTTTGCAGAAAGTTGCATCTTATCATGCTTATCACAATTCGATAATAAAAAACGGGGGTCACCAAACTCGTTTGAGAGTTAAAGCTAAAATTAAGGACCTGTTTTAGCAGGTCATGCTGTTACCATGGTAACCTATTTTGTCACAAATTATAATAATGTGTTCACCAATGACTGGGCAGTTTTTTGATACCATGATTGTAGGATCAACTAATAAAGAGTGGTTATAATGACCCATCAAAATCAAAGTCTTGAAAAGTGCTTTAAACTGTTGCCAGCCACCTTAAATGAACCTCTAATCACCTAATGGTTTCAAACACCTAATTCTACATGATAAAATTCTTCCAAAAACAACAAAACAAAACTGTAGGCTAGGAAATGTTACTTTATTTATCTAGACTGTTACAAAACTGCACGCACAAGAAACCTAACATATGACAAATAAAGTTTCAGTTTAATTACCTTTCTTTTTTCTTCATTTCCTCAAGCAATTCCTTTTTTAAATAAATAAAAGCACAAGACAGTTGTTGTTTGATCTCAAGATAATTCCACACGGTCCAAGGAAGGTCCTTTAAATTTACAAGGGTGGGGGTGGGAGGAGACATTAGAAGACAAATTGTCTATGCCTTGGCTGTTTAGAGTCGGCACACACTGAGGGACATGTTGCAGTGACAAGCAGCAGGAACAAGCCCCTTCTTAGCATAGGATACATGTTGCAGGCCGGTCAGTTTACAACCTGATGTACACAAAGCAGATAATGGTTCATTTCTTTGTTGTAGCGGGGACAGTTTGCAAGAGCAGTGCACACAATGCAACATGGAAAATTGAGGAGACAATAATCTGTCCCCGCAACATAATTTTTCGGAAAAACCAGCATGTCACACAAGGTAAACTGTCGCTGCAACATGTCCCCACATCATGTCCCTGAAACATGTCTCCTAGTGTATTCAGACCTTAACTATTTTGCTCCTGGGAAACTGAAAACATGAGTTTGTACATGCATAGTCCAGTTACTACTGTGACTTATCAATACTTGATACTAGTGCTTCTAGCATAATATTTTTAATTTAATTTTGGGAAAAATAAATATTTCAGAAAGAAAATGTGTACCTTGGCTCTCTTATTGTTGGGTTCTATAGCGAGAACTTGAGAAAGATCCTCCTTTGCATCTTGATCAAGCCCTTGTCCTTGATGAGCTATGGCCTTCCTTAGGTGAGCTATGAATTCAAAGCAAAAGAATATAATTTATATTAAGTTTAAAACAATTTTAAGAGAAAACCTGTACTAGGTTAAACACAGATGACCTTTGTTTCAAGTTTCTAGTTACATGCTCTGAACAGAACACAAAAACATGGTAACTATATGAACTGGTATGTCTACTTACAATGCCTCCTCACAAACAACATGCAGCATGTTAAGTCTTGTAACCTCGTACTGAGGTTTCAAGCTACTTTTGAGTGGGACATGTGCAGTGCACAAAATGTACTAATCACAACCTTACCTGTATTATTTTGTTTCAAAACTATAAAGCAGGCATTGAGTGATAAGCAGAGATTAACTTATGATTTAAACGGTTTGCATCAATAATTTATGCAGGCAAGAGTTGGCAAATCGAGTCGCACAAAAAATCTTGCATTTTACCTTTGACATTCTTGGGCTCCATACTAAGAACATGGTTGCAGTCATCCACGGCTTCTTGGAACTTTTCAAGCTTTATTTCTTCAGGAGAAAAAACAATTAACATTAAAGCATGATTGTCTATGATACTTCATTCTAACTTGATATCCCGCCTCAGTTGTTTACAAACTGAGTGGCACTAATCTGGAATTAATGAGGCTAAATGTAACTTACTAGGCTAAGATAAATGCAAGAAAATATTACTGGTGAGCAGTCCCCCACTGGCTTGGTGTGTGGGGTGGCCAGGGGTTCAGCACAGGGGCCCTTGTAGATTACAGCGTGTCAAGTCATTCTACATGTTTTTTGCTGCTGAACTGTTCTCCTAACAGCATAAAACTTAGCTTTCTTAATTCACTTGTAATTCCCAAACATTCTCCTTGCTTTCTCTAAGTTACAGCACTGCATAAGCATTCTTTTCCTAATAAGTGCCCTATTTGCACAAGCTACCAAAATTTAACATGTACTGTGGGTGTTAAATAGAATTTTATGGTACAGGTACATACTAGATACTGTACAGCGTACCTGCAAGTGCTCTGTTGTTATACACAGCTGCTGCCTTGGGATTCAGCTCAATGCTGCGGCAGTAATACATCAAAGCCTCAGAATAGTTGCCAGTCTGAAAAGATTCATTGCCTTTCTCCTTTTCCCTACTGGCTAGGACTTGTCTTTCAGTCTCACTTTTGTCTTTTCAGAATAAAAAAAGTATATATATATAAATAAATCTGTACATCATTTTTCTAACTACAGGTATATTAAAGGGTGCACTGGAAGGTAATACTTTTGTGTAAATGCTTGTATCTGGGTCGGTGTCCAGCCATCAACAGAGTAGAATAACGTTATCCTTTCCAAAAGAACTGTTACATATAGCTATGGACAGCAAAATCAAGCCTGTTTAAGCTTGATCGGATTGGTAACTACAGAAATTGTCTTGGTGAGTTCTGCAAGCCTGCCATTGCTAAAACAAACAGCTGATAATGTATGTCTGGGACTAAGACCGAGTGGTAATTTAACAGAAGGCCAGATGGCCACTCAGATAGATGGACAGAAAGACAGACCTGTAGAGAGATAGGCAGACAGACAGACACCAGGCCAGTTCTTGGGCCAAGATCCTCATCAGCTTTGTCTCAGAATGACTTGTGCCCAATGCACATTTACCTTTTAAATCTAGATTTGCTGGAACAGCATTCTTGTTAATTGCTCTAGATTTTTCCTGTTTCTTTTTCTTTTCTTCCTCTTCTTTTTTTTCGAGAGACTCAATCTCCTTGTCAGGGTCAAATCTGAACACAAACAAACATAGAAACTCTAAGGCGATTCACATTTAATATTCTTGTTAAGCAACTGTAAACAAAACATACCCGGCCTGCTCCATAGGAGACCAGTAGCTAACTTACTTTTGTTGATACAAAGTAAATTCTCCTAACAGTTACAAAAATAATTCTAATATTCTATTTTTATTGTGCGGGAAATAAAATCAAATAAAAATAGAAAGAATAATCTACCTGTCCCACTCTTGATAGCCACGAGGTAGCACAGTCTTTTTCTTTTTTTCCTCAGAGGGACCTGGCTGCAGATGTCAAAGAAAACACTTTTTAGCCTTGCAGTGAGCATTTTCAAGCAAACCTGCATTTTTTAACTGTTTCTTTAGGGGAACACAAATACAAGTAGAATATTTGAAAAAGAAATCTTAATTGAAAGTGTTTCTGTTTCAACAGCCGTGTCCAGATTTGTTCCACCTGTTTCAGTGTAGC
>OZ026604.1:3754466-3759466 GCA_964020085.1 Micromussa lordhowensis
TGCCTTGCGTGATACGCAAAACGTGTGCACACTAAAAAAAGTAGGCACTGTTCTTAATTAGGTCGCACTAAAAAAAGTAGGCACTGTCCTTAATTAGGTTTGCGACGTTGATTAGCGGGAGTCATCATTCTCTTTGGTTTCTTCTTCAGCTATATAATAAATTTCCGAGCCTTCCAACTCAAAACTAATTTCAGAATCAGATGAAGTAGAAGACATTGTTAGTAAAAACGGAAATTTGTCGACTGTAGGGTCCCAGTGAAAAACTTGTGCTGCAAAAAGGCTTCTACACTCATACAAAGTAAAAGACCTATCTAGGAAAGCTGAAGCGTTCGTTCTGGAATTGATGCCACAGCTTTAACTCTCCACAGATTCCACATGCACACTTGCAAACCATTTGAAACTCAGTTTTGATGGGGCATAGGAATTCGAGTATTTAACCGAATAAAAAAATATTGCGGCAAATTACTTCACAAAATTAGCTTTGTTATTTTAATGAAACAATTCTGGGGTTAGGTGCACTTTTACAATGATAGGTGAAAAAGTTGGTAATGTCCCGGATTTCAATATTTTTAGGTTAGCATCTCTGAGCAGTTTAACAGTACACATTTATGTAGTTACATGCATAGAAACGATAGGCCCTCTGTCTCGCATCATCCACGAAAACAAGTTCTCTAGGATGAACAGCATGATTTCAAGGTGATGCCTCTGAATGAATGGGACCTCTTCAACTTCTGCCATACATGGTAGGGAGAATTTGATGAAAATCAGATCTTTACACATGACTTCCAGAGGAATTCCAGAGACTAGATAAAACTAAAAAGTATTCCAACATTAAAACTCAACCACTACTCACCGCAAAACCTTGAGAATTTTTTCCAGTTCTTTACTATTTTTACACTCCCCGACATAACGATAGTCGAGGTGTTCAATAGGGACTCCGGATGTGGTGTTAGAGCCCGCCAAAAGTCCTACCCCAACATCTTCTCCCATGGCGTGAGTAAACTAGCTCTGAAACATAATGATAAGCTTATATTCAACTGCCATAGACTCGAAGATGCTGTCCAAACACTCACAGCTTCAATAAATTTAATTTCAGCTTACTTTGAAAAAGTAAGCTTAATTATTAGTCTTTCGCTCGCGCTGTCGCAGTCAGTAAGATTTTCCTACAGCAAATTTCGAGCCGTGACGTTTTCAAACGATTCTATATTCGTTCTCAAAGTACCTTTACCTTTTTGTTATCTGTTCATAATACAGTGGTCTGTATTTCGTGGCTGGATTCTAAGCCAAACTTCGGTTTCCAAGAGAATTCCGCAAAACTGTCACCATTTTGGACACCCAAGTGAGCCCACAAAGTCCTAGCGCAGCAAACATGTGCGTTTTCTTTCACGCTATATGATTGGTTTGATTCGGAAGGCTATACCATTGAACCAATCACATCTTTTGATATATGAGCAAGCTGGGTACAAGAATAACACCCGCACCATTGTAATTCCTTTTACCATCTTTCTCGGAATTGGTCAGGTTTCTTTGAAAACTGAATTAATTGATTGCTCATTTCGAAGTCGTCATGAGTTCAGCTATGCTTCACGAATCCATCTGGGCCGACAGGCCGAAATATGAACAAGCCGAGGCGCACTATCAAAGATTTCTGGCGGGAACGATCACTCAGACGGCACATGGAGGGAAGTCAGCTGGAAAGGTGATATTTTTTTTATTTCCGTACATGTACACAATGAATTGATTTAAAGAAGGATATATATAATACATTAATCAGTTAAATAAACGTTTATTATAGTTCTGATCCATTTAACATGACAGTAAAGATTAAAACTTATATTGAATATAAAAGCGTAATGATTCATTTGAAGAATAGAAGCAAGGAATCAGAGCGCAAAGGAATTTATCCGGCGAATATATTTTGGCTTCAGTGATAGAATTCGTTTCAGCGATGCCAATCCATTTTATGTCCATCCCCCTCCTGTAGGCAAGGCAAGTCAAAATTACGCCAAAAGACATCACAGTATTGATGTAAGTCTCAATGTACCCCTCAAGACCCCCCCCCCACCCCCCGCCTCCTCAAGAAAAAAGTATCCTCAGAAATATTCAAAACAGCAAGCAATGTATTATTTCTAATATGGAATGGTCGTCAGAATTGCATTTATATTTTTTTCATATTTTATTTTGCTGTTTTACTTGTAATGCCCCTCGTGCGAAGGTACTACATCACATGTGATGAGCAAGGGTGGCCCTTACAAGATTTGATTGGTAACCCTAACATGAAACTTAACCCTAACCTAACCTAATTCTCTGCCTAACCCTGAGCTAAGATAATAAAACCCTAAAATACTGAATTCTTGCTTAACCCTAAATACTGCATGGCAAATACTCTGTTTTTTAATATTAGATGACTATGACTCGAGGGTATTACTATTAGCCAGAAAAAATTGGAATTCCTTGTTGCATGAATTCAGGGACCCATACCGGCCAAAGGCCAGTATTAAGCTATGTTATGTTGGAATCAAAATCCTCAATAAGGAATTTGAGTGCAACTTCATTTCATCTTGATGATAAAAGAGTGCAATGTAATTAATACATGAACAGATTTGTTCTGCATCTTAACTATTGTTATCCAACTGGGTGCTTTATAGTGTAATTATTTTGATATAATTTTGGAACCCTGCCTAACGGCCATGCTGTAAATACAGCCATGTCGTTATTACACCCACTCTATTCTGGCCTGAATGAAAGCTCCGTTAGCCATTTTCATATTTAACAACTTGTTAATACGGCCAGATTTTTGTGACCTGTTGGCTACCGGATTAATGGGCTTCCACTGTATATTTTAAGATAACTGCGGAAATCTTGTGCACTCATTGGCTAAATTTCATTGTCAGCAAGCAGATAGACACATGGATTTATAATTGATGCAATGCGTCAACGAGTGAGAGCGGACAATCTGTTATTCTAAAAAACAAATTGACGTCAGTTTTTTATGCGTCTGTCCTGTTATTGACAATGAATTTTGTCATAACATTGCCAAAGTAATCAACGGATCCACTCAGCTATCGCCTCGTGGATCCACAGCTACTTCGCCAATGTTATGACGAATTTTATGATCAATAACAGGACAGACACATGAAAAACTGACGTCAATTTCTTAATCATAATCATAAAATCTCTTGAATATCATATTGTTATTCTTTGCTGTTTTCATTCCTTTACTCTTCATTTGTCTGGAAACATTCTAACTTCATGAATTACCAGCAATAAATATTTTGCCTAAATTTTACATTCTCGACCCATTCGCTGTGTGATGTTTATAAATCTTTAGTAATCACCTTTTCCTCAGATGTCAGTCCTTTCCAGCACTATGATCCATAACTCTTTCTGGTTTTTCATGTCTGTTCTTCACTCCTTTCAAAATTAATTCTTTTCTCTCTCAGGCTTCAAGCTTTTCTCCAGTTCAAGAGATAGCAAAAGCCCGTGAAAAAATTCAACAGACTCTTAGCATGGTAAGCTAAACTTAGCTTGCCCCGAGTTTCATCAAATAATTTCAGTATAACCCTTGATGACTTCAACATTTACTGCAGTCCTTTCATATAGAACACACACAGCCTTATGTGCCATTTATGTACAAAGAGTACTATGGGTGTGTTACGTTTCGTATAGAACGGGTTGAATGAATGTAGAGATTAGATCATACCTTTGCAATAGTCTTGTGTTCAAATCAATGTCTTTGCAGTATTTTTTATCTCATTTCAGATGTCTTTGAAATAGCAAATTTCTAGTAGAATAGAACGTTGTTTATTAATATAAGTAATTATAACCTCATTAACTCATTGGTCAGGACCATCTTGTTATTTCAATGTCTATTTCAACACTCAGTCACTCATTTTTGATTCCATGCTTGCACTTTGTTTTACATGTAGGCTCCTTCTTCCACGACAGCTACAGCTGTAGGAGATAAACGCATTGCTGAATTAGAGGAGGAAAACAGACAACTGAAGAAAGGTGCTTGATTACACAAAGGCGCATTCGCTTGTGATTGTTTAGTAATTGTTACTCTGACAAGCAGGGCAAACATTGGACCCTCAGGCGTAGTGTGGTCATTTGCCAGCACCACTTATCCTGGCTACTGTCATAGCAAGGAGAGACGAGAGGGTGTGTTTAAAACACGAAATGGTGGAATGACACTTAACAACGTGGGATATGGTCAACCCATACAATTATTGAGAACTAACCACCTTCAAGTCAGTGATATTTAGGCTAACCGAAGCACCATTTAGGCTTACTGAAGCACTATTTAGACTAACCAAAAGCGTGTTTTAAACACTTGCGTGACAAGAACTATATTATACTCCTGGGTGAAGAGAGGCACTGTGAGAGTAAAGTGCATTGCTGAAGAACACAAACGCAATGCAGAGCTGTAGCCCAAAGAAATTCTGACTGCGGCAATGTCCATGGTTAAATTCTCTTCCATGGTACTTAGTGAAAAAAAGACCTGAAAAAAATGACTAAGGCAAGAGCCTCAGTTTGCTTGTTACTAGCTACGGCCTTGCGATGAGCCTAGCAGGGCTCAAACTTTGACATTTGGATGATACAACACCTCCTCTCAGTACAGCCTTGTAATAATATTGGTCTCAAGATTCCAGTGACTAGTTTCCACTTCTGTCATACATGTAGCCCATTGTGATCCTCA
The DNA here is from genome assembly GCA_964020085.1 of Micromussa lordhowensis. Lineage (NCBI taxonomy): Eukaryota > Metazoa > Cnidaria > Anthozoa > Scleractinia > Lobophylliidae > Micromussa > Micromussa lordhowensis. Next base: position 3,759,166 of record OZ026604.1, read on the forward strand.
GATAATTTCACACAAAATTAATACTTAACATTGGTATTTTACATTCAATTTACATTGTAACATGATGGCAATATTTTTTAACCTGACTTGTATTGATCTTAATTGCAATGTTCTGCAGTCACTGAAGAATTGCAGGCAGCTCTTCAGAAACTCACCCTGCGAGTTGATCAACTTGAAATAGGTAAGAATACTTTCACCTGTAATTTACACTGCATCTACCTGCACCATTAAAAATAAACTAATAATTTATTACAAACTGCAATCAAGACACTATTTTTTAGGGAAACTGAAGTGAATGCTG
>OZ026604.1:3761966-3796966 GCA_964020085.1 Micromussa lordhowensis
CGCACCCGCGCACCCTGTCAGAAGGCCTGCCTGTAGGGGGTCCAGGGGCATACTCCATGGGAACATTTTTAAAATGAGGTCAAGTCTAATGTCCCTTTCGTTAAATTGGGGGTTCAATTAAACTCTCCCCCCCCCCCCCCTTAGTTCTCCCCCAGGTATTACACATGCATGAGATTCTCCGGTAACAACCTCACTCGCGATTAAGAATTAATTATAATTATATTTATGTTATGTATCTGTTTTTTGCATTGTATTTTTGTAGGAAGACGAGGCCAAGAAGGCCAGGTTGGCAGCATATGCAGCTAAGAAAGCAAAAAGTAAGAAATAATACTGCTTGCCATAAAAAGCTAATCTTGGAAACTCTACTCTTTCTCCCAATTTGATTGATTTTAAGTCTGAGTACAGTGGAATCACCATCACAAGCTCTCAAACCTCCTGATAACACGAACCAAATGTTGTTTCCCTCCCCTCAACATTGTAATTTTACCCCCAATTTCTCTAAATACCCGATTTTTCAAACCAATTTTCATTTCCCTTGGAGGTTTAAAGAATCAGGATTTTACTGTATGGAACTCCGTGAAGTATTGTATATAATTGTTGACAAAAAATTATTATTAGAATTATGTGCAACTAATTTCAATGATCGTGAACTACAAAAGTCATTTTCGCATATTGTGAATGCTCTCAAAATTTATTAAAATGTTTCTAACCTTGCAGGTAATTGCCATCAGTCAATTTTCTGTTTTACGATAACTGCAGAAATTCTCGCGCGCTCATTGGCTAATTTTTATCGTCAATATGCGGACAGACACATGAATTTGAAATTCGTGCGACGCGTCAGCGAGCGAGAGCCGGCAATTCGACCATTTGTTATCGTAAAAAACAAATTGACGTCAGTTTTTAATGAGTCTGTCCTGTTATTGACAATGAATTTCGTCATCACATTGTCAAAGTAGTCTGCGGATCCACTCGGCTATCGCCTCGTGGATCCACAGCTACTTTGACAATGTGATGACGAAATTTATGATCAATAACAGGACAGACGCATGAAAAACTGACGTCAATTTGTTAACTTGCAACTGTCTCTCTTTCTTTCTTTTTGTTTAGAACCAGCACTTATAGCAAAGTCAAACATTGTTCTGGATGTTAAACCGGTAAAGTAGATTTCCGTGAGTTTATAAACTAAAAACACCTTTTGCTGTTGTGTTAGTCAATCCTATGACCTATACTACCATTATTTGGCTCATCACACAATGTTCCTCTTGTACAGGAGCATTGTCAACTTGTGTGACAACCCAATAGGCCATTTCCGAGTTCCCTTTTGCCTCCGTGTCAAAACGAGTCTTCGTGCGAAACCATTCATATGAAAATGAGTTCCGCCTACAGGTTCATTTTCATGCAAATCAAACTCATTTTCATAAGAAAGGTTTTGCACTTAGACTCGTTTTGAAATAGAGGCACAAGGGAACTCGGAAATGGCCTATCTAACAGCTGCATGGGAGACTACATGTACCGTTTTAATAACCGTTTTAATAAAAACTCCAGGGAATTGTAAGATTTTTTAAAAGGATTTCATTAATGTCAATAATACTTTTTCGTCCATAGTTCTATAGAAATTATTGCCTGTATGGCCAGCATTCAAAGGAGAAGGAGAGGTGGAAACTAGAAGCGCAATGCATGATCGGGGCTGAGGTTGAGTTCCCATCTCATCCCACTGATCACGCTGGGTGCTTCCCGTTGTAGTTTCCCCATCTTTCCTCCCTTTTGAATGCCGACGGTCCCAACCATGCAGGCTTCAGAAGTTAGTAATAATTGTATCAAACCCTAGTAGGCCTGTTTTGTTTAGGTTCTAACCACCAACATTCCAGATTGTCTTAATTCCTGTGTTTGTGCTAATGTTTCTTTCTTTTTGTTTTGTTTTTGTTTCCCTTTGACAACTCATCGCACAGTGGGATGATGAAACAGGTGTTGTACTGTAATTATATCAGTTGATAAATACTGTAAAAATATGATATAGTGCACAGGCTGCTTATTAATTTTGGCGGCTCAAGAGAGGATGCTTAGTGAAAGCCAGCCACTAATATTTGCAGTAGCATTTCAGTTTAGGAGCAATACCAAGGCTGGCCATCACTTTCTTCTTGAGAAAATTTAAATTGATAATTGTAATAATATGTGATAATTGATAATTGTATGTGCTGGGAACCTGCCTAAGGAGCACTTTTATAGTATGGTATTACTTGTAACATAAACTGGTTTAATACTTAACAATTATTCCATGAGTGTGCATTGGATATGAGTTGGCTATAACCAATCTCATATCCAACAAGCGCGAATGGAATAATTGTTTCATTAAATTCTCAACCTTTTGTTTTGCTAAATTTTATTGAAGTCTAAGAGACGACTGGAAAGTGATGTGACTTCCGGGCGCCGAAACGAAATGCTGAAAATTTTATGCTGAACGACATTTGCTGCATTCATTTCCATATAAGGTCAAACACAGGTATCATGGCTGGTAACTGAGATCAAGTGAACCAATCAGAAAGCTAGAATTGCATTAATCGAGGTTGAGAATTTAATGTTTGTTGTTCTTCTGTTTGTCCAACTGAGAGTTTAATATTTACCGTTTGCACCATTGAAAGTACTTCTGGTTTGTCTCTCGGCATTTTGCAGATTTAAAAGCCCTGGAAGCGGCTGTACGTTCCGTTGAGTGTGATGGACTTGAATGGAAAGCTAGTAAGTACATTTCAATCAACTCTCTCAGATCAAGCTATAAACTCTCCCAAATACAGACTGAGTATCTCAGAATCGAGTGAGTGTGTTTAACCTGGTGTAAAGGCAGAGGTCATTGCTGTTTATTGTCATAAATTAATTTCAAGTCAGCTTTTTTATTATTTTGTATAATTTTCATTTAATGCAACAGTTAAAGATGATTTCCTGTCCGTACTGTGCAGTCTCACCACTCTAATGTTTATAAACATTACAAGTTCCCACTCGATGGAATGCAAATCGATGTTGCTCATTATGAAACACATACCTTATCTTCGAGGCCTTTCAAATTCTTTTTCCAACAGCTTCATTGATTTTACAGCAGCAAAGTTGTTTCATCAAGTGATATGAGAAAGAACGAGGCATAAAGGTTGGACTGCTTCGCATCCATAATGGCGGTTGTTTTGAAACTTGGTTGCAAAAATGTTTACATTTTGTGATATCTTACATGAACAAAACAAAAAACTCAAATAAACTCTCAAGAGTGCGTAATCCGGACTGGAAATCATCTTTAATAAGTTACTTATTGACTCTCGTTTGTAGCCATAAGTCATGTAAAATTCTTTAGAGGAGTAAACTGAACATAAATATTGTAGTCTTTACAGTGCAACTACTTCAACCAAGGTCGTCTGACAAAAATTCCCACAAAATGAAATGGATTTACCGAATAAAAATCGTGAAATTTGATAGTTTTCCAACAAATTATCCTTGTAATCAAGCTGTACATTACGAAGACAACAAATCTCTGGTCAATTTGATTATTTTAATGCTTTAACACCAGTGGTGGTCAGTGGTCAATTTGCAAAGCCTTGGTTAGAGAAGGGGCACTGTAAAGGCTGCATGCAACTTTTGATTAGTGTTAAAAAGTTTTGTCGCATTCTGTCGACAGGCAAGTTAATTCCTGTTGCATATGGTGTGCAAAAACTTCAAATTTCCTGTGTGGTAGAAGACGATAAAGTTGGTACGGACTTTCTGGAAGAAAAAATCACCAAGTTTGAGGATTTTGTAAGTAAAACGTGGTCTGTAAAAGAGCTTTTTGTGTTGTGGTCACGGTTTACGCAGATTTCGCTACCTGTCGAGTTTGCTACCCTGTTCGCTACCTCAGCTAATCGAGTTTGGCTCGCCAGTGGATGAAAGAACGAGGAATAATCTGTATGCGTGAAGTCTTAGGTCTACATATTTTTGTTTCGTGAAGTTTTATCGATTGTAGAGAACTCGAAATGAGCGAACTTGACAGGTAACGAAACCGGCTGGAAGTATACAAGTTTTCTGTATGCTTGAGGGAATCCGGTCGTTTCGATCGAAGGTTGTTTCGATCGAAGGTGGTTTCGATCGATAAAAGTCGATTCGATCGAAGACAGGAGTCAGTTCGATCGAAGATTGCGTTTAATCTCTTTTCGCTCGGTTATCAGTGAAAGTGACAACTTGTTCGTTTCAACGTGGGCTCAGAACAAATCGTCGTTTTCACGGCATTTCACAACCTTCGTTCTGGGCTAGCTTACACCTTTGCGAGTTAACTTAAGTTTTCTTTTCAAATTCTATGGACAAGTGAAAAGTTAAATTCCTTTTAGTTCGTTACTTCTACTTCTGGGTGAAATGACGGTGTCGATTAAGACTCGTAGCGATTTTACTCCGCACGTCACGAGCAAGAGAAATTTTAAACTCTTAAACCCCAGGTTTCAAGTCACCAGCAAAGAGCTCATTGAGCATCGAGCATCCGATCACGAACGCCGACAACAAAAGAGATCATCAACTGAAAACCGCTGCCAAAGTTCCGCGTCGCGCATATTACATCGCACAATCAATCCACAACGCAAGAAACTTAATTATTTTTATTTATACACTTGAAAAACTGTAGTTTTTATCATCAGTTACTCTTCGATCGAACTGACTTTTGTCTTCGATCGAACTGACCTTTTGTTTCGATCGAAACGACCTTCGATCGAAACAACCTTCGATCGAAACGACTCGCATTCCAAAATTCTGCTTGAGTACACCATTTTCCAAGTATAAACTAAATTCCTTCTAGGTACAGATACATGTACCTAAGACGGAAACAGTTATCAAAATTATAACTCGAAGGAACAATATTGCAATAGAGTTTTAAAATGGCTTACAACAATGATGTAACATGTCTAACGTTTTTTCTCTCTTGTTTTAACTTGGTGAAATTGTTTCTAATTTTTTTTGTTGCATTTTCCCTCTCAGGTCCAAAGTGTGGATGTCGCAGCTTTCAATAAACTCTAAATCATTGCTGTTAAAAACAGTAGTCGAATAAATGTCATCTTAGAACTCTTTCATGCGTTGTTTAGTAATCACTGAGTAACAGACAGTTCTGTCTCCGTGTAGCCTCTCCGAGGCGTTCATTAAAGGGACCTTAAGCAAACCACGACGGCAACGGCAACGAGAACGCCACAAAACAAAAGGTTTAATGAGCAAAACAATAGCTGTGCACGTGCGTTTTAATCCTTTGTACATTTCTTAGCCGTCCTCTGCAACTCACTCCGTGAAATGACCAAGTTTTGGGTATTTTGGAGAACGTGAGCAACGGCGCCTTATTTTTCGTATTTTCGTTTGGAATTGAAGGCTGGCATTACATATTAAGCTTGGGCAAGTTCTGAGACCGATAGACGTACTTACCAGATCTAGCCATCTGCGAATTTCGACGGTAAAATATAAGTTGATTTTTTCTAGGCGTCGTCCTTGGCGTCGTCGTTGCTTAAGGTCCCTAATTAGTAGAAGAGAGAGTCTTGGTTCTAGGGACTAACGACATCCCGCGCCTCCCCTTCTGAAATATTTTTCGTGCGCCATTTTTCGCGCTGGGCTGCAACTAACTGAACGCTTGGAGGAGGCTGGTCTCTTTGTCTACAAATCTTTTAACTTCTTGTCCCTTTAAAATTTCTCCTGTTGGTCTAAGAAAGATGGCAATGTCGGGTATTTAGCAATTATCCTGCGAAATCGCGCGGAATATCGTCTGATACTTAGCCGACGAGGCCGTATTACTGGAGAATAATGAGTATATTAAGAAACGTATGGCCAACATTTTCAATGAATATTTTATTAATATTGCTAATGATCTGCCTAGACCTGAACAATCCCAATATGGCCTCAAGTTTAACGGGCATCCTAGTATTCGTGGAATTAATAATTTCATGTCTAAACATCACGATATTATGGGTTTACTTTTAAACCCAGTAATCCTACTATTGTTAAAAATACCGTCCTTTCACTGCCCTCGGCTAAAGCCATGGGCTGGGACAATATTCCCATAAGAATTATCAATGATGGTATTGATTCCATAGCTGGGCCACTAAGTAATCATACTAATCATGCTATATCCACTAATACTGTACCCAAGTATTGGAAGTTTGGGCAGATCACACCTGTATTTAAAAAGGGTGTTGAATATTCCAAGACCAATTACAGGCCTATTACTGTTCTTGTAGCTTTCAATAATGTATTTGAACGCATTCTTGTCAACCAGCTATATTCCTATCTTTCTGATAAGTTGTCACCATTTTTATCTGCTTATCGTAAATACTATAGCTGTGAGACTTCCTTACTTCGCATGTTGGAGGAGACACGGCCAGACACGGCCTGGACAAGCGACAACTTCCATCGATTATCGGAATTGATCTGTCGAAAGCATTTGATAGTATACCACATGATCTGCTGCTAGCTAAGCTAGCTGCCTATGGTATTAATAGCAGTAGCTGCTTATTTGGAGAACTATCTCACAGATCGTTTTCAAAAAGTTAAGCTTGGAGAACAATTCCCCAATTGGTGTTCTCTTACTAGGGGAATATCACAAGGATCAGTATTGGGTCCTTTACTATTTAATATATATTAATGACCTATTTCTCATTGGTCTGTCATCCAAAGTCAGTGCATATGCTGATGATACCCAGATCTTTTCCATTGGTAATGATTCCTTATTGATTCATCTGCAAATGCAAAGTGATCTTCAGATTGTTTGTGAGTGGTTTAATAGTAATGGTTTTGCAGTTAACCATGATAAATTCCTCACCATGTGGTTGGGTAACGCCACTGATATACCCACTGATATACCTGCCTACGATCTTGGCAGTAGTATCATTAGTTTAGTATGCAGCATGAAATTATTAGGTGTTACCGTTGACAAAGATCTCAATTTTACTGAGCATGTGGCGGACATATAGTACGTAGGATTAGCAATCAGATACAGGTTATGCAAATGCATAAGAAATTAATTAATACTGACACGAAGACCAAATTATACAATGCCTATCTGTTGCCACATTTATATTATTGCTGTGCCGTGCGGCACCATTGCGGTGAACGCAATTTAAAGAAGTTGGAGAAAATTAATGAACGCAGCGCAGCCTACGATTTGTTTTTAATGATAATGACAGTGATTATAATGCAATTACTTGATCGTGTGGGACAACCATCACTATTTAATGGGTGTGTACATTATGTTCTTACTTTAGTATACAAATCTCTTAATGGGCTGGCACCGGAATGTTTAGTTTAAAAACCCACAGTATTAATCTACGTGCTAGTGGTACAAACTCCCTTTTTATCCCTCGAGTCCATACTACTACGTATGGCCTGCATTCTCTGTCTTATTACGGAAGCAAACTGTGGAACTCCCTCCCCAACACGACCAGGACTCTGCCAATTAACTGTTGCAGCTTTTAAATCCACTATTCGTAATTTAGTATTTGATACTGACTGCTGTCCCTTTTGTAAATAGTTGTAAATTTTATCTCATTGTATCTATTGTAAATATACCTTATGTACTTAATTTATTACTTTATATTTATTTTATTATTCTTATTATTTTCTCGGAGATATTAGCATTTCTCTTGCTATTTTAAATTCGAGTTTAAATAAGGTTTTGTTGTTGTTGTTGTTGTTGTAGGCCGAGTCGGCTAAAATCAGACGATATTCCGCGAGATTGAGCAGGATAATTGTTTTATTATTCAACAAATTGATAACAAAACAGCCCAACATTTTTAAATCTCTCTGTCGAAATTTTCCCACTTCACTTTTCCTTCCCACGTACGAAGCTACGTATACATAAACAATAGCCTCCATTTGGCGCGAAAATATGCGCGGATATTTGTCCGCGGACATTATCTATTCCTCGAAGCTCACAGTTTTCCTCGAGCTTCGCTCTCGGAAAACTGTGAGCTTCGAGGAACAGATAATGTCCAAGGACAAATATCCGCCCATATTTTTAAAATCAAATGGAGGCTATTGTCTTTATTATCCTTCAAATATTTTTCGCAACACAGTCGGTTTTGAAAACTGGGGAATATTCTCGGATATTCCCCAGTTTTATTTGGGGAATATTCGGTCACGTGACGGGTTTAGACCAATCGCGCGCGAGCGAAAATATTTGATGGATTATAACGCCGGATATCTGTTACCTACGGATGACAGATATCGAGAGCATCATGACCATATTTGGATCGTGTTACAATTTGTGGCTCGTTTGTGTTCAGTCAGTCTCTGCCAGTCTCACCGACGTAGGAAGCCTGGCAGTCGGAGCATTTGATCTTGTAAACTGCTCCCTGTCTGTTGTTAGATTCGTCCCTGTCTTAAACGTTGGTTAGTAAGTGTCGTAACGTAGTTGTAGGTTTATGGGCAACACGGATGTTAATTAATTGTAGGATTCGTGAGATACTTTCAGAAGTGTCCTTAATGTAAGGTATAGTCGCTGTAGTAACAGGTGTCGGGTTCCTGTTCGTTGCGTCAGCTTCAGTGGGTCGGTAAATGTTTCGTCTAATAAAGTCAGCGTTGTAGTTGTTCTTGTGAAAAACACCATGTTAATTTTGACCCATGTTAGCGATTATTGTGAAGAACGAAAAATAAAACTTTTAATTAACGTTTACATAAAAATAACAAGAAATTTAGCTAGCAACATTTGAAATTTACGGTAATCACCTTTTTGGATTTTTGGCAATTTTTTAGCAACTTTTTGGTATTTCAGTGAGCAACTTTCCAGCATTTTACGAGCACAATCGGGACGAAGGCGGTGAAGGCGTTGTGGGTTTACATAAGGGCCAGCTGGTCTTTAAGGCGGGGGTACACGTGAATTTAAGTGAAATTTTGGTGAGTTAAAGAGAGGTTGAAAGGGAAAAAAGGGTTATGGAACACCACCAGACAGTTGCCCGACCGCACAATGGCACCCCAGGTTGTTGGGCAACTGTTTGGAGTGTGTCTACCAATTTTTTAATTTCAAACTCTATTTTAAAACAACAACAAATCTTCAAAATTTCCTATTTCCATCAATTTTACTAATCCTTTGAGAAAAACTATTTCTCTCCAAAGATACCTAAAAATCACCAAAAAATTTCCAAAACAACCCAAAACATAGATATGTGAGATGAGCAGAGAGATTCTTGATTGCTTGAAACGTAAACAAGATATTTGCATAAAAAACATAATACCCAGCCAAAATACGGTTTTCATGTGTACCCCGGCCTTAAAACGAGGGCACTGAATCTTTTTCTGCTTGTCTTAGTCATCCTTGTGGAACGTGCTGTGACCTACTGGTCAGTGCGCTAGCCTCTTCCAAGTGTTCAGTAAGTTGGGGCAAAGAGTGGAGCTTGGTGCGAGGTGCGAGAGCCTTCCCGCGCCGCGTTAGTCCTCTAATTTTTCGTGCGCCATTTTTCACGTCGCGCCCAGCTATTAAGGCGGGGGTAAACCCGAAAGCCGTATTTTGGCTGGGTATTATGTTTTTAATGCAAATATCTCGTTTACGTTTCAAGCAATCAAGAATCTCTATGCTCATCTCACATATCTATGTTTTGGGTTGTTTTGTAAATTTTTTGGTGATTTTTTTGGTATATTTGGAGAGAAATAGTTTTTCTCAAAGGATTAGTAAAATTGATGGAAATAGGAAATTTAGAAGATTTGTTGTTGTTTTAAAATTAGAGTTTGAAATTAAAAATTGGTAGATACACTCCATGGTGTTCCATAACCCTTTTTTTCCCTTTCAACCTCTCTTTAAACTTACCAAAATTTCACTTCAATTCGGGTTTACCCCCGCCTTAACTGAACACCTGAAAGAGGCTATCAGTGCACTGGACATGTAGTTTTCAGTCAAGCACCTAGTGCAATAATGGTTCGCCAGCTTGTCTACGTTTTTCCAGTTTAGTATAAAAATGGAGCAGAGTAATAAGTGGTTAAACGTTTAAAATTTCCTCTCACACAGAAAACGTGAAGGCTAGTCCGTAGTTCGGCACCCTGAAAATTCTTGGTTACCCTGTGCATCCCGCTTGGCACTGGGAACTAGTAAAAATATTCCCGCTTTCACACTTTGCGCAGATGTTGTACACGGTTTATTGGAACTTCGAGTATATATATATTCAGGGGAGTTCTTCCCAAACAGGTAAAGAATCTTTCGACATTAGGCAACGGCTCAAGCCTAAATGTTCTTGATTTACAGCAAAAGATACTCGAGAGCAGTCGCGGCTGAATTTGCGTTTTGCGACTAGAGAAGCTGCGAGATCGAATCAGTGACGTGGACATATATTGCAACGACGAAGCGACTGAGCAGTTTTGTAAAATCCGCATTTCTCTGGACTGCAGTTTCCTTATAAAGAACTTCAGACGGATTATGCAGCTTCACTATGTAAATGGTCAAGTCTTCGCTTTTTTAGTGCCACTAATATGAAGGAGTGAGGGGAGGTTAAAGTGAGCCGGTTGCATGGTGGTGGGATGGGGGTGAGGGGGGGGGGGGGGAGATCCATATAAACTCTTAAATTTTTTAGGATTTCTGTGATACTCTGATACTAGAAATGGGCAAACAAACGTGATTTTCTTCTCAGCTTCTTTCAAGTGGTAGGTAAATGACAGGATTTTTCAGTTGTCACAAAACTGATATATGGTTTTGGGGGACGCTCTCTTAACATTAGAGAAGTTTGTATGGATTTTGAACCATGTCTCAAGGTCCATAACCTGCACAATTTCGGAATGACCTATATTTAATGTGAAAACAATTTAAAACAAAAACTTGTTTGTTGTAGTTGAAGATGCGCAGAGGTGACCAATACAAAAGCAAAAATGATGGAAGAGTTTATTTTTACTTTGGTAACCTGGGCTTTCCATCGGGAACCTTCAAGCAGGTAAGTCATCACCATGGAATAAAAGTCCCCTTGCAGGGGGACGTTGGGTGGTGATAAGATTGACGATAATCAACATTTACATGAACATGACAGGATAATATCATCACTGACACAAATTTCATATTTCTTGGCTTGCTAGTATGTGTGAAGTGATTGTGTTTATGCAATTTTACTCTTCAAGCATGCCTGGGAGAAGGTACTTTGGAGTCCTCATGCTGTGCAAGGAATTATGTTCATTCGACTGGCATGATAGACTGAAAATAAATGAATGGGGAGAGTTTTTCACATTAAGTTTGTTTATAGCATCTCATCCAGGGGGGAGCAGAAATACTCCTAGTCGCTACTGGTGCCGGCCTGATGGGCTACTTGGCTCGTATACAGACTTTATCTTACCCTTGCTAATTTGTCAATTAACTGCAGTGCTTTCAATAAGATTTGACGTAGGTGGCTACCTACCAGAACAGCACCCGCTGGAGTAACATGAGAAGCCCAGGAGAATTTCTAAAAGTTAAATATGCCCGCCACTGACTTGCAACAGAATACCCGGCGGAGCTCCATGGGGTGCCAGGTCCTATTTGAAAGCACTGTAATTGTGATGTCTTATCGTTCCAGGTCCTGTCAAAATATGCAAATGCCCTTTTAAACACCAAGGGTGGTATGCTAGTGTTTGGAGTGGAGCCTTCAGGTAAGCTTCAGTGTTCACGTTAAAATGATTTTAACCTAGTTTGATTCTCAATTTCCTTTGTCCTCTAACACTAATTATTCATGATCCACGAATAATCAGGGTTAAGAACGGAATTTCATTTTAACCTGAATTTGATTTTGACCCGCAACAGAACTATTACACTACTAAACAAATAATGTGCGAAAAGTAACAGATAACTTTACCACTGCTTTGATTTTTAGGAAAAATTATTGGTTCCAAAATTCACGGCAGGCAACAGGAAGACCTGTATAAGTTAGAACTGGATACTGAGATCAGGACGACTAGGCCAACAGTATCACCAAGCCTTTGCAGGTAATAAATTAAACATTTCCATACAATAAACAAGGCATTAATAATAATTATTTATGAAAATTATTTAAAAAATTATTAATTTATTTAAAATTATTAATTATTATAATTATTATTATTATAACAATTAATAATTTTATTTAATTTATTTAATAAATTCATACAATAAATCAGTTATAATTTCCTACTTATGAAATAAAAATAATGAATTAAAAGAATATTTAAAATAAATGAATTGAATTAAAAGCTAAAAATGGTAAAAACAAATTATGATAAAATCTGACATTTCGAAGTAGTCATGACTCTTTATGAAAGAATTAACATATTACCTGGGTTCAAAGATAATAATAATAATAATAATTATAATAATAATAATAATAAATAAATAAATTAACCTTTAATATGTGATAAATTACATGCATTTTTATGTTACATATAAAATGAACGTAATTAATGATCCGATGGCCCGATCAGATCATCTCAATTTAGTGGGCCTGGGGCGGATACAGGATTTTAGAATTTTTCCTTGCCCAGAAATTTTTTAAATGGAGGTCCTTGAAAATAGAATTTCTGGCATTCTGAGGCTAAGTCAGCATGTTATAAGTTTACTTGACCTAGACACAATGGCTACTCAGAGAAAAAAATATACACATTTTTGTGGTGGGCTCAGCAAGGCTGCTAAGCTTGAAATAATTCTTCTCCTTCTACTTCAAGTTTTCGGGAGAACCCTGTAAAAAGTGTGTTTTAGTTTAGAGGTTTCAACTGAACCCCTCTAGATCCTCCCCAGGTGTACAATGGACAAGAAAAATCAAATGCAGTGAAAAGAGTGATTGTTTGAAAACTGTTATTAAGAGACATGCATTTTTGCAAGGGTTTTAATTAAGTCAAAACACATACTCCAGGTCTTTGCTTGTGCAAATTAAATATATTTTGTTATATCAACTTCTTTTTTAATCAGGTTTGTTGTTACACATTTAGACGGCTCTCAGAACCTATGCATTGTTGAAATTAAAATCAGTGCTGGTCCAATCGGAGAAATATTTATGAACTCTTCAGAACAGGTAAGTGGTCTATAACGGGAAAGATATATGGATCATGTGTACTAAAGGCATCAGTGGTCAAGTGTCAATCAATACCCTTGGTCAACCCTTGATCAACATTCAATCAACATCTTGATCAATATGACATCTCCACTATATTGATACTCGGTCAACGCTTGATCAACATCTCGATGGACTAGGTTGGTCAAGAGTCGACTAATTTTCGCAGACACCATCAAGTGTAAATAAATACATTGATTGACACTTCACTTATTGACACACACACTTCAATTATTGACCAACTGTCAATCAAGTGTTGAGTAAGTGTCAATCAAATTGTTGATGGAGTGTGAATCTAGTGTCGACCAAGTATTGATTGAGTTGTCAACTGAGTGTCTATCAAGATGTGGATCAAGGCTATCGATTGAGGGTATCAATCTACACTCAACCACAGATGCCTTTAGTACACATCATCCAGATATACTTAACAATTATTCCATGAGCGCGCGTTGGGTATGAGATGGTAAATAGTCAACGAGGCCCGAGTTGGCTTTAACAATCTCATATCCAACAAGCGCTAATGGAATATTTGTTTTACTAAATTCTCAACCTTCGGTTTTGCTAAATTTTATTCTAAGAAACTAAGAAACGACCAGAAAGTGATGTGACTTCCAGGCAGCAAAACAAAATGCTGAAAATTTTATCCTGAGTGACATTTGCCGCATTCATTTCCATATAAGGTCAAACACAGGTATAATGGCTGGTAACTGAGATCTAGTGAACCAATCACAAAGCTAGAATTGCATTATCCGAGGTTGAGAATTTAATAATATTATTTAACATTGTCAGGTACTTCATTGGTCACTGCAAAAATATTCTTAACCAAGTTTCCTTATTTTCAATCAGTTGTAAAAGGAATAATACCTCTTAAGATAGCTGGAAACAGTTTCCAATGATGTTTTGGGTCATAATTTGACAACAATCTTTTATTGTTATCCAGGTTTTTGTTATCAGGAAAAGACAACTGTTTGGCCCCCTGATTCCCCAGGAAATCAAAGACCTTGTCATTGCAAAATATAGAGAGGTAATGTTGAATTATTGTATTCTGGGCCAGGTTTTCAAAAAACCTGTTAAGCCAAACCAGGATTAGCAATTGATTTCAGTTTTGTAACTTTTTTGGTGAGGTTTTGTATAAATATATTGTTTGCCCTTTAGTTTTGAGTTTGAATAGTTTTTAACAACACAAAACATAAGCAGATGTGAAAAACATTTTTATACAAGAAATATTAATACTTTGGTGAACTTTTTAATCCCTGATTCGCATAAACCAGCTTTCGAACGTGGCCCGATTGATATACTAAGTGACCTGATAGTTTTCATGTAGGGCTTTGAAATCATCTTAGTTTGCTTCTCTGGGAATAGAGGGTTGAAGTGACGTCAATCTGATTGCTTACTAACCAGAGGTCATTTTAATTAAAACAGGAGATCACATCAACATGCCACCTCCTTTCACCCAAACTGACAAATGAGACAAATCAAAAAGAACTCAAGGAAGAAAAACCTGGCAAGTAGTTTTTTTTTGTGGCTGCCAGTGGTTTTGGGATAACATTATCATCAGTGATGAGGATAGTCCTGCTTTACACAGCAATGGCAGTTGAACGTTTTGACAAAGACCCTTTATGCAGTCAATGCTTTTTGCCTTTTCTTGTTTCAACATTATGTCACCACAGGCCTGGAGACAAGGCATCAACTATTTGTTAATTGCAGTGTAATTGCTGGGTGTCTAATTTTAAACATTTTCAAATAAATAAGATCACAAAAATTAGACACCTTCACATGTGTCTGTCAATTACACACATCTATAATGAGATTCTTTTTTGCTCTTGCTCCACTTATCCTACAAAGAAAGTTCTGTTTGATAGCACAAGGCTACTGGATTTTGTACTGCAGTTTCAGGTGTCCCAAGCTCACATCTTATGAAGGGAATAAAATAAAATTTAAAAAATACAATAAAATATAAATTTATAAAAACCCACAATGATGGCAAAGAAAGCCCCAAACGATAGAGATCACCAAAAACCACTATTTTGGAATATTTAGTATAATTATAAATCAACCATATTTCGTTCCCCATACAATTCCATATATAGCATTCAAATTCTCAATGGTTCCTTGTGTAACCTAACACCGCATCAGTTCAGACTCACCGCGGCTCTTTCCACTCTGGACTCACAATGTGTGATACACTCATGAATGAATATGTGTGTCTGATGATACCGTATTTACTTGAATAAGTGCCAAACCCGATTAAGTGCCGCCATCGAATAAGAACCGCATTTGGGATAAAAAAGTCAATAAATGCTGCAGTCCGGATGTGGCGCTTATTCTAGGAATTCAGTGGAACTAAAACAACAATGCAATTCACTGTTTCAAAGAAGGACAGTCATGTAGCACTGAAAGGGCAATGCAAAAAAAAAAAATTAAAAAGCGCCATGGCACTTAACAAGTAAATACAGTAAGTTTTTGCTTTTCTTGACACGCGAGTTTGAGACACCTGTGCTGGGGTGAGTGGACTCTGTCATTCAATTGCCCATTAGGCAAGCCAGAAAAAGATACTCCAGTACAGGAACATTAACTAAAAAATCAAACACAAGTTTTGTGATAAATTGTTTATTGAATAGAATGTCATAAATAATACTAACAATAAATATATCTAGCTTCCTAAAAAATGGAGCTCTTGGTATCAAAGGAAATTACTAATACTTCACTAATGCTAAAGTTTAAATTGAGTAAACCATCAAATGTAATATGTTGAATTTCACTTAGTGACTAAATTGTGTTCACTGAAATTAGAGCAGTTTTCACTTGAGTATAGTCAAGTCTATATACGAGCCTAGTGCCCTATCAGGCCGGAACTTATCTTGGTTTCTAGATCTGTAGCATGAAGCGACTAGGAGTATTTCTACTCCTCCCTGGATGTCCATCACAGGGTTCCCCCTAGCATTAAGTTCGCCAGTACCCATTTATACACCTGGGTGAAGAGAGGCACCGTGAGAGCACAACACAGGGCTCGAACCGGCCAGGGCTCGAACCCGAACCACTTGATCCGGAGATGAGCGCATTAAGCACGAGGCCACCGCACCTCTTAAACTTGAGTATACAGTGCTTTTAATAGGACCTGGCACCTGCTGGAGCTCCGGCGGGTATTCTGTTGAAAGTCGGCGGGTAAAAATTCTCCAGAGAGAAATTCTCATGGGCTTCTCGTATTACTCCAGCGGGTGCTGTTCCAAGGTAGCCATTCTTCAAATCTTATTGAAAGCACTGGTATAGAATTATATCCTATTTGATTGCTTCAATGGATTGTCTATGTCCTTAATAATTGGAAATTACTTTTGATTTACGATACTCAGCTGAAAACTGCTATAACCCATCAATGGTTATATTTAAATTTGATCATGTATACCCAGTAACATTTATTACAATTGCTAGCTGGATTGATCTTAGATGTATGCTGGGCAGATTAAGTCAAAATTGGAGCAAACACCTTCCTTTTCTCCTGGGCAGCTCAAAAGACTTTTAAGATTGAACACTGAAAATTTCGCACTGATGTCTTAGCAAGGTCTATGTAATCTTGTTTCTAGTTGCTGACAACTTTGTTTTGAAATTTTTCTGCACATGTAACAAAACATCAGACACTTTGTCATCAGCACATAGACTTTCCAGGTTAAATCTCAGTCATCTTTGGTTAGGAATTAAAACTAAACATGTATAAACTTGTTTCTATGCCAGTTAAAACATGATCACTACGATTGATACAATTGTAGCGATTGATACAGATAAAGTTGAGAAAGTTGATATTTTCCACATAATTGCTAGTAGCTCAAAAGTCTATCTCAGCAGTTGTTCTCACTGCAATTGCCATGTGGTTTCCATGTGATCACAAAAAAATCAGCAACCTTTTAGCAGTGATTGTATGGATTGAAGTCATTGTGATGTTAGTGATCAGAAGGAAACTTGCCTTTACAGTGAGGGCAGCCAAACCACAAACAAATGATAACCCAATTTGAGCTCTTCAATAAATGAAAACACTGAGTTTACAGCTAACAATTGTAGTCCTTTTTTATATGAAGAATTGAAGAATTCTTATTGGATAATAGTAATATTAATAATGCAAAAATGCCAGGAAAAAAACGCTGCAGAGAAATTCAAGTCACTGGATCACGATTTGAGTGTCCTCACCTTAAGAAGTGTATGTCAGTGTCTTTCAATTAAAGTTGATAAAAGTTGCAAGGTTATCGCCCAGTTAAAGTTTTGCCTTGATAAAGACATCTACAGCAACATTGCAATAATAAAAAATATTATTTTTTGGGTCTAACTAAGTGTCAAGAGTTTGTCTTTGTTGTCAGTGTTAGTTACTCCCTTGTAAGAAATCTATTGGAGAAAATAATCTATAAAGATTAGTGAATAAGTTTAATAAACTACGATTTATTGTTGATAGCTCTTCATTATTAACTTATGGTGAATGGGTAACTGTCCTAAAGTTATTGGATTGTACAAATGTACAATGTTTTCGTAGTCTAGCCCTTATTTTCACATAATGAGGAAAAAAGTAGTCCTGGATTTTTTGAATGTAAAAATCTAACCCTTCTACTCCTCAACCTTGAAAGATCATTTCTCTGCTGATCACTACATATTAATTTTCTTTTATGTCAGTTTGGAGAATTTTGCACAACACCAAGACAATAATTATCATCTAGTTAATGATTTTTCTTTTGTCAAGTGCCTGCTGGACAATGCAATTTTTTTTTTTTATCGAGTGAATTCATTCCAACTTAGTTATCAAAGTATTTAAAGAATTATACTTCACACCTTGAAGAATGCAATTAAAACAAAAGGAATTCAACAAAATAGCATCCATCCCTTATGAATTTTCCTGGAGAATGCATACATGGTCTCCATGACGACAATGCAATAAGGAGAAATAACATCTTGATCGCAGGAGAATCGGAGAGCTACTTATGAATCAGTTGGGGATTTTGCCTGAGAAGCACTCCAAGTAATATTCACCATCTTTCCCCCTGCTTGAACAGAACTAGCCATTGTACTCTTGTGAACTCTTCAATCTTTGTCAAGAGTCGGTTTCCAAGCATGACACAATTTTTTCAGCTTCTCTGATACCGCTCAAGTAAGCCCCTGTCACTGTCTGTGGAAACTGACGGTTTGTAGCCTGGAACAGTCATACAACTGAGTGAATGATTAAAGATGGAAATGACATTTACTATAAATCTAAATTACTGTTGAACCTCCTTGTAAGCGGCAATGGCCACATGTAGGACCAGAAAAGTGTCTGCTTAGTGCAGTGTTTCTATGTGGCTGGGCAAATTACTACACTCACAGGAGGTGTCCATTAGCAGACATTTGACTGTACTCTCACTGTGATCCATTTGAAATTTGATACAGACAGGCCCCCCTAGGCCACACCCATGTAATAGCACATACATACCTCTCCAGCAAAAAAGAGCTTGTTGTCAACATCGCAAGCAAGATGGTCGTACTCTTCTCCAGTAGACCCAATAGGTATGTACGAGTATGCCATGCCTGAATTGGGATCCCTGCCCCAGTTTGTAACTAGAAAGGCCTGAGGTTCAGGAATCTGTATTGTAAAGAAACTATCAGTTGCAATTTTTAATGAACCTATTCACAGCTTAAATACCACATTTGCAGTAATTAAAATAAATAAATTTACAATATTTATAGAGGAAGCCACATCAGCTTTAGCTGGTTGTCATGCAGGTCGTCTATCCTGGTCTAATTGGAATTTGGAGATGTTGGTTTTTGTGGAGGGAGGAAAGCCAGAGAACCCAGAGAAAAACCCTTGGAGCAAGGCAATAACCAACAACAAAATCAAACCACATAGTAAGAGTCTACAAGTTTAATTGTGTTACAGTAATGTCTTGATCAAAAGTCATTTGCCCAACAATCAAAGTTAAAAATGAAAGTGAAGAATGATCATCGCAGTGAATTTTCCAATTTAAGCAACTGGAAAGAAGAAGCCTGAAAAAAAAATCAGGGCTTCAACCTCTGTGATACCGGTGCGATGCTCTACCAACTGAGCTATGAAGCCAGACATTAGTAGCGTTAGTTCCAAGTTAAGTTTCCACCCTGTAACAATAACATTTGTCTTAACATACACTAACTGTATTTTTATTCTTGATTATCTAAAACTAAAAAAAAAACTGTCACAAAATGTTGCCGGCAGTAACGCAGGTGTACATGTAGTTGTCAAAAATAAGCTTACTTTTAAGTGTTTCTACAGGCACCAAACATTGTGAACACAGCCTTTTATCACAAACAGCCAAAAACGTTTTACAAGACCTAGAATGCCTTACCTCATAAGGAAAGAGCTTGCGCAGGGTGTTCATACACGAGTCCACCACCTCCTTGTCTGTCATTGTTTGGGCTTGAACAGCTGTGTCTCCACTTAACACAGTCATTAAAACATTGGTTACCTTCTTACTCTTTTCATTGGCCTGCCAGAGAAAAGACTCATCAAACCCAAATTAACCATCAGTAGGTCCAACATACCTAACTACGGTGGAACCCTGTATATCGGGTCACCAACAGGCCACAAAAATCTGGCTGTAATAACAAGGTGGCTATGTTGGAGGTCAAAATGAAATTCAGGTTAAAATGAAATTCCTTTGTCTCTTAACCCTAATTATTCAAGGATCATGAATAATTTGGGTTAGAAGACAAAGGAAATTGAGAATCAAACTAAACTAACCTGAATTTCATTTTGACCTACAACAGCTATATTAATGGGGTGACAATAAGGAGGGGTTTTTTATGCAGTTTTATTTACAACACAAACAGTCACACTAATTACAGTACCAATATGAAACTTACATTTACACTTACAATGTATTTGCTACTTACTTTCCATTGCATTTTTCATACACGTAACTTCACAAATACACCATTTCTTAAACGCTTCCCGTAAGCTGCACAAAAGGATATCTCTTTAAACTTAAGTTGATTCTTTTTCTGGCCCTAATGGCGTCCACTAAAAGGACATCTGCCTGACATGCTATTTTCTAAATTCAGTGTATAAATCCAAATAGAAATACATTTATGACCAAATTCTCCCAGGCTAATTATTGAAAATGTATGAAAGCCACTAAGGAGAATTTTGATGTTTAGTTTAGATTAAAAACAAGAGTATGGAGAATAATAGAATGGCTACCTTTTTACAGAGGTCATAAAACAGCCCACAGTGACCACGCCCTTCAGATGATTGGGGTACATGGCCAAAAAAGTCTGCTCCTTGTACAATCTTCTGCCAGAAGTTGCACTTGAATTTTAAAACAACCTGCAACAGTCATTAACAGTCAGTTTTAATAATAATAATAATTCTATAAATATTCACAGTACAGTATAAAATTTTTAAGTAGCTCCAAATTATAAGTTTCCTTTATGATGTGAACTCTAGTTGAGATACGTAATGACTTGATAGAAAATGTCATATTTTTCTTCTTGGTACATGTACATCTCTAAGACCTTGGGGGTGCAGTAAAACTATCGTTTTCACATGTGGCTTCAGTGCTTTGTTGGCATGAATTCACTTTTGCTATGTTTCATCACAGTGTCAGAAATTTTTGTCTGAAATTTGTCCAAAATGAGATAAAGTGTCCGATAATTAAACGTCAGAAATTTTAATGTCCGGAACGTTTTGTAAGTAATGCAGCAAAAGCATTAATAGACCTTTTCTATAAGACCAGCTCCAAGATTTGAAATAGCAGCTTGTTTCCTTGTGGGGAGGTCAGGGGTGAATTTTAACCTTCCCTTTTTTAACAGGAACAATGGTACTGTGATGATCACCTGCAAAGTGAACAGAAAATAAAATTTTTCCTTTGTCATTCCATTTTGTGATGTTATGTAAACTGTCACCTAATTATTGTGTGGTTCCAGAACATACATGTATCCATGCCCACGTCAAGCAGGGTTACCAGAAATTCCAAGCCTGGGAGGGTAGCTAGTCTCAAAAGCCAAAGTTTTAAAGGAAAGTATGAACAAATACTGGAATTTCCAGAGGTGTGGGGGGAAAAATGAAAGAAAGACTAAGAAAGACTAAGTGCAAACCAAGCTTACTTATTTTGTATCTTGGAAGTTTGCACGACAGTTTTACCTTAAATTGTCAGTAATAAAACAATGCTGGAAGTAACATATCAAACACAAAAGACCATGTTTGACCACATTTCTAAACAGTAAGAAGAGAGTTGAAAATACAACGTGCAGTGGAGTATTTTTGACAAACTTCGAGGTGTTTGGAAATGAGGTCAAGCACTGTCTTGAGTGTTTGATATACTTCTTGATCAAGACTAAAACTAATGGGGAAACGAAAAATAAAATTGAAAAAAATCTATGCTACTTAAGATCAGATATCCAAACACCGTCACTGTCATGATTTCTTTTGCTTAAACTCACTGAATTATTAATTACCTTGTCTGCAGTTAACTGTTTCCCTTCAGAACTTGTAAGTATAACTCTACTTCCTGTATAATTGATATCTCTAACCTGTTGGAATAAAACATAAGTACATTATGTGAGCAAGCTGCTATACCTGTGACTCATGACTCACAATTATAGTCTAAGGACCTGGGCATGTGTTATGATTAAGCAATAGAGCACTTTTTCCGTGTTTACATAGCCTCATCTAAACATGCGGAAGGTTGGGAGAATTTGAGAAAGTTATGCAAACCCTGTTCAAACCTTCCATAAATGACAAATAATTTCTTGAATACATTTACTATTTACCTTTGCAGTTCTCACAAGATCAATGGAAACAGATTTTCCTTGGTGAAGTTAACATGCCCTTTAAATCATCAGTGATATCAAAATAATAGAACATCAGAAGGTTTCTAAGCCTGTGTAGCTGGCAGTTTTGGTAGGCATTCCTGGTTTAGAATGGGCAGCAAATCCCTGAGAAGAATAGTGACAAGAAAGAGGGGGTTTCTCCCTCGCTCTCATGACCATTCATCTCTCGGCTCCGCCACTTGTTCTGCACCACAAACCGCCACCTACACCAGCTGTGAGGTGTAAGCAAATCCGTAACTTGTGGCCTTACTTCATACTGAAGCTTAATATCCAAATTCTGAGCTAGGCTATTGAGTAGGGCACCAAATCCATGTTGGAGAAGGGTGTGGTCACCAGAAAACTGAGGAAATGCCTCATTTTGGTCCCAGGACAACAAGGATACTTTGCTAAGAGGAGCTGCACAGCTAAACTCCAGGTTACCAAGGTGAAATTGTAAGAGCTTGTTCTCAAGCTGAAAATGGAAATTAAAAGTTGATCAACAGCAAATCTCTCTTTACTGTGTCCATACATTACCAAGCAGACAAGTGAGGAGAATAAACTAAAATCATCTGCAACGTATACCAGACCTAATCCGGTACAATGGAATTGTTAATCAGTCATGGTGTAAAAGTGTAATTCAGACATTATCCAAAAAATATAATTAAAGAAATAATTTTCTTCCAAGATAAGAATAAAATTCTTACATCAGAAAATGACACCTGTGTCTCTTCCAGGAAAAGGTTATGCATCTCCCAGACTTTATCTGTATGGATTAAGCAAAGAAAGTGTTTGATTAAATGCAAGTTACAGTTATAATTTATAAAATAACCGAGCCACTACGCGCGCTCTCATTGGTCGATAGGTGTGTTTAGATGAGAGTATGTAGACACGTTTGTGATGTTTTAGATTCGCGCGTATTTTTGAGAATTATTTTATAAAAGCAATTGAGCACTTTTTCCGTGTTTACATAGCCTCATCTAAACACTCGGAGGGTTGGGAGAATTCTCGAAAGTTATACAAACCCTCGAGTACGTCTCGGGTTTGCATAACAGTCTCGAATTCTCCCAACCCTCCTCTTGTTTAGATGAGGCCATGTCAACACGGAAAAAGTGCTCTATTGCTTAAATATAGCCAGGCAAGAGCATAACACAGCGCCTCTGGCAAGGCCACACCTAGACCAAAGCCATCTGACATTACCTACTGTGGACTGGCTCTGACCCAGGGATTGTAATAAGGGGAAGTCACCGGGAAAATTGACTGGCTGTGACGCCGATATTGCCTTCCTGGTTTGACCTTCTGGAGGGAAGTTTTTCTTACAAAGAAGCCCAGTTTAAAAAGTTCTCCCTTCCCATTTGAAAACCAGTTGCCTTCCTGTTGAGAATGTTTTAAATGAAACCCCTGCCTTCAGAGCCAGAAACTAGAAAGCAACCCTAACACTATATATAATGCTTAAACCAGCCGTTAGTACCCAGTCATATCAATACAGTTTTAAGTGGGTGGGTACTCTTATATGCAGCAAGTGACTAACATTCTAGTTGGTGAATCCCAACAGAAAACTGTCAGAGCTCTGGCAGGTGCAAGATAAAGTTAAGTCTAAGTTAATCATTTCACTAAAATTAATTTTACTCTCCCGTTTGCCTGTTATACTACAGACTAAGGGTTAGATTGAGAGCAAGCTTAGGGTTACTTTTGTGGGGTTTATAGGAAGGCTAAGGTTGGTCTGCAGTCTGTATTTCGCACTGACTACATCAGCTATGTATACATGTACTACACCTTCTAAAGACTGGTCTTCTGGTACATCTTTCTTCTGATCTGCGATGGCATCCAAAAGAGCATTGAAATGGAATTCAACTTTATTGTCCATACTGCTGTCAACACATTTGCCATCTTCTGTGAGAAGGTCACACTTGCTGCTAATATGGTGCATGGCAAGACCAGCCTACAGAAAAATAAGGTCTTGCATCATTCAGCAAGTCAGATAGCACTGCGGAGGTCAAATTCAGGGATTTCATTAACATTTTCAGCAGGAGGCAAACTGTTTTTCAATGCAGGCTGCAGGAAAAGCTTTCTGAATTGAACTTTCCTCTGGATGATCAAAGAAGGTGTAGGAAAAACCATCCTCACCGACACTAAATTTGCCTGGTATCCCACCCCTGATGAAATCCCCTATGTTGCTCTTAATTGTATACAGGCTGAACAAATATATGTATCAAGTTTTCTCCACAGATTTTGTTTGAATCATCTAGTACCAGTATATACCTGTACAGCTATGTTTCAACAAGGAATTTTGGGTCTACATTTTCAGCAAAGCTTGAACAAAAATCAGTCAGTAAATGAAGGGGTACATAGAATAAAGTCCTATTAAGTGATGTTTGGAAAATTTTGAGGTAGCTAGGATTGAAATACCTACCCGTCCAACAACTTTCACAGTTTATTCTGGTTTCCATTCCTGTCTAAAAATTATTGTCTTACTAATTTTAGACAGTAATGAAAACCAGAGTAAACTGTAACAATGGCTGGAAGGTATTTCACTGCTGGTTACTGCAAAGTTTTTCAAAAGTCACTTAAGGCTTTTTTCCACGCACCCTTCGAATATAAAAGCTTTTATTGAAGCAAAGCCAGGATTTAATAATTATTGTAAGTTATACATTACTTAAGAAATTTTATTATTGCATAATATTATACATTAGGTTAAAATAATTAATACAATTCTTATTGATAATTATTTTTTAAAAGGCTTGGTGCAAGACTGATGTAAGTGACTTTTTCGGGTGAAAAGTAGAATAGAAAAAAATTTCACCCTAAGAAGTCACTTATGCCAGTCTTGCACCAAGCCCTTACTTTAAGTTTTCCTTAATTTAACTTTCCTCTTACCTGCTCACACAACACCGAGATTGGATTGTTAATGCAGCCATTAAGTATTTGTGCCCCTCTGCCAACACAACAGCCTAAAGATTTCTGGTCATCCCAGACTCGTCCACCAATTCTATCTCTACTCTCCACTACTGTCACCTACAACACAACAAAAAATGCTGAGTAATACTGCAATTTATTAAGCTATCATGGTCACAAACTCTCAATCTCAACTTACACATGCTTTTGTCATAACATTTCACACTGGGATTTCAGGATTCCCAATTAATACGTACAAGTAAATGGCAAATAATATTAAAATGTTGCTATTGCAGATGATTTCCAGTCTCTGCTCTGCACAGTCTCAGCGTCCCAATGTTTGCAAGTCTCACTCACGGGATGCGAAATGATTATGTTATTTGCTAAGAATCACTTAGAAATAGCTTATCTTTGTGCCAGCATTCTAAATTATTTTTCCAATAGTTTCTTCATTTAGTGATTTTCGAGAGGATAAAGCATACAGCTTTGCATTCAGAAAGACATTTAACATGAAATTTTGAATTTATTAGCAAAATGTTATACTTTGTGATGTCTTGCATGAATCAAAACAAAACATACTAAGCAAACTCACAAGAGAGTGTAACAAGGACTGGAAATTGTTTTTAAGCCTTGGCTAGGGTTCACATCATGTGGTCAGAATGTTTAGTCCCTTTTTTATTGCCATGCAAGTCCTGGACTTTATGTAACTCTTTTCACATTCTCCCAACTTGTTCTGAACAAACAATATGGAGACAGTCAAATAGAGAGAACCTGTATTTGGATACAAGGGTTTGCATGTATCAAGGATTCCTTTAAATACTGCACCTTCACACCAAAGGTGTTGAGATGTCTTGCCGCAGCCAATCCAGCAGCTCCAGCACCAACAACAACAACAGAGAGCTGCAAGGAAATAATGGCACTTAATTAATGAAATGTACAAGAAAATAAATCACAGATAACTACCATCTACCAGGAAATAGTTACTTTGTTCATTACTAGTGTTATACTACAGGCTAAGAAATTTCTCAAATGCGATTGGCTAAGACCAGTAGTATTTCTGCCAAATTTGAAATACTTACATGTAAAAATTTCAGTTTCCATGGAAACCTAAATGATCGAAACAATATGGCGGAAAGATTTTCAAAATTCTGTGGAAAAAACTGCAAGAGCTAAAGGAAATTACCAAGATATGGAAACAGCAAAGAATGTACAAAGATCTAGGTCACTGTTTCGTCGATTTAAGGTGGAAGG
This sequence comes from Micromussa lordhowensis, assembly GCA_964020085.1. NCBI lineage: Eukaryota > Metazoa > Cnidaria > Anthozoa > Scleractinia > Lobophylliidae > Micromussa > Micromussa lordhowensis. Next base: position 3,787,901 of record OZ026604.1, read on the forward strand.
CAAAGGATACAGTCCTGATATTTTCAGTGAGCTGCAACGCGAACCAACTCAGCTGACGAAGTTCGGTGCATAGCTTTATCGTCGAGCGCTCTTTTAACTGTTATCGAAGAAGGTGAGAGAACGAAAAACGGTTCCTTTCAGTCTTTATTCAACAGTTCAGAAGCACAGGCAACCAGAAGTAAACGTCGTCCGCTGGAAACTATTTTCCGCTGCTGTGGTGACCAAAGAAACGATAAATAGCCAACAATTTTCACGGCCTGCTGGTTAAATGAAAGCCCAAAGTCCAAGTTCCACACAAGCAGAATCGGTTAAACAATCTATTGATAAACTTCGACTGACGATTAGACTGTTCAAAATGTACCCTTCAAAAGATATTTACAGGTATTCAAGTACTGTTTCATCGCAGTTGAAGCGAAAATCATTTGAACATGTGTGACCTTTGTGCGATCACATGTTTGATCACATGTTGTAGTAAAACCAATCACTCACGCGTGACTAAACAGCGTTACAAGATGCGAAATTTCTTTGCCTTGTAGTATAAACAAAAAATAGCACGGTTTCTTCGGGGTATTTGGTATAAATACCGGCTCGTGATATTTCAAAACTCTCCAAATATCACTCGCCGCAGCGGCTCGTGATATTTTGGCGAATTTTGAAATATCACTCGCGGTATTTATCCCAAATACCCCTAGAAACCGTGCTATTTCCTATACAAATCCACAAGGAAAATAGTTACACTGCATTCATTTGACTGTTAGAAAGATTTTTTTTGAAAGATGAAAGGGAATGTCTGAATTAAACAACTTAATCACTTGCACTGAGTCTAATATTCTGTCGAGAAGTAATTTCAGATCAGCTGGTCAATGTTGCTACAGAAAACAAATTGATATATATTATTGTTTTCTTGGCTAGTCCAACCTTGAAAATCGCCAGTGGCTGGGAAGCCTTATTTTGAATATCATCTTCCACTATCTGCTCACAACAGATGTTACACTAGGAGTTATATTTTATTTTAAAGATTTTGCTTGTTTTGCTGGGTAGATGACCTAGTTCAAGAATGTATAGTTGTGCCGGCAGGGGTAAAACACAGAACACCGAACGCAGAACACCACAGAATGCAGAACGCCGAATGCACTGTTTGCCTGCAGTTAGAACTTTTCACTCATGTTTGCTTGCGGTTAGCTTTTATTTGTTGGCAAGGGCCATATGTGCTGTCCTTGAGAAATAAAAGCTAACCGCAAGCAAACAGGAGTGAAACTAACCACAAGCAAACAGTGCATTCGGCGTTCTGCATTCTGTGGTGTTCTGCGTTTGGCGTTCTGCGTTTTACCCCTGCCATAGTTGTGCTAGAGTTGTGATATTGCAGGTGAGGGTATTTGACATTTTGACAACACAAGCAGAGGATGTCTTCAAAGACTTGGGAGTGCAAATTAGAGGCAGTCTAAGAGTTATAAAATCTTGTCCGACAACAAAAATTTATTCTGAATGACCCCAGTCCACACATAAATGTTGACTGTCAACGGTTTGATCCATAATCCAACATGTTAAACACTAGGCCACTGCATCTCCCATAATGTCTTAAGCGTGTATATTTGTAACTCTCTAGTAATCTTCATGTCCTCAAACCAACCTTTTCAGCTTTTGGGATACTGAGACTTTTGGGAACATCGCCTAAAATGCCATGGTTGACGACACCTTTCTTTGTCAGGAAGAACAAGACTTGCCTGACTTCTGCTATCATTAATACCCTTACAAGGCCTCTGATAATGATGTGATGGGCACACTTCTCTGGAGTCAAATATTCCTGTGATATCAAACAAAAAGGAATTACGTAGCATTATAGCCAGTCATAACTTACTTAGTTCAAGGTACTTTGTATACTGCCCTGAGCTTTTGGAAGCACTTATCACTCGCCGCCAGGTTATTGGTCAAAATCATCTTGTTCGTTAACTAACAGTTAACTACATTTTTGTAAGTAAATTATTTTTTTTTAAAAATTATGTTTACTTACTTTGTGGTTTAGCATCCACAGTGACAAAATAAGATTTCGAAGTGCCAGATAAGGCATTGGTTGTCTGCAAAGAAGACAAGAATGACACCTCATTATCATTTTCTAGTTACCACAAACAAGATAGCTACAGTTACAGCTGTAAGACAAGATAGCAATTCTGAATCATTTACCTAACAAATTCAGGGAATGTTTCTTTTTCTTCTGGTTCCATTATGTCAGGACGGAAGGTGAATGCTGTCTGAGTGTTGTCTGGGTGATAAAACAGTTGAACATATCCTGCAAAAATGGTAACAAAAAAGAAACTTTTCAATAGAGAACACATGCTCCATGCACAAATCAAGATTGTTGATACAAGGCCCATAAATATTGCTGTGTTTCAAGTAAAACACTAAAGGGTAAATATATAGAGGATATAACATGGTGGCACAAAGCTGTCAATTTCATTTCCGGGCAGTAAAAACAATATTATACGGACATTAGCGCAGCAAGCGAGTAAAATATAATGTTAAACACAAGAAGACTAAACTCGTATCTTAATGCCGACATGTGAAAAGTGAAGCCTTGGAGCCAAGGCTGGCTCATAGCTGCCGGAGTTTATCCCAGTTTCTGTAGTATGAAGCGGCTAGAAGTATTTCTACTTCCCCTGGACGGGATGCTAGTCCATCGCAGGTCACTCCCCCGCAATTTTGTTAGGTTTCCCCAACAAATAGCAGGTACCCATTTATACACCTGGGTGGAGAGAGGCACTGTGAGAGTAAAGTGTCTTGCCCAAGAACACAACACACTGTCCCCGGCCAGGGCTCGAACCCAGAGCACTCGCTCTGGAGTCGAGCGCACTAACCATGAGGACACCGCGCCTCCCACTAATGCCAACATGTACTATTCCAATAATATTTTCTGTTTATTATATAGATTTAGATACAAGCACTTGTTTTACTATCAAAGAGGAGTGAAATGCAGGAAATGGCATCATCAATCTTCTCACTTGTGAGGATATGGAATGTATGTCACTGGGGTCCCAGATACATGTATACACTGTACATGTATTTTTTTTATGAATTTTCCAAGTTGAATGCATATTTTCCAATTAATCTCATTGCCAATTGATGAACTTGGGAATAAGGTGCCTTAAGGATGGTGGAGCCATGATATGAGCCTCGAGCAGAGCATGCAGGTATCCACGGCAACCACCAGGCACCGTCACACCTGACAGAGTCAGTGGAGATACTAACCACCCCATATGCTTACTGTCACCAACGAAAGGGAGGGAGGTGAGGAAGCAAAAGCACTCAACAGACACGAATGGCACTCAAGGCAAACTGCACATTCACACACAGCTGGCAAGCAAAACATGTAAGCCCTGCAAAACCGCATATGAGACCCAACCGAGCATGATTGCCACCCAGCGACTGGCCAGCATTGGCTCTAATCAAACTTTGCCTAAATTACATTTAGCCACATTGAACACTTGCATTATAATATACATTAAATCTTGTGATTTGCCAGTCTGGTTTGATCTCTAAGGGAAGAAAACCATTTAAGGAAAACAAGATATTCCACCTGTAGAATGTTCCACCTTGCTTTTCCAGACGTTTAATGTGGGGCTCAGACCAACACCATCAGGAAAATAAGACGATAGAAACTGTGCTGCTGGACTGGACTGAAGTAGTGGTGGCTCTGTCAAGCTATCTAGCCAAGCAGCATTATTCACGGCAGATACTCTCTTTAGTATGAGAAAAGGCAAGTTAACTTTAGTTCCTCTATACCTGGCGGGCAATTAAGAGCAAGGAAAAGACAAGACAAGCACACTAACTTTTACTAAAAAAAATGAACAAAAAAAAGAAAGAAAGAGAAAAACTGTACTGTACTTTGGGTCTACAATGTCACCAAAAAGGGATCAAGGCTTCTGAGCTATTTTGGTCTGAAAGTGGGCAAGTTAATTAATAATTATTTTAAAGAAAGCCTAAAATGTTAATATAAAAAAATCCCTTTCCATTGGGCTTCTCATTTTCAAATGAAAAAGACAGCAAGTGAGGTGACAAAAAATATGATATTTGATAGAGTGGTTGTCAATCCTGTGTCCCAAAACCAAACCAGTTGAAACTTACCAATAAACTACTCAGCCAAATCTCAAACCGTAGTAAAACCAAACCCAATTAGTAATTCATATTGCCTGATTACTTTCAACATTCAATTGAAAAAAAGTGCTCTATGATAAGTAATAATACAGTAATTACATTATAATGTAATCTGTGGGATTTATATTGATTATGCATACCTCATCCTCATGCATACTGCAAGGAACAACGACTTTCTTTTTTCCCTGTTCATAAGACATTGAATATATACACAACTATAGATTAACAAGGTCTGCAAAAATGTTAAATTAATATTGAAAGCATGTGATTAACAAGTAATTTAAATTTTGTAATTTGTGGCTATGCGTAGTCTCCTTAGCAGCTGTTTGGGCTGAAGTCATGTAATGTTCTCCACCTCCATGTTATACGTCAGCGTGAGCAGCTGCACAAGGATGGGAAGCTTTCCCTGACTTTGGCCCAGGCAGCTGTGAAGGAGACTATGTTTAGTGCTGCTAGCGCTGTGATCGACAAAAAGTGTTTTTAGTTTGTATAGTGTGATTGTCCAGGCGAGTGTAGTTCTGAGAAGAACTGTTGTTGGTGACTGACATTTCGACAACCTGAGTGGAAGTCATCTTCAGAGTCAAGTGAATAGTGTTTGTCAGTTGATGATGTTATAAGTTTGGTCCGTTGAAAGTGATTGGTCACTTTAGCCATGATGGTATTGGCTGAAAGACTCATGTAAGGTTTGTCAACAGTCATTGGTCAGTTTCGATCCGTCTTTTGTTAGTCAAATTGCTAGCGTTGAGGTCCGTGTAATGTCAGTCACCAACAACAGTTCTTCTCAGAACTACACTCACCCGGACGATCACACTACAAAAACTACTGATACTCCTGGATTCAAACCATTTACTATAAAAAGTGTTTTTGTTATGATCATGATTTCACAGGTAAGAAGCAAATGATTAATAATCATCAATATATTATTATCAATTTCAACATCAATTTTTGTATAATTTCTGGTAATAATAATATTAACAATTTCAGTAATGACACACAATTATTCATTGTTACCTTAGTTTCACTTGTAATCACAGATGCTGGTGAGGTACATTTCCAGGATTTGATAGCAGATGTGGTCAGTTCCATTTCAGGAAATTCTCTCCATTTTGAACATGATATGCATTGGACCCAAAATGGCATGATCATTTCTGAAACGTACACTTTAATGCTCGCTTCCCTTTGACCATTAGTGCTCCAGTCATATTTCCATTTTGTGTAGGTTTCGTACCCATCCTTACAGCTTTCGGTTAAAAAGAATGTTCCATTCAGTTTAAATTTAAATGGAGGTTGTTTGAAATCGGCAGGGGTGCAGTTAAAGAGTTTAAGGACAAGTGGTTTTAAACCTTTTCACTGACAAAAATGCTCAAGTTCAATATTTGATTAAGGAAATCCTGAATCCCATTTTGTGTTGAAGTCCCCGTATGAAAGTATTTCTTATAAAAAGACTTTGAATGAGCTCAGAACGGACCCAAGAAAGGATTTCATCCACAGTCATCAAGAACAGTTCCACCTGAAAGGGTTGGTGAATTTTCTTTGAATGTTCACATACCAGTGTTAATGTTTTATATTCTGACTTGAAAGTCCGAGCAACCTTGTACAGCATAATAAACAGTACCACATGAAAGTACTGTTCAATAGCTTTCATTTGAATGGTCACACACTAGGGTTTCATCCACAGACTTAAAAGTGAGAACCAAGTTGTGCAGTATTATGAACAGTACCACATATGAAAGTGCTGCTCTATAGCTTTCATTTGAATGAAATTTCATCATCCAAAAAACTTGAGCTTATCTCCTTCTTACCAAATTATTCTGATGTTAACAAGAGTTTGAAGTGTATATGTTGTATTTACATGTACAGTGCAGCCCTATTAATCTGGTCAACGACACACCACAAATATCTGGTCGTATTATCAATGTATTAATGGGGTACTTTAATTAAAGAAGAAAATGACCGAGCTTTTGTTTGGGCCAGAATAAAGTAGCCGTAACAATGAGGTGGCTGTTAGGTGAGGTTCCACTGTACTATGTTCCGGTTTGTGTATTTTGTAACATACTTGTCTATAAGTTAGCACAGACAGGCTGAATACAATCGTTATTCTAAACTGTGATCTGGTATGTACAGCCTTACCTGCGATACATGTAATCAAAGCAAGCGTTACAGAAATGTTCTCCATCAGACATGTGATACCATCTTGAAGTATAACCACAACCAGCGCAACTATTTTGTAAATTATGAAAAATTAATCAATCAAGGTAATAATCTTACTGTGCAGTCTTATAATGTAATGGCTGCATTACAAAGTTCTGAAAGCTCTAGGCATTACTATCTACAAGAAAAAAACTGGCCTCTGAAGTTCAAAATGATAATTACACTTTACAATTATGCAATTAACAATAGGAGGCCATTTACAAATCACATTTAGCCTGACTCTTGGTGCCCAATCCTTTTGTATGAAAATGAATTTCATTCACATGCAAATTAAACTCATTTTCATGTAAAAATTGTGCCCCAGGCCTCGCTTTGATAGAAAGGCTTAGGTCAACTTGACCTTGATGGAAACTGTAGCTTAATATATAACACCTGCAAAGTCATTTCATTTGCCATGGATGAGCAATTAGCACTACAAGACAAAGTGAAGAAAGCCTATTAATTTTACCACGTACCCCAATGTTACATTCATTTTGTATTGTTTTACAAACAGCTGATGAAAAAGTGACTTTAAACTACATTTTTATGCAAGGTACAAATTTTATATCTTAACAACAGGAAACTCACGTTTCGTCAAATCTTGCACAACAAGTTGGTTTTGAAGCAGGGCAGCCCGCTTTCTCACATGCCCGGAACTGTTTTCCCTTCTCATTAGACAGGTTGTCATTATCAAAAAACTGCTTCCTTTTCGTAGTTCTTGGCGATCGCCAGGTAGTTTTATCCTCCATTCTAATCAGCTGATGCCGTGTACAATAACCATTCTTTATAACTACACTGTACACAAAGGAGGGACACTTTCTTTCACCATCTAAATGGCCTTTGCTCAGCAGGTTGGTATGGAAGTTGAAAACACCATGAACAGTTTCAAGTGCTTTCTGCTAAAAAAATGGTCAAAATGAAGATAAGTCAGTAACCACATTGGACTCAGGATTTTGCGCTCTAGTGGGGATCACTATGCTGTGTTACGGGCATGACACATTAAAATAATTAATTTACTCTCATAATGTCTTCCTCCATCCAAGTTAAGAAATGAGCAGGGGGGTCTGCTAGGGGCAATCTTACAAAATTTCAGGGATGGGAAGGAGGGGAACAGGCATGGATCTAGGATAAATGGTGACATATTTCTGAAACAATGAGCGCTGAAGGCATAAGCTTCTAGAGGGTCCAGGGTTATGCTCCCCTAGAAAATATTTTGGATTTTAACTCCCCAAGTCCTTTTGTCTATAGTTTTCCGAGTCATTCCCAGGCTAACAGTCTTGAAATACCATTGGCTGCATCTAAGTGTAATTTAACACTCATGAGAGGTGTTAAAGTTTGACATACACTGCCAGGTGCTACTCGTTAGATGCCTCGACGGTACGTTTGTGTAGCCTGTCATACATGTATGTTTAAGATAACTGCTCGTAGTTACGGTAATTTTGTTTGGTGTTTTAAGTAACAACAGTTATTGTTATACATTGAGCTCACAATCTCTTTTCTGATTGGCCAAAAGTGTACAGTGAATTTTCAAAATCAGTGTTTGTGACATTATCTTTGTATACAATAATCATGTCAAGGACACTCAAGGTCACAGGTAGTCATGTCATGACTGCGGTGCATGATTTCTAAGGGTAATCATGTCAAGTTTGCGTGCTTTCTGTTTCTTGCCATCAGTGAAGAAGCAAAAACTGGACTTCCATGTTTTTTTGTTCAGTGTATAAAAAAAGAATTATTAGAATATTTAGAATATTTAGAACAATCAAGGTCTTGGTAAGGGTTATCATCCTCAGCCTTTAGCTTTGCCTGATAACCCCTACCTCGACCTTGATAATTAACAACTATTTGCCAAAGTGGAGGTGGCTAGCGGTGGTAAATATCCACCACTAGCCACCGACACTGAGGTGAATAATTGTTTTTAGTTTATACTAAAATAGTGAGATAATAAACACCAAAAACAAATCAATTTCTTCACTTTTCACGGATGCAAACCGGACGCCATTTTCTCTCGAGTTGCTCGGAGGTAAATAGCACAGGATATCCGGAGTTTGACGAGCCAATCAGCGTGCGCCATCAACACTATCCACTGTTTTAGTATACACTAATTCTGGATATCACAAAAACCTCCTTCAGTAATTTTTTATAATAACTTTCATTTACCCTTGGCAGTGTTTATAGCCAAGAAGCTAGTGGGGCCAAGCAAACGGCTGAAACAAATAACATTGTTAAGAATCCCAACTGGCCGACGGCAAAGCAGTTGGCTATTTACAAGCCTGCGGCCAATGATCTGAACTCAGGGCTACTGTGAAACAAATCCAGGTAGAGTTCAGGACGGAACTCAAATCCAGGACGGCTGGATTGCAAGTCCTAGCTACACGCTGACCACTTGCTGCCTCCAGTTGATTTCATATACCAATTTAATGAACAATTGAATATGAATGGCATGACCTGTCTTTTACCTATTACATATTCAATAAAATGTATCAGCAAGGCCTACATGTATAAGGGAGAGCAATGTGATACCCCATTCGTGTTGCAGGGCATTAGAGAGACAACAAGTATTATACAAGCATTACTGGTCTTGCCTTGTTGTTTTCTTGTATTTCACACCTCACTCTGAGAGATTGTGTACACTCAATTTTAAGCTTACTTCTTTTGATCCATCATATGGTTTAAAGCTAGACATAAATAATTTAAAGCGGAGTTCACTTGAATGAAACTTGTAGTCAA
>OZ026604.1:3801966-3836966 GCA_964020085.1 Micromussa lordhowensis
CAAGGATAGAGACGACACTGGATGTTGTCGATGCCAATTGCAAAATAATGACAATTTCTTTAGCTCTTAAGGCGGGGGTACACGTGAAGGCTGTTTTGAGGTCGCTTTACACGGCCGCGGCCTTTCTGCCAATATCTCGGTCACGTTTCAAGCGACACTAAATCTCTCTGCTTATCTCATTAACCACTGTTTGGCGGTTTTGTGTAAATTTTTGGATGATTTTTGGGCATTTTGGGAAAGAGATATTTTTTCTCAAAGGATAGGTTAAATTGAGGAAAATATGAAATGTTGAAGATTTGTTGAAAATTGAAATTTGAAGCGAAGAATTAGTAGACGGATACCAAACAGTCCCCTAGCAACCTGGGGCTCTCTTTTGCGGGGTTCAACTGTCTGGTATTGTTTCCAACCCATCTTAATCCTAACAATTTCCTTTTTTTATATCACTTCAAATTTCACGCCTATTCATGTTTACTTCCGACTTAAACTTAGTACACAATAGGCTTAGAGCTGTATTCGTTCCATTAAAATCGAGGTCTTTTCGAATTTTATGAGAGCAATGTAACTTCTGTTTTATATATTCCATGAATTCAATCGCTGTATTGTTTTTTTTTCTAGATATCGCTCTCATTTCTCAAATAAATGGTAAACAGTGTTATGCATTACAAAGGATTGTTCAGTGTTTTCTTCAATAAATTGAATACAGTCGAAACTTATTTGAATGTTAATTTTTCTGCTCCTATATTTAGGCTCAATCTGTCATGCCCCAAGCATCTTGTGTTCCTATAAAAGGAGGAGACCCGAACCTGGTGGTTTTTGTATCGTTGGCCAATCAGTCTGATCCCATTGTGCAAGGGTATGTCGTAACACAGCATTAAGGAAATCTTCGATTTTTTTTTCGCAGTCTTCAAATAGTTGTCTAAAAGCTATCATCCACACTAACAGTAATGATTGTAATAATCTAGCCAATCGCAGCAGAGGAAAAAAAGCGATGAACCAATCAAAATTGAAGAAAGCAAAGTGACCTGCGCCAAACGCGAGAAACCGTACAAACCTTTGCCAAGCGCGGGGAAAATTCGCGAAATGTCTAACCTGGTCTCACTCTGGTTGGACTCATTGTAAGTATCTCCTATTTTCAGTGGGAGTTATGTTACTGTTGTCGCCCTGCAGCAAATCGAAAACCTTTTTGATGGTGCGTGGAGCAAGATTTAAGAAAAAACTATGGGACTTGAACGATTCTGTTGCACCCGTGCTCTTCTTTTCACAGTGGTTTGGCAACTCAGCTCCTTTTCATCGCACACGACCAAGATTCTCAAGGTACCGCTTCCAACCTGGTGGTGAAGTGGTCTTTTCCTAAACAGCTCGAGTTTGATTCGGCTCAAAACATAACTGGACCAGAATATACCAGCTTGATAAGTCAAGAGTCAACCTTGATCGTTGAGGTAAGATTATAGCTGGTTAGAGAGTAATTATGTTAAAACTGTATGACCCTTAGTTCGCCTGAAAAAAAATTAACGTAACCCGCATTAGTTTACATATTTGACAAATTGTTCAAACAAAACTTTAGCAATTATAGTACAAACAGACCAAATTAATAAACTTAAAATTACTTTACCATCGAAATCGCTGAACTACTCGGTTAAGAGACAAAACTCACCGACTGTTTTCCATGTATTTATAAATTTCAGTTTCATAAGCTGGAATCCTGCCAAAATATCACCCTCGCCATAAATCTCAAAGTTGACCATCAGAACAAAACCTTGCCTGGAAAAACTTCACAAATGTCGACATTTGTAGCTGTGGAATATTACTGGGAAGATGAAAGCCTGGATGGAGCAGCAAAAACAGAACGAACCAGGTCTTCCTTTGAGTTCTACGCCCCAAGTAAGTAAATAATAAATGATTGTGAAATATCCGTTCTCTTGTTAATAGCGTACGGCTTGTCCGTTTCTTTTTGGGGACTTAAACTCAAAATATACTTTGTAAAGGTACAAAATTACCGAAAAATGGACAAGGATTGCAGAGATTCGAGAAGATAAAGACAGATTACAGAACGAACCAAATTTGCAAAAAATTAGGTCAATTAACGAACGAGGGATGAGCTAATATCATTGTTGCGGAGTCTAGCCTATTGAATAGACCCATTTCAGTAATTCCCAATCTGGAGGACAAACAATGGTTGTTTTCTCCCCTGAGAGAAACAAACCTTTCAAATGCAAAACAATCTTATTGTTTTGTCCTCCAGATTGGGAATTAACTGAAATGGGTCTATAGACTTCGCATCAGCGCGGACTTTCCAGCACTTCACACATATGAAACTTAAATTTTTGTAGATTGTAAAATATAGTTTGAACACTTTGCTGTGGCAAAATAATGTTTGTCTGTAGCATCATTGTTTGAGGAACACCTAGACGCAAAGTAAAATTTAGTAAGTCAATCCGGGCAACCAAGTAATGGTTTTTGGAATCGTTCGAAAAAACTATAATGATGTTTATAGCATAATCGAGAAACCACGAAATCCAACATCTCGTATGTTTTTAAATTATGGCGTATTTTTATGTTATACAATTTTGTGTTGTTTATTTTACCAATCAGACAATGTAAAATATTCACTTAAAATGCGTTTGACATCGTTCAAGGTTTGTTGTCATAGTTACTAGAATACATTGGAAGTTGAAAGGTGTAAAGAAAAAAAGTGTAAAGGTCTAGGTGTACAAGCTCTTTTCGCTTTCTTGAAAGCCGATTTAGAAAATGGAATTTTTTCCAAAGAGACTATATTCAATAGTAAGTTTAATATTTTCTTTCTGCAGCATGCTCCCGTTTTCGTCCCTTGGGGATGAAAGATGGCAAAATCAAGGAAAGCCAGCTGTCGAGTTCCTCTTACATGAAGACTGAATTGAACAAAATTGGAAGCTGTCCTCACTTTTCAAGACCAGGCTCTGTCGGTGTGTTTATGGTTGAAGACGGAATGCTTCATTACGACCGGAACAATTTTCTACAAGTGGATTTCCGCACTAAAACTAAAGTTGAAATGGTAATGAAATAAAAGTCACTTTTGTAATAATGGGCTTGTGCATCAAACGTAAACTATACTTCGTGCTATTCTGCTGATTCTTGGCGATGAACACGTTCAATATCTCTTTAGAAACATTTTAACCTGCTTTTTTTGCTCTGACGATCAATTTTAGGTGTCTGTCGAGGGATCAAATGGCGGTCACGTGACCTCGTTCTTGGTACACTCCAGTAACGACAACATAAAGTGGATGGTGTACAAGGACAAAACAAGTGGAGAACCAAAAGTAAGCTAACCATACTATACGAGTATAGTATACTAACCATACATACAGTCCTATTCCCGATTCGTTTGGTATCTTAATTATGTCCGTTATAAAATTGAACAAATTGACGTCAGTTTTTCATGCGTCTGTCCTGTTATTGATCATAAATTTCGTCATCACATTGTCAAAGTAGCTGTGGATCCACGAGGCGATAGCCGAGTGGATCCGCAGACTACTTTGACAATGTGATGACGAAATTCATTGCCAATAACAGGACAGACTCATTAAAAACTGACATCAATTTGTTTTTTACGATAACAAATGGTCGAATTGCCCGCTCTCGCTTGCTGACGCATCCCACGAATTTCAAATTCATGTGTCTGTCCGCATATTGACGATAAAAACTTAATGAGCGCGCGAGAATTTCTGCAGTTATCGTAAAAAACATGTTTTGACTTATATTGTTAACTTTGTCGCCACTGCGCTAAATACATATATCTTATTAGACGTTTTGGTGTGTAGTATCGCTGTATATTTTTACGAGTTGTGCAGTATTTTGACGAGCCCGTAGGGCGAGTCAAAATACAAACAACGAGTAAAAATATACAGCGATACTACACACCAAAACGTCTAATAAGAGATTTGTTATCCAACGATTTCTTTTCCCAAAATTCTGACTTGCCAAGGTTTTGAACTTCACGCGGCCGGGAGGAATGAGGCGAGTACAAATATCTGTTATTTGTACTCGTTTTGCGCGATATTTGTACTCTAGGAAGCAGAGTTGGATAATAACACGGAATACTTATACAAACCTAACTAACAGAGCGTCGTAAAACCAAAACCAAAGTTATCACTCCGGCCGATCACAAAACGTGTGAAACAATCAATTACGGTAAAAAATAAAAGTTCCCTCCGTTTCGTATATTCAGTTTAAAACCCCGACATTTTGGGACATGAATCAATGAATCACGAGCACGAATGTTTTCCCCTTCTGGGCAAATCATATGTTGGCTTTCAAAAATCCTTTTCAATCTCTCTTAGGAATTTCAAGCTAACAACAAATTTCCTCCAGAGAAAGTATCCGTTATCAGTCCTCCAATCATCGGCCAGTATTTACGCATCAATCCGCGTTCATGGAAGACACGTTTGTCGATGGTCATTGAAATCTATGGATGTTATCTTGCGGATAACAGAAATGGTGAGCAAGTCAAACTTCATACCTGTGTTATATATTATAGTGTAGAAAAAATATGCGGCTTATTTTTCACCTAATGGTACCATAAGAACTCGCCAAAACTGCTTTACCACTTCATGGAAAAAACGTTCCTTTACAAAAAGGATGACAAGGTTAGAAATGTTTACAATCAGACCCCAATGTTGGTGTGCAGACTTAGGCAAGTATTTGGCGTGTTGTATTAAATTTAATTGAGATGACTGACTTCGTATGAAAACAGGTCTTTCAGTAGAAAAGAAGCTTGAATGTAATTGATTATCACTTATTTTCAAGAGCCTGGTTATTTCACATTTTATTTTGCTTGGTTTGTTTTTTTTTCTTAATACAGTTCCTCGCCCCCTTGGTATGGAGTCTGGTGCCATCAAAGATTCCCAGATAAATGCATCGAGTGAAACAGAGAACGGGACTCGAGATCAGTCTCGTCTCAACTCGGGGCCAGAAAAAGCATGGTGTGTCCAGGAGTCGGATAGCGTTAGGACATTAACTATCGATCTCAAAAAACCATACTACATTACTCAGGTAATGTTCGGCAGAAAAAAAGTACAATCGTCTCACTCGGGAAAATTAGGGAGTTTACGAAAACCACGACAGCAACGGCAACGCGAACGTCGCTAAACAAAAGGTTAAATGAGCAGAACAATGGCTCAGCACGTGCGTTATAATTCTTGGTACATTTCTTTGCTGTCCACTGCAAACCAACAACGTGAAATGACCAAATTCTGCGTTGTCCGTAGAACGTGAACCATGAGGGCTAATTTTGTTGCTTTTATTTCAAATGTTTCGCCTTGTTCCAGATTCAGTTTCGTCATAGTTTGGACACTGAGAAACAAAGGAAAATGACTTTAGAGTATCGCGAGATTCGTAGGCAACATATAAAATCACTTTTTTTAATATAATCGACGTTGTCCTGGGCGCCGCGTCCTGGTTTTGCAAACTCCCTAATGTAGGGGAACAGGCGACGCAGTTTATGGCCTGCTTATTGGAATAAGGGATCCGTAAAAGAGGGGCCATTTCTGATTAAATGCAATGGTCATTTGAGGATTGAAGCATGGTTCAAAAATAAAATTCAATAATCATCTTTTTACTTTTTGTATTGAATAGATATCAATGCAAGGAAAAATGTGTCACCCAGAAAATGTATGCGAGTCTCCTCCTGAATTTGTCTTCCTGGCATTTGACGGGAAAATCGTTCAAGAGCATGGAAAGAAAAAGGTATATTAAAATGATAGTAGACATATTTTTATCTCAGAATAGTGTTTAATGTTTGCCACCTTGGCAAACATTACACATATCCCGAATTACTATGCTTCAAAATTATGTTGCTGATTATGCGTCCTTGTGAAAGGGTTGTTCATTAAATTCAAACGGTCTTCCAACTTTGGTTTGTAGCGTTTCCAAGGAAACCAGGTAGACCACGTGATTACGCACACCTTGATCGTACCTCAGAAGGCTTCGACAGTGACCTTTGACCTTAGTGGCACACAAGGAAAGAGATGCATGCGCGTGGAGGTGTATGGGAAACCAATCGAAGAAGAAGGTACACATAACATTATAAAACCTGGAAATGTTCCATAAACGTTCCATCCCTATAGAAGATTATCGGAAATTCCGATGGAATGCAGGGTTTCAAAGCGTAAAATTTTAAAGTAAAGTATTAAGTTGAACAGAATTCCCCGGAGGGCTGATAGTGCTCAAGCAAAAAAGCCCTCCGTAAGGGGATTGGGGTATGGACATTTTCTGTTACAAGGAAATCATCATCCAGAAGCAACTGAACATAAAAGTTGTTGAAGCAGAGTATCAGTGAGGGATTGAGAGACAAGGGGAAAGAAGAGGGGAGAGGTTATAAGCTATATCTAAACAATAGCCTCCATTTGGCGCGAAAATATGCGCGGATATTTGTCCGCGGACATTATCTGTTCCGAGAAGCGAACAGTTTTCCGAGAGCGAAGCTCGAGGAAAACTGTGAGCTTCGAGGAACACATAATGTATAAGGACAAATATCCGCGCATATTTTTTAAGTCAAATGGAGGCTATTGTCTTTATTATCCTTCAAATATTGAAGTCGGTTTTGAAAACTGGGGAATGTTCTCGGATATTCCCCAGTTTTAGTTGGGGAATATTCGGTCACGTGACGGGTTTAGACCAATCGCGCGCGAGCGAAAATATTTGATGGATTATAATTATGAATATACCGCTAGCACAGGACGATGAAGAACAATGCTTTAGTTGTTTTCTTACCTTTCAGAAACCCCAGCAGTGGTAAAGCGTGGCTTTCTCTGTGCCCATGACGGCAACGAACCGATCGTGTTTCTGTGTTTTGGGGAATACAGTGAAGATGAAGTGTAAGTGTCCATGTAAACATCTTAAAAAGCATATTGCCTTGTTCCAAGGCTATCTAGATTGCTATTTTAGAGAACAAGAAGTTATTCGGTCAAGACATAGTGTCTTTAAAAAATGCATGTCGGGTTGCATACTGAGGACTCCGCCTTCATAGCTCTACCGCTGTAAAAGCACTGCGCATGCTTAGCTCACGTCATCTAACTGCCGCTTTTATAAGATCTCACATTTTCCGAAATCTTCTTGTTTCGAGTCAAACGTTACGACAGTAACTGAAAACTTAAGCTTTGTACATCTATCTATCTATATAACAAAGCTAGCAGAGCCGCCCAATCAAATTCAGTACACGTAAGCGTGCTCAAACTCCCGACAGTGCACGCTGATAGCGTGAGCAAATGAGGCAGAAAAAGAGAAAAACACCGGAAAAGGAGACTCATCAGCGCCGTCACGATTCGCTTCACTGTCCGAGGGTGAAATGCAACAATCACTTCTAATATTGTTGTCCGTTTCTCAAGAAGCTAAAGTTGCTTACGCTTCTTTCGTGCTCTCCAAACTTTCCACGTGAACCATAACTCGATAGTGCACGCTAAAGCATGAACCAATTGTTAAGTATATATATCTTATTAGACGTTTTGGTGTGTAGTATCGCTGTATACTTTTACGAGTTGTGCAGTATTTTGACGAGCCCGTGGGGCGAGTCAAAATACAAACAAGGTTTTGAACTTCACGCGGCCGGGAGGAATGAGACGAGTACAAATATCTGTTATTTGTACTCGTTTCGCGCGATATTTGTACTCTAGGAAGCAGAATTAAAGAACAGTTAATAGTCGTTATCCTCTTTGTTTGAGGGCTCTTTATTTGATTTACTACTGCCGGTTTTATAACGTTTTTTCTACATTTTCGCTTTAAACTCCAACAATTAAACTTGGAGGTCACAATCACTGAAAGCTTAATGTAAACATTGAAGCACAGTTTTACGCGACTGTGATTGGATGTAAATCACTAGCTGCCCTTTTGTTCTTATCTTAACAGGTTTCCAAGAAGCACATGTTTGGGGACCCAACATGAAGGAAAATCCCACTTTGGTAAGATTACAACTAAAAGTGATCTCTAAACTTGTGCGGCTGCGTAACCAAGATCGATGAAAATTTCTCTTTGGAACATCAATACCAGTAATAGAAAAGAGAAGTATAACAGTGACATAACTGATATATATGTTTCCTGTTTTTGGTCTAAGCCCTTGATCCAACCTTATTTACAATTCTGGCCTTTGATCCTGAAAATAAACGTCTATATGGTGTCAGCAAACGCCACCGTCTGTACATGGAAAGCGATGACGTGTATGGCCGGCAGTGGCACGTGATATTGCCTGTTAAGTGGGCCAACATACGGGACAAGCCGGGAATGCAGTTTATCACAGAAGTTCCTTTTGTGCCAGAAACTCGATTCACTCGGCTTCCAGCTCCAGAAGTGACAGCTACTGACGTCCAAGACAATAGATGGGGAGGTCAGTCTCTGATACAGATAATTAATGACTGTCCCGTGGTGCAAAACTGTTTGCGGACAACATATCTAACCCGTCCGATTTGATAGCTGGCACCTGATCTCATAGAGGAGTTAAAAAAGCGACCGAAGTCACATTTTCAGGTCCAACTATTTATTCGAGTCACAGTGCAGTGTAAGAAAATTAATATGAAAACCAATCAACTTGCATTTATTTCACTTTCAACACATTGATTTTCAGCGGAGCTGTATTCTTTTGCCACAGTGAGCGTGTTCTACAAGTGGCTAATAAAATAAATAACTTGTTATCATATAATAAGATACAATATAACATAACTATATTTAGAGGGCGAACCCATTCAAGTGCAACGTTTTCTCAACAGCGCGCGCAAATGACGCGTGCGGTCCAATAGCACCTGGCACGAGCGTAAACTGAGCAATAAGTACTAAAACAGGACCAGCTGATAACCAACCAGATTCGAAAATCTTGTTACTGTTCTGATTATCATCTTTATAGGATCTTCTCTTGGTCTTCACGTCTTTCCTCCTGCTATAAACAAGTGGCTGTTGGTTGGCTTGTGGAGGAATCACGGTGAGTAAAAATTTTAATTTTGTGTCCAGATGTCACTTGTCTGTAGCCTGTTCAGGCTCTCGGCCAGTGAGGACGATCGCAAAAGCGGGCAAAGGACGAGCAGGGTCTGGGAGAGAAAAGGAGAGGGCGTCGCACGCACGCTTTTTCGATCGTCTCCACTGACCTAGAGCCTGGAACGGGCTTCTCCTCTGACATTGAAAAATGAGCCTTTTCCTCGGCCTTGGGAAATCCTCGTTCTAGCGAGAATTAACATGTTTCTTTCTGAGCAGTCGAAATTTTGCATCGCGAACCGCTGAAATGGACCACTCGCGAATTAGTTTTGGCGAATTAATTTTTTAAAACATAACATAAACTAAACACTTTGCTCTGAAATATATTTTTTATTTCTTCATGTCTGGCGGACAATTTCAGATTAATTTGACCCATCGGTTTATCATGAAAGTTTTCAAAGAGCAATTATAATACTTGCATGCTCGCCTGCCTGCTTGCTTGCTTGTACATACTTTAATACTTTCTTACGCTGCATGATCATTTTAAAATTACAGTCATCATGACGTTTTTAACAACGGGACCATTCTTTTCCAAATCCGTTCAGATATTAGCCCGTGCCACAGCAGTCCTTGTATACGTGGAGGAACATGCAATGTAGAAAGCGATGGATTCAGCTGCGACTGTTTGCCATTTTATTCTGGTCGCCACTGTGAGGGTAAGTACAAAAAATCCTCAGACATTATGGCTTGAACAGAGCAAGGATCAGCAAGTGCACCAGGGTGGGAAAGAGTTATTCGACGTTTTTCCAAACTGAAAATTTAAGACCATTTATAACATAGATAAGACCCTGTGCGTGCTCTGATTGGTCAAAAACCCATGTTAACTTAAAGTTAAGCGTTGCAAGCAAAACTGCTTCAAGCATTCTTTCTTCGTACGAATCTTCCGCGAGTGGAGCGATCTGCCTGCGTTGTAGAGCCCGGCCCTAAATCTTTTTAAGAAAGCTTTAAAATTGTTTTTGCGTATACTATGGTCCAAATTTTAAAATTTGTAGCAATTAATTGTATATGTAAATTATTTGTAATGGAATCTTAGCATTAGTTTTTTTTCTCCTTAAACTCCCTTTCAGTGTGTCGCCTTGTTTTGTGTTGTGTGTAATTTATTAACCCCTGAATAAAGTCCTGTATGAATGTATTAAAAACTTAGGTGATCGTGAATTGTAGTCTGCAAATCCAGCGGCCTCTGAAGCGATGAGAGGCGCCTGTAATTGGCAGGTTATTGGAATTCTGCATTGTATTTTTTACTTATTACTAACAAGTTCTACCCAGACATGGTACCAGTATAAAACCAATAGGAATTAAAAGGAATATGTAAATACATTTGATTATCTTAAGACCTTTTCTTTTTTACCAAGGACCAATTAGATTAGTAAAACGTGTAAATTAAGTTCAGTCAATTTTTTTGGTTTTTAGAAAGCCTGGCTGACTTACAGGAATCAAATATTTTAAACCAAACGATCAGCCACTTGACTACTTTACGAAACTGGTTAAAACCCATCATGAAAAGCATAAACTCTCACTGGAGGCGTTGCTGGCTTGCATCAGTGGATGGCTGGTCTGCCGAGACTTTCCATTTGTATTGCGACAACAAAGGACCAACAGTGACAATTATTCGTGTGGGACAGTACATATTTGGGGGATATACGGATGCATCGTGGGGTGAGTAGCATTCCCTCCTCGCCTCTAGGAGCCCATCACCTCGCAAACTATCCGTTGAATTAAAAAAAATTCAAGTCTTATAAGATAAACTTAATCACCCTCATTTGCATCTAAGTAATCTACTTGATCTAAATTGGAATTAAACGTTACATTGTTCGCCATCAATCATTTGAAGTTTGTCAGACCATGCCAGTTACGCGAAAGGTGAACAGAGATTGTATTGTAATCACTTATCTAATTTGCATATTAAAAAAAAAAACTTGAATATCTCAGAATGAAAAGAAATATTTGAAAATAGTTAACAGAATTTTTTTCTCGTATAGACTACTTATCCATGTTTTAAAATGGATGTCGTCATAGTAGCACTTTAACCAGGAGTTCTCTTGACAAAGCCAATCCATGCATGTTTGAAGTTTCGTCTGTACTTATTTATTGAAAACATTTTGACAGCTTTAGGGTCTTCCAACTTCACATGACAGATGACGAATCATACAACGTTTCATATGCAATTAAATCATGTTTCTTTTTTTGTGGTGTTTTTACGATTAGGTGCAAACGAGGGTATCTCTATTTTTTTTACCAATTAGTCTCCACTTGTGGGTACAGGCCCAGTTCGACCGCGTTCTTGTTCTCACTGGTGAACAAACCAGGCGTGGCACCAGTAACATTTAGGCCACCAGGAGCAAGTTATTCTTACCAACATGCTACATTCAGCTGTTCTTCATACGGACCCACATTTGGTGGACCTGGAAGTGGACACGATATTTATATTTCCTCCGAAGCCTCATCAAACAAAAATTCACACTCAAACCTTGGAAACACCTACGAGCCACCATCTGGATACAGCTATGGTAGCGAGTTCGCACAATCATTCCTGGCGGGTAGTTATAACTTTCAACCAGACGAAGTGGAAGTCTTCTATGAAACTGGCTACAAATAAAACAACTTTTAACATCTGTGCCAGGAGCGTAACTAGTTTTTGAAGAGTTGTAAGCCTAGCAGGGGGCTCGCATCCAGGACGTGTTGGGGGTGAATAGGGAGGGGGAATGGTCCTTGAGAATTTTTTCAGTAAAAAACCTTAAACAGTTTTTTCCTTCGCCTTCAGGTGATATAAAACTGTGTGTTTCGACAGATCCTAACTTACAAAGAATGGATCCTAACTTACACAGGAAGAATGGATCAATTTGCATTGTCATGTGCTGTTAAAGACAAAGAGTTTTGTTTCCCCTCGACCGTCGATGTCGACCTCGGGTCTCGGGGAAACAAAACTCACTGATTCCTTTGAGGCCAGTCATTAAGTGCTTATTTATAAACGCATTTGTCTTTAACAGCACATATACCATTGAGCGTTTTCCTGTTACCTTGCTAGGCTTAACTCTCATGAATTTTCACTTGTTGTTATCGCGACAAGGTAACTGCGAGACTTTTTATGCAAAGGTACTTTGTAAATTGCTCTCCGTTTCTTCGGTGAACCAAGCGATTCCTTCAGCTAATTGTTAATAAGTGGGATGATAATAATTTAACCACCCTTGTTACTTTATAATTAAACATAACCAGCTTTTTACTATCTCTTCTTTAGAGGGAGGTTCGCTATTGGGGGAGCGAGTCATTACTTTCAGCTTGCTGAACTGTGCGCCGTATACAGAACATACATACAGTACCTTTATTTAGAACATTCAACTGGGGTTATCTTCATTTCCAGGAAATATTCGAAGCTAGGGTCGCACCCTTTTTGTCTTAAGCAGTTAACACTCTAGCTACATATACAGTGACGGTCAGTTAGAAATCCCACCGGGATGGGGTGTGTACTTTACAAAGCTTTAGACGGGAGGCTATATCCCCCAGGTAAAAACCTTAGCATATAGCAGTGGCGGACCCAGACCTTGAGCTAAGGGGGTGGCGGTCTTGATTTACTTGCCATGGCGGCCATTTTCCTTTCAGTCATTTCTTCTTTTTTACCCAAAATAAGGGGGGGCGGCCCCCCGGGCCCCTCCTCTAGATCCGCCACTGTATAGGCCAAAACTGACTTACACTGCAAAACGACAGAGTGAAAAGACCAGATTCTGTGTAGTATATGCGAGAACATGGCCGCAATTTTAAAATTCCAGTTGGAATTGGACGCCGTCTTTCCATTCAGCGATCATCACAAAATGATTTTCTTTCCCATATCGCCCGACCGATCAAACTTTTTATAAAAAAAGTTGATTGGTTGCCTGCACCCATTTGTGTTCCATCGGCTTTATATACCTCTTCAATTGACTCTGACATATCAATCAGACCTGATACCGACGCTCCAATACAAAATGGTAGCCACGAAAAGATGGAATGAAGGCTCATAAGGAATTATTTATGTATTTGTCAAATTTGTCAATATTGCAGTTGTACACTTTCATGCGATATTTCTAACTGATCCCCGACTCACGTTTGTGACGCGCGCAGAGGGCGATGGGAAACAAAGCATTTTATGGCCATGGCTTTATGGAGATTTAGTCATGTCAGTAAATCATCCCCGGAGACTCAGGGGCTGCTACTAGCCGAGTCGGGACGATGCGATATTTTCGGGCGAAGTAAACTATCGCTCGCCAGAAAATATCGCATCGTCCTGCCTAGCAACCCCTGAGTCTCCGAGGATGGACAATAATATGCAAAAACGAGGCTTGTTGACTTGAAGTATTTTGTTGAGATATGTGTCTCGACTCTTATTAAAATCAAAAGTATGGCAGCTCTTGCAAGCTCGTAATTCAGTTTGTCGTCATAGTGTATAAGCTGTTATTATTTATTATTGAGCCAGGGGTATTGTCTCTGTCGTTTATTCTATTGTTCTATTAAAGTATCGTATCGAGCCGCATGGAAATAAGTATGATTTTGAGGTAGTATTATTCTATAAACTCTTGGTCTTCGGCCATCGTAACTTGATTAAAAATATAACACAAACAGCGGTGATAAACATATTAAAAACTTTCATTTTATAACCTTGACGTTTCGTATGCTAGTCGACATAGAAATTTACAGACCGTTTTCGTTTGTGAACGTCTTAAATTTCTATTGCAGATGTTCTCTGTCTAGGTTACAGACCCCCATTGTTACAGTATAAATAGCTTTGCAAAAATTTGTAACGGTTATACTTTTGAAAATGTATGTCGACTAGTATACGAAACGTCAAGGTTATAAAATGAAAGTTTTTAATATGTTTATCACCGCTGTAGTATTATTCTATATAAAGAAGCTCTTTAATGCATGAATATTCCACACAGCCGTAGGACACAACGCTGTTAAAATAGAAAAAATAAAGTTGAGACCGAAAAGAAGTGGTTATAGTTCATTTCTTTTAAGTAAGAAAATTATATCTCTGTGTAAAAAGGAAGAACTAGAAATTAAAAAAGAGACTCGCGGCATAGCTTCGCGTACATGTGTTTTCACCAGACGAACTAATGTACAGCTGCAAACGAAACGAACCTCTTTACTCTCAGATTTTCTCACCTTTTACGAGGGGTTGTTACTTTTTGGAAGCCCGGAGAATTTGTATTGTATATATGTGTGCCAATAGATCATCATGAAATAGCCTCAAAGAGAATTAAATGAAGGGAATTAAGTCTTATACAGTATAAAACTCGACCGAGGAAAGTTTTGTCAGAACAGAGTAGAGGGTGTGGATGAAGTTCAATCGAAAGCATGACCAAGCTTAATCCAAACAGCGGTCTGTTGATCCCCCATTGATAATAACAGTGTGATTCAGGTGCTTTTCCTCGGGTTGAACGCTGTTCTCAGAATAAAAAAAAGTACCTGAAAATGTTCACTCAGCCTGAGCGGTCTCAGACCTAAACGATGGCCTCTTCCGTGATCTCAAGCAAACAAATACGACATGGTCTGGGTACGATACTACTTTTACAGGACTAGCCTGGAAATATGCGCGAAACAGCAAGAGAAAAACAGGGAGATGATTGTTTTCTCTCTAGCCACACAACGAGAAAACCGGCAATCCACCATTGTAGTCCTTTTTGACTGTCTACAAAAGCTTTTACCGAATAATTTTTTCGAAACTTGTCACTCATGTGGAACTATACATCCGCCGTTTTTCGTCAGCAACAGAAGTGTTTTCTCGAGGTAATGCAACGAAAATAACGACTTTTCTCGACAAAAACAACACAGCGATAAAGCACAATAAAACAGTTGATTTAAGGCTGTTTCGACAAAGGCCGTTTTCCACAAAAAGAGCAAAAACGAACGCCACAATGTCGATTGGTATTGTAGATAGCTCGGAGTTACTTTATAGAATGAAGGAGAAAGCATGAATACACGTGTTTGTGCAGTTTTCTTGAATCACACTGAAAAGCTTGAGCTTCAATCAATTACCCATAATACCTTCCGACATTGTCGCGCACGCTTTTACATTTTGGTAGAATTACTTTTCTCGAAACAGCTGTATGTTACCATTTTTAAATGGTAAAAACCCGCTATACACATAGCAACGACTTGTCTTGAATTAAAAAAAGTGTGAATCTAGAACAAAGATGGTTTTGGGATTTCTCTTTTGCTATGAAATTGTCATGAGCCTACATTCGTATACTGGTTTTACTTCAGCAGAACTATAACATCGCCAATTGTTTGTAAAAACACTCCAGCGACGTCCACTCCTAATGAATAACTTCGCTGAAGTAATAATACTAAGTCAAGCATCAGGTTGTTTACTTAACTAAATTCAAAAGAAAACATTAAAGACAATTTCTCTGACAATTTGAAATAAACAGTAGGGATTTTAATTAAAACACCGTTTGTTTTACAGCCATGTATAACTGAATTTCAAGTTTATTTCATGTTCATAGAAGTGGTTTATATCTGAATTAAAGAGTTACTGTGATGATATGTAGTTCAAATGCACTTCCGGTGACGTAAGCACCATGTGAACCGTCGTGCTTCGCGCTCTTTGGCATGTAGTTCCCGCCATGTTGTTGACTGGATATTAAAAGTCAAATAGTTCTGATCTTTCGCCTCCTATATAGCTTGCGGCTATTACATGGTGTCAGAAGTAAACCAAAAACCTCGGAAACATGGCTTTAAGCGGCATCGAATGCCCAGTTATGCAGTGGGACGGCGACAACCCAAAGGAAAACTGGCGGCGTTTCAAGCAACACGTCGAGCTAATGTTTACAGGACCTCTTAAATCCAGAACAGAACAGGAGAAATGCAGCTATCTACTCATCTGGGTCGGTCAGAAAGGAAGGGATATCTACAACACGTGGTCTGACATTTCCGACGATGACCGTAAGAAATTAGAAACATACTACGAACGTTTTGAGAATCACGTAAGTCCCAAAGCAAATCCTGTTTTTGCCAGATTCAAATTCCACAGTCGAGTCCAAGAATCATCAGAAACAGCGGAGAAATTCATCACGGCATTACGAATTCTAGCCCAGGATTGTGATTTCAAAGACCCAGAAGAAATGATTCGAGACCGTATAGTCTTCGGAACGAATTCACTCAAAGTCAGAGAAAAGTTAATCTCAAAGGGAGCCAAGTTAACGCTGGATAAAGCTATAGAAATTGCAAGGTCACACGAATCCTCTCAAGCCCAGCTCACAGCCATGGCAGCTGAAACCGCAGATGGGTCTATACACTTAGTACAGAGACGAAACCAAGGGGAAGAGCCACAGGATACCCAACACCAAAACCACCCCCCAGCATATCAAGTATCCCCACCTTTCAAGCCTCCCAGGGGAACGAGAGCTTGCGGAAACTGTGGTCGCCCTCACAACGCATCAGCCAAATGCCCAGCACATGGTAAGACATGCCTCTACTGCAAGAAATTAAACCACTTTGCAGAAGTCTGCCACTCCAAGGCCCGCAGACAACGGATTCACGCAATAGAAGATTCAAGGGATTCCGCTGCAGAAACAACCTTTGAATCCATTATTTTCCAATCGGTCACCATAGCAAATCTAACACATGGTACACCCGCATCTAGTCGAGATGAAGTATTTGTATCCCTTCAAGTAAACCTGGCGCAGAGCGATAACAGGAAGCACCCTAAGAGCCAAACTTGACACTGGGGCCCAGGGCAACATACTACCCATGAGACTTTACCGTGAGATGTTCCCACATCAAGTAGACAACAGTGGTAAACTCAAACCTAAGGCCCTGCTGTCTTCAAATGTTGTGCTCACTGCCTATGGAGGCTCGCAAATTAAACACCATGGCATAGTCACCATACCCTGCACTTACGGGAAAGAGAGCACACTCGCACCCTTTTACGTCACTGACATCCCAGGTCCTGCAATCATCGGCCTGCCAACTTCCACTGACCTGAACCTGCTACAGTTTAATTGTGCTATACAGGCACAACATCCCCACATCAGTAACCATGGATGCCTAAAGGACAGGAATCTTGAACCAGCCAAGGAAACCACCCCGATAAAAGACAAGCAAGATCTGATACAACAATACCCTGAGTGTTTTAATGGCATCGGGAAGTTCCAAGGGGAATACCATATTACAGTTGACCCCAGTGTTCCACCAGTGATTCATCCTCCACGACGCGTGCCAGTCAGCCTCAAGGACGACATCAAGAGTGAATTGGATGATATGGTCAAGAACGGCATCATTACCAAACTTGAGGAAGGTGAACCCACACCCTGGGTTAACAGTCTAGTCTACCGACGGAAACAAAATGGGAGGTTGAGACTTTGCTTAGACCCCAAAGATCTCAACGCAGCCATCCAGAGAGAACACCATGTTACCCCCACTTTAGAAGAGATCTTACCCAAACTGACCGGAGCTACAGTTTTCTCCATTGTTGATGCTAAGTGTGGGTACTGGAACGTTGTTCTCGACAAGGAGTCGAGTTACCTCACCACATTCAATTCCCCTTTTGGTAGATACAGATTCAACCGCATGCCCTTTGAGCTGAAAATGTCACAAGACATCTTTCAGACCAAAATTGACCAAACATTTGAGGGGTGTGAAGGGGTGGCAGGAATTGCAGACGACATCGTAGTTTTTGGAAAAACTAGTGAAGAGCATGACCGAAACATGCATGGTATGCTAAGACGATGCCAAGATACAGGCCTGAAGCTGAACCCTGAGAAATGCTTTGTAAAGCAGGAGAAAATCAGATTTTATGGCGTAGTCTGTAGCCAAGACGGGATCCAGCCAGATCCAAACAAAATCTCGGCACTGAAACAAATGTCAGCTCCAACCAGCCGCCAGGAACTGCAGACCTTCTTAGGTCTAGCAAACTACATGGGTCCCTTCATCCCGAATTTAAGCACACTAACAGCCCCACTTCGAGAGCTCCTAAAGGAAAGCCACCAATTTGACTGGAGTCCAGCACACCAAGAAGCCTACAACAAAATCAAGGACTCCATCAGTAGTGAAGTCACTCTAACCTACTTTGATCCAAAGAAGGAGATCACCTTACAAGTTGACGCTTCACTGAAAGGCCTGGGCGCAGTACTCTTACAGGATAACAAACCTGTTGCTTTTGCGAGCAAAGCACTCACTGATGTGGAAACAAGATATGCAAACATTGAACGAGAACTGCTTGCTGTGGTGTACGGGTGTGAGAAGTTTCATACTTACCTGTTTGGTCACAATTTCACAGTCAACACTGATCACAAGCCCCTCGAGAGTATTCACCTAAAACACTTGACAGCTGCACCCCCGCGTCTTCAGAGGATGCTATTGAGACTACAACCGTATGACCTTGTCATCCACTACCAACCAGGCAAGAGCATCGAGATCGCAGACGCACTCTCCCGGTTATCACCAGAAGAAACAGAAGCCATCCCTGGGATGAATTTTCAAGTACACGACATCCACCCTCAATTCAGTAACAGCATTTTGCAGAGAATTAGAGAACAAACCGTGTCAGACCCAGAGCTCAATGCACTGAAGGAAATGATCCACTCTGGTTGGCCGTCGACCATCCAGCAAGTCCCAGTGCCCTTAAAACCTTATTGGCCTTTTCGCGATGAACTCGCTGTAGAAGATGGGATAGTCGTGAAGAGTCACCGCATCATTATCTCCACTGTGCTACAGAAGGAAATCTTGACAAAGCTCCATGCAGCACATCAAGGAATTGAGAAGACAAAGCTCAGAGCTAGGACCGCCGTATACTGGAGAGGGCTAAACAAAGACATCGATGAAATAACCATGACATGTAGCACTTGCCAGGAGCTGCACCCAAGCCAGCAAAAAGAGCCCCTGATCCTCACAGAGGTGCCACCAAGGGCATGGCACACTATTGGTACAGACCTCTTTACCTTAGAGGGTTCAGAGTATCTAGTAGTTGCTGATTATTACTCGAAGTATCCATTTGTTAGGCAAATACCAAGGGGACAAGTCAACAGCCACACAGTAACCAAAATGCTGCGACAGATTTTCAGCGAGCAGGGCATTCCCAAGGTAGTAAGATCCGATAACGGGCCCCACTACAGTGGTCAAGCATTCCAAGATTTTGCAAGGGAACTGGGTTTCCAGCATGTGACAAGCTCCCCACACTATCCACGTAGCAATGGTTTTATTGAAAGCCAGGTGAAATCAGTTAAAGCTGCTCTTCGCAAAGCGAAAACCACACACAGCGCCCCTGACATGGCCCTCCTGTGCCTTAGAACCACACCCATTGATCACAAACTGCCATCGCCTGCTGAACTACTTCTTGGTCGAGCAATCCAGGACAACCTCCCGAGGAAAATCCCTAGAGATGCCTTAAACGAAGTAGTCACCCCCAAACTAGAGGAGAGACAGGAGCTGCAAAAGTTCTACCATGACAGGTCCGCAAGACAACTTCCTGCACTAAAACCAGGACAAAGAGTAAGCATCCAGGATCAAACGACACTGAAATGGAAACCAGCCGAAGTGAGAGAAAAGCTTGCGGGAGTCCCCCGATCATATACTGTGTCAACCCCGACTGGAAGAGAGCTGAGGCGCACTAGAACCCATATACGTCCTGCCCCCCAGAGCAACATAGAAGTCAAACCAGATACAGATGAGCAAGCTGTGGTACAAGATGCCCCCTTTGAGAATCAAGCTGCCGCATTCCCAGGCAGTTATGTAACTCGGAGTGGCAGGATTAGCAAACCCCCCGAAAAGCTGGACATATGACCTGCTCTTTGTTGAACAATGTTGATCTATTAACAAAGGAACTTTTGTTGTTGACTTAAAGTTATGTTCCTTTGTACTAGTTGGTATTTGTTTTTTTTGCTGCTATAACTCACCTCATCAGGAGGAGAGGGATGTGATGATATGTAGTTCAAATGCACTTCCGGTGACGTAAGCACCATGTGAACCGTCGTGCTTCGCGCTCTTTGGCATGTAGTTCCCGCCATGTTGTTGACTGGATATTAAAAGTCAAATAGTTCTGATCTTTCGCCTCCTATATATCTTGCGGCTATTACAGTTACACACAGCAGTATTTTGGTATTTTTCCGAGTTTTGAAGAAAAATTAGTTAGCTAATTAATTTGGTATTTTTCCAGTTTTAATTTAAATGTTATTGGCCGATCACACAGACGATGTAAGAAAACTCGATGTGGTATTTTCAGAGAACTAAACAAATACACTATTTTATGCTCACCTAAAAACCTGTTTAATGATAATACATGTTTCCACCTGCAGAGTAATGTTAAAGAGACGTGGGAGTTTAATTTCAAACGGGGAGTTCATCCCGATGTATTGACGCTAATTGTCGACTTTCCTTAAAAACAAAATGTTTCTCGAGGCAATGTTACGAGGGATAGCTGTCATTGTAGACAAAAATAATTTTAAAATAGCATCAACAAAAAGCAACAATAAATTAGGGTTTTTGAATGGATTTTAGAGTTTATAACATTTATAATTCCAGAAACCAACATTTGATCATGAGAAAGTGCGGAGAACTTTTCTTTCATTTTTCTAAGCTTTTTTAACCTGTCTGGAGACAATTATTTCGATTATGCAGACGTTTATTTCTATTATGCAGAGTCAAGAAACTCAAATTTAAATTTTGAAAGCAGAAATCCGATAACTTTATGTGAAACTGGCTCATGAATGAAATGGGTCAAACACGAGGACTCTTTCGATATATATATTTTTAATTTAGCAATCCACCTTTCCCCTTGCGTCGTCAGCAACATTTTGAAAGAACTGATTAATCCACTATGCTCTTCAAAAGTTTTATTACAGGAGAGAACTACTTGGTAGCTCGTTAATATTAGGGTTTTTGAGTGGATTTTAGAGTTTATAACATTTATAATTCTTGAAGACAAATGTCCGGAAACCAACATTTGATCATGAGATTTTGCTTTTTTAAGGCAGGGGTAAACATGAATAGGTGTGAAATTTGAAGTGATATAAAAAAGGAAATTGTTAGGATTAAGATGGGTTGGAAACACTACCAGACAGTTGACCCTCGCAAAAGAGAGCCCCAGGTTGCTAGATCCGTCTACTAATTCTTCACTTCAAATTTCAATTTTCCAAATCCATGAAATCTTCAACATTTCATATTTTTCTCAATTTAACCTATCCTTTGAGAAAAAATATCTCTTTCCCAAAATGCCCAAAAATCACCCAAAAATTTACACAAAACTGCCAAACAGTGGTTAATGAGATAAGCAGAGAGATTTAGTGTCGCTTGAAACGTGACTGAGATATAGGCAGAAAGGCCGTGTTAAGCGACCTCAAAACAGCCTTCACGTTTACCCCCGCCTTAACCTGTCTGGAGACAATTATTTCGATTATGCACACGTTATTAGTTTAGGCGTATCTACTCCAACTTTGTGTTTTTCAATGGAGGGACATAAAATATCTATCTGCCAAAAGTATACAGCTGCAATACAGTCTTTTTATTATTTTTGTAAACATATATTTTATAGGAATATCGAGGCTGAAATTTGCGAAGTTGTAAGAATATTTTAAGAATTAACAAGAATAGAATAGAAAAGAATATAATTTTTGTGTTAAAATTTTGTAAATTTTTCCTTTATCTAGACGGCAAAACTAGCCAAGAAACAATATGTAAAAACATTTCTAGCCGTATGCTCGATGCTAATAAAATTTCTGCATATCGGGCGCGTTAGGGTGGTTCCAAAATTACTTCAACGCCATCAAAGCCATTATAGGACAGATAATTGGACATTGTGTCGACAAAGTTTACTTCATGGTTTTCCTATAATCTAAGAATATTCACAAGATTATTTTCAACCTAAAATAGGCAAAAAACAATATTCCTATATAAAAAAGAGAGTAGGCGAAGTTAATTTGCCAGTGCAGTGCTTTTCCAACGGGAAGTTGTTAAATGAAACATTAAAACCCCAATATCTCCTTTCCATATATCCGTCACTAGAGAATGTAAAACGTTCAAAATGCGTCGAGTTTGAACGGCGCACTCTGAAGATTGCGTTTCAATTTTCAACGGGAAGCATTAACGCCAATTATCTAATTTGAATAAAGAAACCAAACTTTGGCGTTTTAATTTCAAAATGCGTCGAGTTTGAACGGTGAGCTGACAAAACTGGACATTTAAGAATAGCATTACAGCTCAGTTAAATAAGTAGAATTCTTTAAGGCTGAAAAAGCAGAATTTTTGTAGCCAGGTGAGGCCATTGTCGTTAAGAGCTGTGATTGGTAATCATTTGTCTTGCTCTAGCTAAACGTTTTTTTTGAGTAAAAAAGGAAAGTTGATACCCTGATATATGTTTAATGGATCCAAACTGGCATCATTTCACCATAAAATAAACATAGTTAAAACGCGGTGGCATTTAAATATGGTTGGCACACGTTTGCTGTTATCAATTTTTAGTCTTCTTTCCTTCAGAGACATCTTTTCCATTGTTGCTTGTGATGTGAAACGCTTTGTGCTATTCAAGTTAAAATGATAGCATCTCTCTTGTTGCTGTTGTTGCTCAAACAAGCTGTGGTAAGAATTTTTTCGAAGATTTCTTCTCAACACTATGCTAGCTGATCGGCTAACGGGGGTTTTAAAGTTATCTAAAGAAAGCAGGCTATTGTATACAGAGCCGGTACGCCCTCTGGAAACTCTCAAAATGACCACATTTTGTCTGTTTTGG
Source organism: Micromussa lordhowensis (assembly GCA_964020085.1). Classification (NCBI taxonomy): domain Eukaryota; kingdom Metazoa; phylum Cnidaria; class Anthozoa; order Scleractinia; family Lobophylliidae; genus Micromussa; species Micromussa lordhowensis. Next base: position 3,824,654 of record OZ026604.1, read on the forward strand.
CGAGTAACTCTAAAGTCTTAAGACAACCGTGCAGGCCACACTGGATGTTGGCGATTTCAAACTAAAAGCAATGTCTTCAGCTCTTAAACTTTATTACATAGCGTTTGTGTTAATGCTCAGTTAATATAGGATCACAGCTGTATTTCGTTCCGTATTCTATAATTATTTGCTCCATCAGTTGCAATCGAGGTCTTTTCGAAATTTACGCGCAAAGAAATGTTACTTCCGTTTTACACATTCCATGAATTCAATCGTTGAAGCACTCTGTTTGTTCTAGATATCGCTATAATTTCTCAAAGAGATGTTAAGACAATGTCATCCGTTACAACATCTTCTGAGCGAGAATTGCTCAATGTTTTCACTTCTTCAATAAAGTTTTAATTCACTCTTTAATGAGTATAGCCAAACTTATTTTGATGCTGATTTTTCTGCTCCTATTTAGGCTCAATCCGTTATGCCCCAAGCATATTGTGTTCCTACAAAAGGAGGAGACCCGAACCTGGTGGTTTTTGTATCGTTGGCCAATCAGTCCGAACCCATTGTGCAAGGGTATGGCATAACATAGCATTCAATTCTTCAATTTCAATTTTTTTCGCATGCAGTCTTCAAGTGGTTGTCGCAGTTGAGCTATAAACCCCAGTAACAATAATGATTATAATAATCGGAATTCAATTCAAACGTGAACCTCTTGAAAATGTTTTAAATTCTTAACTTAAACGATCTTTCCTTTTAATTAGCGAGATATTGCTGTAATTAATTAATATTTTAGGTTTGCTGTAATTTTAAATTAATAGCAGTATTGTCTTTGAAAAGCCCCTTTGGGAAAGTCAACAAAGGATGTTTAGGCCTTTCCACAAATATCCCGATACTTTTTATGGGTATTTAGAAGTTTCCGAGATATCTGGAAAATATTGAGATATTTAGAAAATCTAGGCATATTGGGAAATGTTCAAAGCTTTTTTGGCTGAGCTCAGTATTTTCCTTGCTATTTCTTAGTTCTATGCCAGAAACAATCCATTTCACCGATTTTGCAACTGAAAAATTGAATCTTACTACTACTACAAGAACATTTTGAAATATTTAATTGAAATTTTTTTTTTTTTTTCTTGAAAAAACAAAACAAAATAAGATTGATATTAAGAGGGTTTTCAAAGATGTATAGAGGATATTACATGCCCGCGGGTGGATACGAGTTTTATCTTCGAGTGTTCAACTCGATATGTCACGAATGAGCGCAGCGAACGAGTGACATATCGAGTTTTCCACGATATGTGAACACGATAAAATTCGTATCCACAAAGCGGGCATGTAATGTTCTGTTTATTATATGAACTAACTAATAACAACTTTTTTACGATTTTCCGAAGATTTCCGAACACTTTCCGAAGATTTCCAAGGATTCTCCAAAAGTTGTCCGAAGGCCAGAAAAATTTTCAAAGATTACCGAAGATTTCCGAAGATAAGCGAAGATATCTGAGGAAGATTCGATGATGTTTCGATCACACAGCAACACATCTAAGTTCAGTTTAAGTTATTATGTAACCATGGCAATGGTGATCTTTTCAATATCCTCAAAACGTGAAAGATAAAAATAGTATCTTAACTGCTCGCGATAAAGATATATTTTTTTTAGTAAAAGGAAAAATCCTGGTATTTAGCTAGTGTTTATATAATGAATCATGTTTACGCGCGAAAGCTCACCTGGTGTTTCACTAGTGTTTATGTAATAAAAGCGATTCTGTTGTAAGTGAACCCGTGTTCTTTGTTTCCACAGTGGTTTGGCAACTCAACACCTTTTCATAGCACACGACCAAGATTCTCAAGGTACCGCTGCCAACCTGGTGGTGAAGTGGTCTTTTCCTAAACAGCTCGAGTTTGATTCGGCTCAAAACATAACTGGACCAGAATATACCAGCTTGATAAGTCAAGAGTCAACCTTGATCATTAAGGTAAGGTAATAATTGGTTAAAAAGTAATTAGGCCTGATCTGTGCGGCGCTATGAAGTAAAATTTACCTATTTGACAAATTGTTCAAACAAGACTTTGAAGTGTAAGCAAACTAGCCCCAGTTTTCCACAAATATCCGGACATTTTAGGGGATATTTAGAAGTTCCTGAAGTATTGAGAACATAGTAAGATATTTAGAAAATATAAGGATATTTAGAAAATGTTTATAGCTTTTTTTGGCCCAGCCCTGTGTTTTCAGTTCTCGCTATTTTCTTGAAACAATGCTCAGTTCTATGCCAGAAGCTCAGCGATTTCCCCCTGGAAAAATGTGTTCCGTATCACTACAAGCGCTGAATTAGCAATTTTAAATTTCCTCCCCTACTCGTACTACTGCGAAAACATTTTAAGAATTTTGGCTTAAGTGATTCAAAACCGGCTTACTTTAAAAATAACAATAAGAGCTATTTAGAAGGTTTTTCGAGATATTTAGAAAACATTTGGAAAATTTGGCGATTCAATGTGATAATCGTGGGAGGACCCAAATAGACTTAAAATTACTCCACTGAAGAAAAACCACAGACTGTTTTCCATACATTGATAAGACCTGATATCAATTTCAGTTTGATCAGTTGGGATCCTGCCAAAATATCACCCTCGCCATAAATCTCAAAGTTGACCATCAGAAGAAAACTTCGTCGGGAAAAACTTCACAAACGTCGACCTTTGTAGCTGTGGAATATTACTGGAAAGATGAAAGCCTGGATGGAGCAGCAAAAACAGAACGAACCAGGTCTTCCTTTGAGTTCTACGCACCAAGTAAGTAAATAATTTATGATTATGAGTATACACCGTTCTCTTCATCAATTAATTGCGAGGCAAGGCAACGCAATTGCACTTTGTTAATGTAGAAACCTATCAAGGGGGTATAAATGGACAAGGATGGCCAAGATTGGAGAAGATAAAGACAGATTACAGAACGAACAAATTTGCAAAATTTAGTCTTATTAAACACGGAGCGAGCCTATAAATGGAGGCTGAGCGGCTCAGCCCGTCCATCACAAATTGGAATACTCTGCTTTGATTGGCTTATTCACCCAGGCGTGTCGTACTCCAGCGAAATTCGCACGAAGTAATATTTCAGGCGACCGCACAAGGGAAGGTTTTTCGTTTGTTTGCTTTCTTTGTAAAAAGGTCAGCGAAAACAACAAGAATGGAATCTACAGAAGAAGAATTTAGACTTCATATACATGCATTTTAACTTCTTATTTTTGGTGTTTCACTTGTGAAAGCATATCGATTGTTTTCGAGTTGTTTACTCAACGTAAATGCCGTGTTTTAGCCAACAAAGTGCAAACCGCTGACCTTTTATAGGCTCGCTCCGTGTTTAAAGAATGAGGTATAAACTTAACCTTATTGTTGTATCTACTTTCTTGAATGGACTCAGTGTTGAGTCAGTGCGGAGTTTCCAGCACTTTCCAACACAATTAAAATTTAGGAACTTACCTATTTGTATAGGAAATGGTATTAACGCGAGTACATTTCGTGATTTATGGGCACGAGTGAAGTTTTGAAAGTTCTCAAAATTGCACGAGCCGTAGGCGAGTGCAGTTTGAGAACTTTCAAAACATCACGAGTGAACATAAATCACGAAATGCACGAGCAGGATCATACGATTTTTTATTTATTATATTCTCAACAAAATTACTCAAACTCGCTACTTTGTACGCGTTACGTACTACATTTAACTCTTCAATGGTTTCCAATATGCTCACATGTTTTATTTGAACCAATCAGAAATATAATGTTGTGACAGGGAAATCAAGCGTGAAGTTTTTGAAGGATTTTGAAAAAATTCAGAAAATATCTCAGAAAATATATAGAAGATTTGGCGCTTTCCCGGTGTTTCCATAGCAACCTCCGTATTGCACTCTATAACCTGGATTGCAGTCTATAACCTATTTATGCATTCGCCATTGGCCAATCAGAAATAACAAGATATATTTTGTTGAGTGTATAATAAGGAAAAAAATTATATCGGAAAGACTTTTGGTAAAATAATGTTTGTGGGCATTAACGTCATATATGTTTCCATAGCAACATTGTTTGACGACTACGCTGACGGCACAAGAATTTCAGTGAAAATTAATTAATCCGAGCAACCTAGTGAGAGTTTTTTAACCCTTCGAAAGACTATCACTATAGTGGATATACTATCGTGGATATACTATCGTGGAGTTTTGGAATGATGTAGTATTTTTGTGGTATGCATTGTCGTGTTTTTTGTTCCCAATGTTATTTCTTTTGTAAGATATTCATTTTAAAATTAATATTTAAAAAATGTGTTTCACATCGTCCAAGGTTTGTTGTCGTAGCTAGAATACTTTTGGCGTCGAATGCCGTAAACTCTTTTCGCTTTCCTGTCGATGTCGATCCAAAAGGCCATATAATAAAAAGATCACCGTTGTCCTTGGTAATTTTTGCGCGAGCTTAAATTCGCGAAAAATCCAGGAGCTGTATTTAACGAGTACTATAATTCCAGAGAAAAAGAACTGTACGCAAGTAGATTTTATTTCGCAGTTTTTTTTTTTTTCATTGCTTTAATCGTTAAAATCCTGTTCCGAGAACCCCGTTCACTGCATGGAACCTACAAATGGAAAATTTGATGACTGTGCTAAAGAGGTTTTCGCGAATTTACGAGCTGAAATTAATATACATTTGGTTACAAAAATGAGCGATATGACACGACGTTTCGAAGTCATCTTGACTTCATTTTCAAGTGATGAATGTAACGGTCAGTTCAAGTTTAAAATTAAGTTTAAAATTAATATAGCCATGAATTGAAGAGTCGGACCGGATCGGAAGAGTACCAACTAGTTAGAAACAAGACCATAAAGACTATAATTCAAAGACAAGAATTGGACAATTTTCATCGAGCCCACGACTCGGAACATTTGAAATCCATGTATTGTTTCGTAATATAGTCTGTGGTATTTAATTAAATTTTACGTTTTTATTTTCGCGCTCTTTTTTTTCGCGAGTATAATTTTTTTTCTCAAAACGCGAAATCAGTATGTACGGCCCCAAAGAGTGTGGGTTTTTAGCAGGATTGGTCATAAATAGGGTATCGATTACGGCCATTTTGGTCTCAAATAGGGCGGTATCAAATTTTTGGCCAGGTCATAAATAGGGTAGGAAATAGGGTAAGGGGTTTGAGAAGAAGGCCGCACAGCCCACTTGACCTTTCTGGGAGTACCCCAAGGGGATGTAACTGTCAGTTTGTGCATCAAACCTAGACGACGCAACATATCCCCGCAATATTTTATTTTGCGTTAACTTGGTGTCTTTTACGTTTTTATTTTCGCGCTCTTTTTTTTCGCGAGTATAATTTTTTTTCTCAAAACGCGAAAATCGGCAAAGTTAGTACGCGCAAAAAAGTAGTGAGAATAAGATATATCCCAGTGGCATATTTATCATTTTGTGTTTGCAGTATGCTCCCGTTTTCGCCCCTTGGGGATGAAAGATGGCAAAATCAAGGAAAGCCAGCTGTCGAGTTCCTCTTACATGAAGACTGAACTGAACAAAACTGGAAGCTGTCCTCACTTTTCAAGACCAGGCTCTGTCGGTGTGTTTATGGTTGAAGAAGGAATGCTTCATTACGACCGGAACAATTTTCTACAAGTGGATTTCCGCACTAAAACTAAAGTTGAAATGGTAATGCAAGGGAAGGGGCTACTCTCTTATATGGGCTATATAACAATTATTTCATGAGCCCGAGTTGGATATGAAGTGATAAAATAAACAACGAGCGCGTAGCGCGAGTTGGTTATAATCACTTCATATCCAACAAGGGCGAATGGAATAATTGTTTTAGTAAATTCTCAAACCGGGTTTTGCCGCCGATTTTTATTTCGGCCATTATGGAGGGCTGAAGTTGAAAACTTCGTGCGGAAAATTTTTAAACTTGGCGCACTATTTTCCATATGACGTAAAACTCCGACTATTGGCTCTTAGTATCACCCAACTAGTGGACTAATGCAAATCCTACATTTTAATTGGCTACGCTACTCGAGGACTATTAGCAATAGTCCTCGAGCGCCATTGAGCGTGACGCTTTCTTTCGCTTTAGTCCCAAATACTATTTTTTCAACTTACATTTGCTAACTTTCTTATTGCCATTTCTGTCCGACTAGTTAGGTGATACTAGAACAATTAGGCCCTTCGCCCTCAAGGGCCACGGGTCTAATTGTTAAATAGTCGGAGTCTTTTAGCCAATCGAAAAGCTAGAACTGCAACAGTCGGAGCTGAGAATTTACTAAATCAGTATGTACGGCCCCAAAGAGTGTGGGTTTTTAGCAGGATTGGTCATAAATAGGGTATCGATTACGGCCTTTTTGGTCTCAAATAGGGCGGTATCAAATTTTTAGCCAGGTCATAAATAGATCAGGAAAATAGGGTAAGGGTTTTGAGAAGAAGGCCTCACAGCCCACTTGACCTTTCTGGGAGTACCCCAGGGGGATGTAACTGTCAGTTTGTGCATCAAACCTAGACGACGCAACATATCCCCGCAATATTTTATTTTGCGTTAACTTGGTGTCTTTTTGCCTGACTGTCAAGTGTCTATTACAGTGTGGAAATCTGTATTCTTGCCTATGAAAATGCATTATATCTCTTTAGAAGCATTTTAACCTGCTTTTTTTGCTCTAACTATCAATTTTAGGTGTCTGTCGAGGGATCAAATGGCAGTTACGTGACGTCGTTCTTGGTACACTCAAGTAACGACAACATAAAGTGGATGGTGTACAAGGACAAAACAAGTGGAGAACCAAAAGTAATCGCTAACCATAGTTTTACATACAGTCCTATGAGTCTTTTTCAACAATTTTCGAACAATTCCATAACTATTCCCGATTCGTTTGGTATCTTAATTATGTTCGCTATAAAATAACATGTTTTAACTTATATTGTTAACTTTGTCGCCACTGCGCTAAATACCACGGAATACTTATACAAACCGTACTAATAGAGCGGTTTTCATTTGAGTGTAGAATAGTAATTTTACGATAACTGCAGAAATTCCCGCGCGCTCATTGGCTAATTTTTATCGTTAATATGCGGACAGACACATGAATTTGAAATTCGTGCGACACGTCGCGAGCGAGAGCGGGCAATACGACCATTTGTTATCGTAAAAAACAAATTGATGTCAGCTTTTAATGAGTCTGTCCTGTTATTGACAATGAATTTCGTCATCACATTGTCAAAGTAGTCTGCGGATCCACTCGGCTATCGCCTCGTGGTCCACAGCTACTTTGACAATGTGATGACGAAATTTATGATCAATAACAGGACAGACGCATGAAAAACTGACGTCAATTTGTTAAATCTATTTTCTCGACGCAACCCCACGGCGTGTTTTACATTCTGGCCAAAAAACACCCAGACATTTTGGGACAAGTTCAAATGAATCACCGTGGCACGAATACTTTTCCCTTCTAAACGCAAAATATAATGCAGTTGACTTTTAAAAATTCTCAACATCATCTCTCTTAGGAATTTACATGTACAGCTAACAGCAAATTTCCTCCAGAGAAAGTATCCGTTATCAGTCCTCCAATCATCGGCCAGTATTTACGCATCAATCCGCGGTCATGGAAGACACGTTTGTTGATGGCCATTGAATTCTATGGATGTTATCTTGCGGATACCAGAAAAAGTAAGCGACTTAAAACTTTAAACTGGATTATATATTATAGTGTAGAAAAAATATGCGGGTCATTTTTCACCTAATGTAATCATAAGAATTCACCAAAACTGCTTTACCACTTCATGGACAAAATGTTCCTTTAAGGACGTTCGCGCGAAATTTTTCCAGTCGATAAAATTTTTTTAAATTTTTAATGTAGGCAGATAATGAGTTACTTGTACCAGAAATGCGAAAAAATTTGGGAGTCACCGTCTTCGTTTCAGAGACAAAGCGTGTGGTAAACTATACTGATTTCGAAAAATTGTCGCATATCATCGAGCACGGTCTACAGGGGTTTATAGTAAAAAATACCGAAGGTGAGTCAACGGAGGCAAACGATCTTAGTCATATTTTGTAGAAGTGGGTCTGCTGCGTAAATAATTCCAAACCTTACTAACGTTTTCAAAAAATTTAACCCTTTTAGAGACATTTGAGACCGCCGCACAGATGCACGAAGAACTACTAAGAACGGAATTCGATGGTGCATTTTGCCAAAAATTTAAACTTCTAGTCAATAGATTTTTTTCAGTTTTTCCCTAAACGTAGCAAATCAGTAGAGAAAATGATCCATCGAAAGAAACATTGGGGTCACCGAACGTCCAAGATCGTTAAATCCAGTCAAAGCTCTAGCAATGGCCATTTGCCTTATCATTTGTTTATTTTATGACTTAGCGCGCGCGCTCATGGATGACGTGGCATGTGAATAAGGATGCGCAGAAACAATTAGCGCGAACGTCCTTAAAGGATGACAAGGTAAGAAATGTTTACAACCAGACCCCAATGTCAGGGCAATATTTTGTGCAGACTTAGTCAAGTATTTGGCGTGTTGTATTAAATTTAATTGAGATGACTGACTTCATATCAAAACAGGTCTTTCAGTAGAAAAGAAGCTTGAATGCAATTTCTTATCACTTATTTTCAAGAGCCTCTGAGTGGTTATTTCACATTTTATTTTGTCTTGGTTTGTTTTTTTTTCTTAATACAGTTCCTCGTCCCCTTGGAATGGAGTCTGGTGCCATCAAAGATTCCCAGATAAATGCATCGAGTGAAACAGAGAACGGGACTCGAGATCAATCCCGTCTCAACTCGGGACCAGAAAAAGCATGGTGTGTCCAGGAGTCAGATACCGTTAGGACATTAACTATCGATCTGAAAAAACCATACTACATTACTCAGGTAATGTTCGTTAGAAAAAAAGTACAATCGCCTCCCCCACTCTGGGAAAATACTGATATTTAACAATTATCCTGCGAAATCGCGCGGAATATCGTCTGATACTTAGCCGACGAGGCCGTAGGCCGAGTCGGCTAAAATCAGACGATATTCCACGAGATTGAGCAGGATAATTGTTTTATTATTCAACAAATTGATAACAAAACAGCTTAAATCCTTGCAAATCTCTCTGTCGACATTTTCTCACTTCACTTTTTCTTCCCACGTACGAAGCTACGTATATCGCCGGATATCTGTTACCTACGGATGACAGATATCGAGAGCATCATGACCATATTTGGATAGTGTTACATGTTGAATAATAAAGGGGAATATACACTGAGTAAGAGTGGTGGATGGGAAGGGAGGTGAGAGCGGTGGGTGAGAATGTATCTTGTGATATGTGATTGAACCGTGTTCTGCAGGACGAGCAATGCTTTTCGCTGGTCCTGTACTACAAGCGAGAATTAGGCGCCAGATCAAGTGGGTCCAAACATGGGGACAATTTTTAGGGCCTGCTTATTGGAACAGGGGCTCTACAAAAGAGGGGCCATTTCTGGTTAAATCCAATGGGATCATTTGCGGATTGAAGCATCACACAATTACAAGTTCAACTGATTCATCTTTTAACTTTTTGTATTTAATAGATCTCAATTCAAGGAAAACTGTGTCACCCAGAAAATGAATGCGAGTCTCCCCCTGAATTTGTCTTCCTCGCATTTGACGGAAACATTGTTCAAGAGAATGGAAAGAAAAAGGTATACGAGAATCACAGACATTAATATTTGCCACCTCGGCAAACATTGTACCTGCTCCCGTGCTGGCCTCGTAGCTCAGTCGGTAGAGCACGGGTAGATCTGTTCCAGAGGTCGTGGGTTCAAACCCCACTGGGGCCAAATTTTCTTTGGTCAGTGGGGACTCCCAAATTCCTTTACAAGGGTAGTAACCCAGGGGGATTTGGTGTATCGGCAGTATTGCCTACTACCGGCACCTTAACAATTAATTTAAAAAACAGTGTACATGCCTCCGTTATTACCACAGGTTCTTTTGCATTCCTTTGCAAATATTGTTCAAGCAGTAAGTCAGATTATTTCAATCGAGTTACCGATTTCAAAGAGGCCTTGCACAAAAACTAGAAGAAAGGCTATAAAGCTTAAACAACGAGGCAGTCACTTTAAATTAACACATACGCTTAAGTCTTTATTACAAGTTCCTTAATATCGTTAATTATTGTACATTGTCTAAGTATTTTTAAAATATGCATACTTTTGAAAACGATGTATTAAATTCAAACGGTTTTTCCAACTTCGTTTTTATAGCGCTTCCAAGGAAACCAAGTAGACCACGTGATTGTGCACACCTTGATCGTACCCCAGAAGGCTTCGACAATGACCTTTGACCTCAGTGGCACACAAGGAAAGAGATGCATGCGCGTGGAGGTGTATGGGAAGTCAGTCAAAGAAGAAGGTAAATAATACTTACCAAATCTGGCAATAAGCTTTGTGTTAATGTCCAGTTTTCGACAATATCTATCCCCATGAAAGCTCATTGGTGATTTAGAGGGAGCGTGGGGTCTCAAAAGCTACAGTTTTTGGGAGGAGGCTTGAAGCTGAATTAGAAATTCCGGAAGGGTGATAGGTTCAAATCAAAACCGTTTAAGAGCTTGGGCTATGGACATTTTCGGGAAAAAAAATTATTAACTAGAAACTGCTCAAGTGTGTTGACCCAGAGGGCGGGGTGGAAGGGGGGGAAGGGAAAAAGACGGGGTGGGGCTGGGGATAGGTATTTCCTTGTATAAGCCATACCAGGATAATTTTGCCGCGGTAGGGTTAACGGGAGCAGAGTCTCTGCAGAGTCCCACCCTCACCGGTCCACCCGCACGAGGAGCCTCCAACATCTCTTCGATGCAACTAACTTTAAGTAAGAGGTGAAAAGCTCTTTGCCTCCCTTTTGGGAGGCATTTCTTAGACTCGCACGAGGCGTAGCCTCGTTTTGGCGCTAAGCTTGTTTTCGTCCTATAACGCCATGCAATTGCCGTTTTCATTTGTTATCTTGACAGACGTGTTAAACTTGTGATTTTCTTCACAAGCTAATTTAAGCTAATGGTAAAGACATAAGGGACAATGTTTTTTTTTCCTTTTTCATCTTTTAGAAACCCCAGCAGTTGTAAAGCGTGGCTTTCTCTGTGCTCATGACGGCAATGAGCCGATCGTGTTTCTGTGTTTTGGAGAATACAGTGAAGACGAAGTGTAAGTGTTCACGTATTCATCTTTATAAGCACATTCTCTTGTTCGAAGTATAACCAAAGTAATTGTGGCCAATCACAAAGGACACAGTTAATCTAGTGAACTTATCAATTTTGAAGCACGTTGCTTATGAAAACGTGCCCGTGTGAGTCACGATTAGTCACGTATTATTTCTGATTGGACGAAAAAGTGGCGCGAGTTTTTCAAGCCATTTGTGTAGCATAGTGGGAGGTGCGGTGGCCTCATGGTTAGTGCGCTGGATTCCGGAGCGAGCGATCCGGGTTCGAGCCTTGGCCGGGGACATTCTGTTGTGTTCTTAGGCAAGACACTTTACTCTCACGGTGCCTCTCTCCACCCAGGTGTATAAATGGGTACCGGCGAATTTAATGCTGGGGGTAACCCTGCCATGGACTAGCATCCAATCCAGGGGGGAGTAGAAATATTCCTTGTCGCTTCATGCTACTGAAACTGGGATAAGCTCCGGCCTGATGGGCCACTTGGCTCGTATGCAGACTTTGTTTTTGTGTAGCATAGTAATACAAACCCTTAGTCGCTCTAAAGCATTTTTTTCTTTTTGAAAAGGTCTTACAAATTTTCGCTTCAATCACCCACAACATTCGAGGCCATGGAAGCTTGGTGTACAGCATTGAAAAGCGCAGTTTTAATAATAACGTAATTATTGTAGATCACTAACTGCCCTTTGTTCTTATCTTAACAGATTTCCAAGAAGCACATGTTTGGGGACCCAACATGAAGGAAAATCCCACTTTGGTAAGATTACAACTAAAAGTGATCTCTAAACTTGAGTAGCTACGTAACCAAGAGTGAAAAACAAAACAAATACATACTATATCAAACCGGTCATGGAAATTTTAAATTGATAAAAGCTTTATTGAAGTCTTAAAGCTTAATTACAAAGATTAAGAAGTAACAACTTACAAAAAGAAATTACACCTGGTGAAAAAACAAAAAATAGTTAATTGAAAAGAAACCATATTACATGAGCCCATGAGGCGAAGCCGAATGGGCTATTGACCCGTGGCCCTTGAGGGCGAAGGGTCTAATTGTTTTAGTATCACCCAACTAGTCGGACAGAAAAGGGAATAATAAAGTTTGCAAATGCAAGTTGAAAAAATATTTATTTGGCGAAAAAAGCGAAAGAAAA
>OZ026604.1:3841966-3886966 GCA_964020085.1 Micromussa lordhowensis
ACGCATCTGTGAACAGTTCTTAATAAAGCAAATGAAAGCTGTATGAAACATTGCTAAAGAAAAGGCTGAATCAAAAATCTAAGCCTAAAATTATAAGTACAGTTGTAAACCAGCTACCGCGAGAGTGAAGTCTTCTTGGCAAGTGAATTAGTTGAAAACGGGAGTTTTTTTAGAACAATCACAATCGAGGCAATTGTTATTTTTATGATTATCATCTTTATAGGATCTTCTCTGGGTCTTCACGTGTTTCCTTCTGCTGTGAACAAATGGCTGTTGGTCGGCTTGTGGAGGAATCACGGTGAGTAAAAATGCTAATCTTGAACTCACATGTCATTTGTCTGTAGCCTGTCCCAGACTCCCGGCCAGTGAGGACGAACACAAAAACGGACGGGGGAAGAGCGGGATCTGGGAGAGAAAAGGAGACCAGGTACCCCCTACACCTTTTAGAGCCTGCAACGGGCTTCCTCTCTGACGTCTGACTTTTAAAATGAGCCTTTCGCTTGGCCGTGGGAAATCCTGGTTCTTGATCTAACATTTTCGGCTTTCTGAGCGGTCGAAATTTTACAATGGAAACTGCTCAAATGAAACTCTCGCGAATTAGTTTCGGCAAATGACTTTTTTGAAAAATTACACAACAGAAAACATTTTGCTCTAATATAAAGTTTTATTTCTTCAGTCATGTCTAGCGCACAATTCAAGCTTAACTTAACGCATTGATTTATCATCTAAGCTTTCAAAGAGCAATCATAATACTTGCCTACCTACCTGCTTGCTTGTTTACTTACTTACTTTAATAATTACTAACTTACGCTGAGCATTAATCACACTGATCATGACTAAATAAATGAATAAAATAAATCAACTTTGTTTAACGAGGGTGACACACAACAGTGTTCAACTGATAAACTCGTGGCCCTCGAATTCCCGATCGAATTAGAATTTAGAAATGTTGGTTTTTGAGGAGGGAGAAAAACCCTCGAAGCAAGGGCGAGAACCGACAACAAACTCAACCCACGTATGACGCCGGGTTCGGGAATCGAACCCGGGAAACATTGGTGGGAGGCGAGCGTTCTCACCACTGCGCCACCCCTGCTCCCCTACATTTTTAGTTTACATTTTTAGACATTTATAATTGAGGGATCCTATTTTTGCCCTCGTTCCGTTCAGATATTAGTCCGTGTCACAGAAGGCCCTGCATACGCGGAGGAAAATGCAATGTAGAAAGCGATGGATACAGCTGCGACTGTTTGCCGTTTTATTCTGGTCGCCACTGTGAAGGTAAATATCCACTTGAGAAAAAAATCCAGATATTATAGCTTGAACCGAGCATGCGCATGGAAACCATACGGGAAAAAGGGGGGAGTTATAAAAACACACCCCAGGCCACAAGAGGGAGCTTATTCTGCGATAAGATGAGATAAGATAACTTTGTAAAAAAGAAACAGTAAGAATTAACTCCTTAGTCTAGAAAGTCCAATCAGTAATTAAATGCTTGTACAAGGGACGTGTTTGAACATAACTAATGCTTGTCCTGTTTTATGATTCTTTGAAGAATATCTTCGTCTATATGGTTGGACAATTCAGCGTGAATCGGGCTGTAGTTGATTGGCAGTGCAGTTGTAACAAAACTACTAAAACCTTAAGCTCAAAAATGGTAACTAAAGAACATGGATTCAATTGGCCAAAAAAGCGAAAATCGTTCAGCCTCTGTACGAAAACTAGATTAATTACAAATAAGAAGAAAGTACTTGGTCAAGGTAACTTTTTCTGCATTTTACCATGTCAGTGTTAATTTGATACAATTTCAAGAAACTAAAAGCTCTAATTAAAGACTTAGATAATCGTAAATTGTATTCTGCCAATCTTGCGGCCTCTGAAGCTATGAGAGGCGCCTGTAATTCGCAGGTTATTGGAATTCTGCATTGTATTTTTTATTTATCGATCACTAACACGTTCTACTGACCCAGACATAAGAGTTTTTATGGTACCAGTATAAAACCAACAGGAATTATAAGAAATATAACAGGGCTAAGATGTATACACATTTGCCGGATTATCTTGGATAAGACCTCTTTTTTTATCAGGGACGAGTTAGATCAGTACAACGTGTAAATTAAGTTCAGTTACTTTTTATTGGTTTTTAGAAAGCCTGGCTGACTTACAGGAGTCAAATATTTTAAACCAAACGATCAGCCACTTGACTACTTTACGAAACTGGTTAAAACCCGTCATGCAAAGCATAAACTCTCACTGGAGGCGTTGCTGGCTAGCATCAGTGGATGGCTGGTCTGCCGAGACTTTCCATTTGTATTGCGACAACAAAGGACCAACAGTGACAATTATCCGTGTGGGACAGTACATATTTGGGGGATATACGGATGCATCGTGGGGTGAGTAGCATTCCCTCCTCGCCTCTAGGAGCCCATCACCTCGCATACTATCCGTTGAATTAAAAAAATTCAAGTCTTATAAGATAAACTTAATCACCCTCATTTGCATCTAAGTGGACACCTCACGAAAAAACTACTCGATCTAAATTGGAATTAAACGTTACATTGTTTGCCATCAATCATTTGAAGTTTGTCAGATCATGCCAGTTACGCGAAAGGCCAACAGAGATGGTATTGTCATCACTTATCTAATTTGCATATTTAAATAAAACTTGAATATCTCTGGAATGAAAAGAGATATTTGAAAATAGTTAACAGAATTTTTTTCTCGTACAGACTACTTATCCATGTTTTAAAATGGATGTCGTCATAGTAGCACTTTAACCAGGAGTTCTCTTGACAAAGCCAATCCATACATGTTTGAAGTTTCGTCTGTACTTATTTATTGAAAACATTTTGACAGCTTTAGGGTCTTCCAACTTCACACGACAGATGACGAATCATACAACGTTTCATATGCAATTAAATCATGTTTCTTTTTTTTGTGGTGCTTTTACGATTAGGTGCAAACGAGGGTATCTCTATTTTTTTTTACCAATTAGTCTCCACTTGTGGGTACAGGCCCAGTTCGACCGCGTTCTTTTTCTCACTGGTGAACAAACCAGGCTGGGCACCAGTAACATTTAGGCCACCAGGAGCCGTTTATTCTAACAGATATGCTACATACAGCTGTTCTTCACACGGACCCACATTTGGTGGAGGTGGAAGTGGAGGTGGACACGATATTTATATTTACTCCAAAGCCTCATCAAACAAAAATTCATTCTCAAACCTTGGAGCCACCTTCAATCTACCATCTGGATACAGCTATGGTAGCGAGCTCGCACAATCATTCCTGGCGGGTAGTTATAACTTTCAACCAGACGAAGTGGAAGTCTTCTATGAAACTGGCTACAAATAAAACAACTTTAACATCTGTGTCAGGAGCGTAACTAGCTTTTGAAGAGTTGTAAGCCTAGCAGGGGGCTCGCATCCAGGAAGTGTTGGGGGTGGGGAGGGAGGGGATAAGGTCCTTGAGAATTTTTTCAGTTAAACATGTTTTTTTTCTTTCGCCTTCATGTGATATAAAACTGTGTGTTTCGACAGATCCTAAATTCTTGAATTAATTAATTCTAACTAACAAAGAATGGATCAATTTGCACTCATAAACGCATTTGTCTTTAACAGTACATATACCATTGAGCGTTTGCCTGTTACCTTGCTAGCCTAAACTCTCGTGAATTTTCACTTGTTTAGTGAGCCTTGATGTTATTGCGACAGGGTATCTGCGAGAATTCTAATGCAAAGATACTTTGCAAATTGCTGTCCGTTTCTTCGGTGAACCAAGCAATTACTTCAGCTAATTGTTAAATATCACATCGTACTAGCGACCCCTGAGGATGGTCTGGAATATGTAAAAATGTTGACTTGAAGTATTTTGTTGAGGCATGTATCTCGACTCTTATTAAAATCAAAAGTAGGGCAGCTCTTGCAAGCTCGTAATTCAGTTTGTCGTCATGGTGTATAAGCTGTTATTATTTATTATTGAGCCAGGGGTATTGTCTCTGTCGTTTATTCTATTGTTCTATTAAAGTATCGTATCGAGCGACGTAGAAATAAGTATGATTTTGAGGTTGTATTATTCTATATAAAGAAGCTCTTTAATGCATGAATATTCCAGGCAGCCGTAGGACACAACGCTGTTAAAAGAGAAAATAATAAAGTTGAGACCGCAAAGAAGTGGTTGTAGTTCATTTCTTTTAATTAAGAAAAATTATATCTCTATGTAAAAAGGAAGAAGTAGAAATTAAAACAGAAGAGACTCGCGGCATAGCTTCGCGTTCATATTTTTTCACCAGACGAACTAATGCAGTGCAAAGGAAACGAAAGATCTCGTTACTTTCAGATTTTCCCACCTTTTTATGGGAGGTCATTACCCTCAGGAAGCCAGAAAGTATGTACAACTTCGTAAGGGCTTTTTAGATAGGCTTATAAACGAAAGGAAATAATAACCGGAATGAAAGAACCGTTTCGAAACAAACTACAGTTGTGTTGATCGGAAGAGGTTTTTCATTTCTGCGGGTTTTTAATTAAGCTACACTGTATAAAACGTCACGAGAAAACGAAATCAAGAAATCTAGAGCGGACGCTTACATCTAGCGGAGGGAGGGGGGGGGGGCTTATATAACCGGATGTATGTTTTGGTTTACTGGTAGATTGACTTATAATCGGTGGAGGAGGCTTCAGTATAAGCGGTAGTTTACGTTATTACACGACTCAGGCAGTGAGAGGGCCAATAATCAAAATCAACCAATCAAAATGCTCTATTGCCGGTCCAATATTCTCTAAGTATTGGACCGGGCATTGTCCCGAATGATCCCGCACTTGTGCCCCTTTGAACTTGAAATTAATATGGCGGACGAGGATGAAATCTTTCGAAAATTTTGTCGTATAATAAATATCTTATTAACCAAGCTTGCGTGGGACCGTACTGGGAGAATATCGGCCCGCGGTCTTTTTTGTCCGATATTCTTCCAGTATGGCCCTTGCGCTATATGAGAGCTATGTATGTGCGCCAACAGAGCTTCAAAAAAAAACTCGAAGTGAATTAAATGAACAAGTCTCCAAAAGAATAAAATTCGACGAAGGAACGTTTTGTCAGAACATAGCAGAGGGTGTGATGGGGTTCCATTAAGGCCGGGGTACACATGAAAGCCGTATTTTGGCTGGGTATTATGTTTTTTATGCAAATATCTTGTTTACGTTTCAAGCAATCAAGAATCTCTCTGCTCATCTCACATATCTATGTTTTGGGTTGTTTTGGAAATTTTTTGGTGATTTTTAGGTATATTTGGAGAGAAATAGTTTTTCCCAAAGGATTAGTAAAATTGATGGAAATAGGAAATTTTGAAGATTTGTTGTTGTTTTAAAATAGAGTTTGAAATTAAAAAATTGGTAGACACACTCCAAACAGTTGCCCAACAACCTGGGGTGCCATTGTGCGGTCGAGCAACTGTCTGGTGGTGTTCCATAACCCTTTTTTTCCCTTTCAACCTCTCTTTAAACTTACCAAAATTTCACTTAAATTCACGTGTACCCCCGCCTTAAAAGAATGACCAGGTTTGATCCAAACAGCAGTCTACTGAACCCTTTTGATAACAACCGTGAGATTCAGAAGATTTCAGTTTCCTCACCGGGTTGAACGCTGTTCTCAGAACAGAAAGGTCCCTGAAAATGTTAACTCACGAACATACAGGGCCTGGCCAGGCCATCTAATCTCGTTCCCAGATCTCTTCAAGAGATCTGGGAACGAGATTAGATGCCATACTACTTCAACTTCTAGATATATATCGTGGGGAAGGGAAGTCGTCTGAAGCAGCGCAAAAATGGCGAGAAAAAAAAGGGGGTGTGTATTTACTCTAGTCACAGAACGAGAAAACCAATACGCCCGTTGTTGATCTTCTTAAACTGTCTTTAGAGATTAAATTTGGCATTTACCGAAGATTTCCCTTCTTTTTTGAAGCTTTTCACTCATGTGGAACTAGTTATATTTTTTCGTCAACAACCGAAGTGTTTTCTAGAGGCTATGCAACGAATAATAACGGTATTTATAGACAACACAGCGTGAAAGCATTATAACACGGCAGGTTGACAGCTGTTTCGACAAAAGATCCCAAAAACGCGACAATGCTGATTAGTACCGCGGGTACTACTTGATTGAGGTTCACGGTGGTTCAACAAGAAGGAAGGAGAAAGCATGAATACTCGTGTTTGTGTTGTTTCCTTCTGTCACACTGAAACAACTTGAGCAGAAGTCAAGCAACCGTGAACCACAATTACCCATAATACCTTTCGACATCCTTATTGCGTTACAGGATGTCCGTGATTTACCGACATCCGGTAATTGCTGCTTCCAGAACCCTCTGTTTCGCTGACCACGTGACTAGAAACGGAGGTTCTGGGGGGGGATCCTGCTCTCTCCGAGAACCTAGCGTTGCGTGTCAGAGAGAGAGGGCCAAAACTGGACTAAACCGGCAGTGACTGGCTAGATTATAATAAACACATTTTATTATTATTATTATTATTATTATTATTATTATTATTATTATTATTATTATTATTATTATTATTATCATTAATAATCATGAGAAATTAAACAAACACTGCAACCACTGCACTGTAGCAAACACTGCTAAAGAGTCCTCAATACACGTTTGTGTAGAGCGGTGTATAGAATTAGATGATTAAATGAAAATATACAAGAGTCAGAGTCAAACTCAGAGTCGCAGGGAGTCTTGTATATTTTCATTTAATCAACTAATTCTATTATTATCATTAATATTATTATTATTATTATTATTTATTATTATTAGTAGTAGTATCCCACATATTTACACCATTTTCAATCCTTAAACTATTTAATTTACTATACATACATGTATTTGATGACTGTTAATACATGTATCAATATGATCTTAGCATACACACATATATATCAAATACATTTACTTGAGAAATTGTCTAAAGGGTTTTCTCTACATATACACTTTTGATCTATTATTGATATGTACCTGTAATTTTGCCCGACATTTTTTCTCAATATTTTTTTTAGAAGCCATGCATTTCTCAGTTCGATATTTCAGATCAACCATCTCTTTCAAAACATCAAAATTGGGCCTTTTGGAAAATACCGACTTGACCAGTTGTGCATTTTAGCAAGGATTATCAAATAACTCAATAGATCACTTTTCTCTAACTTCCCAATGAACACGTCTTGTTGCAAACCAGAAATCTTCAAACATGCATGCATTCTTTATTGACTTTCCCCAGACAAAAATACTTACTAATTTAAAATTACAGCGAATCTAAAATACTAATGAATTACACCAATATACTGTTGATTAAACAGGGGTTTCATTAACGTATTTACCAGCAGGAGGGCAACTCGTTTTCACAGGCAGACAAAATTATTTGATCTGAACTTCTTTGTAAGAAAAGCTTTCCGCTAGAAAGCAAAGTCAAACCACGTGCCCAACCCCTAATGGAACCCTGGATTAAAAAGATAGATCGTTAGTATACGATTTACCTATAGGATTTACGCTGTCTATATTATGTAAACTCAAGAATCTGGCACATTTTTATGTCAGGAAAAACCTAGCTGAAAGTCTCGTGATTGCAAAACTTGACTATGCGAGCACTGTGTTCTATCCTCTCCCGCAGTATCAAGTGGACCGTCTTCAAAAGCTTCAAAACACCTGCGCAGGATTTGTCCTTAGAAAGTATGCAGGTCCCGAGGATCTTGCCAACCTGAACTGGTTACCAATGAGAGGAGAGACTTTAATATATCCTTAAGCTTACTCACAAGGCGATCCATAGCAGTGATTTTCCAGAATACTTATCATTGGAACTACGCAATGTACATACACATAATTTGAGATCGTCAGAAGCGCCATTGCTATTAGTACCAAAAGAGACCGGGACATTTCAGCACAGTGCTGCTTCTATTTTTAATAAATTGCCATCAGCATTAAGGCACATTAAGGACTATAACAGCTTTTGTTGCTCTCTTAAGAAATATCTTAGCAACAGAGTGAAATAGTTGTCAACATGTCTTGACATTATTGTTCTTACCAATTTTATCTTCATTTGTTATTAATATTGTAGATAGTTTTATTTTTGATAGTGTAGATATCATTTACAGTTGTAAGAGCCTCTCTTTTGTTGGAATACTGTAAATAAACCATTATTATTATTATTATTATTATTTACCCTACGATTGATATTGAAAATTTGAAAGAATTTCCTATTTGATAATATCACTGGTAGTGTAAATCCTTAATTGCTCGAGCTTTCAAATGATCGATTACTCATTTAGTTATGAGAAAATTGCGAACGCATGCGCACTGCAGTCAGCCAATCACAATGAAATAATTTTCCCAGTCATATAATAAAGAATCTAAAACGTTTTAAAGAAGTTCACGTTTTAACGGCACGAAATTCGATTATTATAATCATTATTGTTATTGTGGCTTATAGCTTAGTGGTGCTTAGTGGTGACAACTAAAAGACTGCGAAAAAATTGAAGAATTTAATGCGATTCTCGCTCAGAAGATGTTGTAATAGTAGCATTTTTGTAACATCTCTTTTGAAGAATAGAAGCCATATCTAGTACAAAACCGAGCGCTTCGACGATTTAATTCATGGAATGTGTAAAACAGAAGTAACATTTCTTTGCGCGCAAATTTCGAAAAGACCTTGATTGCAATAGGCCCTTTGCACCGCAAGCTTCCAAAACAAAAGCAGGTTAAGGTGGACTGGTACGAGTTATGGAAGTCCCACTGTGACCCCACTGTGCAACTTGCGTCCCAGCATGTGTGATTTTTGTACCATGTGACCGGCTCGTGCAAAGGGCCTATTGATGGAACAAACACAGACAATATAGACTAGGGAACGAAATACTGCCTCTGTACAGACTCTGTGTAACAATAAAGTAAGAGAGCTGAAGGAATTGTTATTAGTTTGACTCTTAACTTTAATGACCAAATGTCGGTTGCTCGGGCGTGTGAATCTTCAGTCTTTAAGTCTGCTTCCCTTTTGATAACGTTGCAATCGCGGTTCAATCAGCGAGTGCAGTTGAAAAGAAATCTTTGAAACAATTCTTACCATAGCTTGGTTAAGCAACAACAGCAACAAGAGAGATGCTATCATTTTAACTTGAATGGACAGAGCGTTTCATATCACAAGCAACAATGGAAAAGATGTCTCTGAAGGAAGGAGGACTAAAAATCGATAGCATCAAACGCCGTGTGGTGACAATATTTAAATGTCGCCGCGTTTTAACCATGACATGTTGTTTATTCTATGGTAAGACAATGTCAGTTTGGATCCATAACACATATGATAAAATGAAGTAATAATAGTTATGTTTAGCGGAGAGATCCCAGGACGCTAAGCGGTTTTCAGTTGGTTTCAGCCGTATCACTTCAACAAACAAACTTTTCGTTTTTTCACTCAAAGGAGAGAAAAACGTTTAACCAGAGCGGCAAGACAATTGAATACAGATTACAGCTCTTATCTACAATGGCCTCAACTGGCTACGAAAACCCTGCTTCCTCAGCCCAAAATTCTGCTTATTTAGCTTTTCTTCAGTGAATCTCGAATTTTGCCAGCCCGCCGTTCAAACTCAACACATTTTGAAATTAAAACACCAAAGAGTTTGGTTTCCATATTGAAAGGAGATAATTGACTTTTCTGCGTCAATGATCATGGAGAACTTCCCGAGGGAAATTGAAACGCAATTTTCCTTTGCATATAAATATTTATATGTCGATTGAAAAACTGAACGTTTGAAAAGATATGTTATTATCTGCGTAATAATCGAAATAATTATCGCAAAAAAACGGACAAGTAACCTCAAAGACCATTTTACCATCTTAAAGAATGCAGGAGAAAACTCGACTACCTGATATATGAAATGTTATATATCAGAGATGATTAGCCAGTACTCAATACTCAGTTAGACTCAATCAGAGCAAAACTGTTTGTTTTATTAACATAGTTTCCTGATAGTCGCTTTTTCTTGTCTTCTTGTCATGTAACGTATTTTGCCACCTTCTGCGCACAATTGCAGATCTCTTTATAATGCAAATCTAACCTACACATTTACTTGACAATGACATCCGACGATGTCGAAACGTCGTTTGTTAATTTCGCTATTTATTGTGTTGAAAATCTTCAGGACTCAAGTCTTACTTATTCCAAGTCTAAAAGAGCTATGAAAAATGAAAGATTTGTCCTTCATATTTGCTCATGATCAATGGTTGGTTTCTGGACAACGTTGGACATATCTTCAAGAATTGTACGCCCTCTGTGTGATATGAACTTCCGCTCAAAAAGCCTAACATTAACGAGCTACCAAGTAGGTTCGAAATTTTGCCAGGATCATGGACATTTTAAAACTTTTTAAAGGACAAAGTGGATAATTTCTAACTGTTGCTGACAACATAACTGATAAGAGACAACATGAAGTCCATCTTTTAACCATGAGCTAGTTTCATAGTTACCGGTATCGGATTTCTGTTTTTTTTTTTGCTTTTTTTTTATCGGATTTCTGTTGCTACAATTAAATATCTGTTTGAGTTTCTTGACTTGAAACCCCCTTGTGCATGGTTAAAACTGAGTAGTTAAATTACTGAGTAGGTCATTACTGAGTATATTGTGTTGTGTTTTGTTAAGAAAATAAACAAACCTATTAAATGTCTCTTGTCTGAGTGCACGTTAATTTTATGATTATTTTGGCTTCATTTGAGCCAAATTACCTACTCACTGCAGGGAATGTCTTATTCTAATTAAACTGAAAAGATTTTCTTGCGTTTCAGAATGCTTAACAGCACCATTCTTGCACCATTGTAAATTTTTCAAAAAGTTTTTCATGTTTTTAAGTTTTCACCTGTCCAAACTAGTTATTGTAAAGCGCCATTCACTTTATTTACCATTATTCCAATTCCATTCACTTTCATTACATGTATATTGTGTAGTTCAAGAGATCATCCATACCATCACAAAGAAGGAATTTCACGCAAGACTGCCACCACCCTCAAATTTCTAACCAGGTGATCAGACGTTCTTTTCACCCCTGTTTGCCAAATAGAAAAAGAAAAAAAAAATAGAACGCCTAATCCCAGAATACTGAATTTCCATTTTTTGAACACAAAAACACCCTCCACCCGTACCCCTCTGGAATTTCTTCAAGTATTATGTACACTTCTCATACCGTCTAGAAAAACTCATTTTGGCAAGAAAGCGAGTTAAAGTAAATACTCCAAACATTTAAGCACCATATACACACAAACTTGCTCCGACCTACATTTCCGACCTTGCATCTCTGAAAGACACAGGGGGTAGGTACCATCTTAGATCAAATAATGGCAAACTTCTCAACATTCTGCCATACAAGTCTGGTGATCGATCTTTTTGTATGGCTGCCCCTAAATTATGGAACAACCTTCCCCTTTTTATTAGAAATATATCCTCAGTTAATACTTTCAAGAAGGCTCTTAAAACTTACTTATTTCAGAAGGCATTTCCTAGCTAATTTATTTATTGTTTCTTTTTATAAAGAAGGATTAAGATTTATTAGAATTTTAGACTTTTTATTAGGAATGTTTTGTAAATAAGACTTTTAGGATTTTGTTGAGTCAATGTAATGCGCAGATGAAAATTTCTTCTCTAGATTGATATTGTGCGCAATACATAGAGGATATTACACGGGGGCGCGAAGATATGAATTTTATTTTTGAGTGGCAAAACAATATTTTATGAACGAGCGCAGCGAGCGAGTAAAATATTGTTTTTTGCCACGAGAAAATAAAATTCATATCTTCTCTTTTTATTATATAGACATGCTGATGACGGCGTTTTTGATGATTTCCCGAAGATTTCCGACCACCTTCCGAAGATTTCCGAAGAAATTTCAAAATTTTTCCGAAGGCAGGACGAACGCTCCCGAACATTTTCCGAGAATTTCCAAAAATTTCTGAAGATGCCCGAAGATTGCCGAAGACTTTCGAGGAAGACCCAAAGATGTTTCGATGATACACCAACGAATTTAAGTACAATTTAAGAGACAAACTTGATATCAATGAAATCATCGATAAACTCACGTGTGAGATTATGGAAAATAAACAACTCGGGTCCCGGATGTATTTTTTATGAATTTTACGAGTGGTATATTTTTCAGTAAAACATCCGTGTCTATATAAGAAAAATCAATAAATTATTACCGTAATTAAATTACAACACCAAGAATATGGACTGGAAGTGTTTAGTGGCTTAGAGCAACTTTGATTTACACCCACTATCTCCAAATATAAAACTTTTTCTTGATGCTGTTAATAATTTTGGCATCATTGGATTTGCTGGCAAATATGTTTAATTCAAAAGTCACTCTAAGATGCCTCCTGTATTTCGGATTTCTCCTTATCGTTGCAGCTCCTTTGATAAAGTTACCAGTGTGGACAGTCGCTGGTTCATCCAGCAGAAACAGATTTTGTTTCCAATGCGTTTGCTCTTGATCAGGGCCTGTTGATAGAGTCACAAATTCTTCTGTATCTACAACAGGTACTCCTCCAAATGTCACCCTGAACCAAGCACACAGCCCATGAAGTGTTCCATCTTTTATTATCAGAAAATCAAACATTTCTGACATAAATTCAAGATTTTCCCTCAAAAATGTTGACATATCAATATCCAGAAGAACTGCACTTTGTGACAGGCAATCCCCTGGATCAAGTTCATAATTATGCACAGGTCTGTCAAGGAATTCAGCCTTAGCTTTGTTCATCACAGGCGAAAAATCAAATCCATATTGATTTTTCCACACAGTAACCTTCTCTTCATAAATTTTTTTCGCAGAGCAAGGCGCAATGAACAACTGTGCATTTGATGGCCAAATAACACCGCTAGACTTCAGCCATTTATCTCTTGCAAAGAGAACCGAGTCAATCATATATTCAAAAAGCAAAAAGGTACCCATCCACTCCGACAATATAACGTCAACTTTCTCTGGTAGCTCGACATCTTCTATTTTTCCAATAATAACAGAAATTTTTCCATGCAAATCATTTGTTTTTATGAGATCCGAGGTGACACTTCCGATATCCATGCTTCCATCCACGGCATAAACTTTGTTTGCGAGTGTATCTCTGGCACAAAACAAGCTTAAAATACCGGTACCACATCCCACATCTAAAATAGTTTTCCCAGCGAAAACGTCGAGATGGCTGTTGATGGCTTTTCGATAGGCAAGAGTGCGCGATTTGTCATTAAGCATTTCCAAATGAAGTTTTAATTTGCCGTAGTCGCCAAAGTATTCTTCGTCTTGCCATTCATGATTTTCTTTGTGATGCGAGGCATAATCCATCTCGCTCACCACATACGATGCGGGAATGTATCCAAACAACCCGTCCTGTTCACCCCACCACCAGTCACTAGATGCCTCGCTTATAATCACTAATTCGTCACCCTCGCTGAAAGTTAACTGCGTCTCATCTCCAGCAGTGTAGTCCGATGTCGCAAAGACTATTTTTGGAGGTTCTTTACTCATTCGTTTGTCTTCCTCTGCAGAGACCTTCGTGCCATCCATATCGTTGGAAGTCAGTGGAGTCACACATTGGAGGCCCTTTGGGAGACTGGGAAGAAGAATACTTTTTTCGAGCCGGCGGTATAGCAGCGGATTGTTCCGTGATAATTTACCTCCCATACATGAAGTACCTACCATTTAGTCGCCATTTTGTAAACTGCATTGTCATTGCATTGGCGAGGGGAGCACGCCAATTTTTTTCTCTTTGTCATCTTTAAAATGGACAGAATATTACGTTTAGGATCTGGTGGTATTCCTGGAGTTGGACAAGTAAGTCAGTTCAATGGCAATTGTGCTTTAAAACCGTGGTGTATGTTCGTCCTGTGAGTCACTCGCATTTTGTACAAAAACTTTAATTTTCCTGCCCATGTGAGCAGGCAAGCATTCAAAGTTATTTGCCCCACCGGAAAACTTATTGCTCCTTACAAACTGAATGGAGCTTTTTTCAATTCGTGACTTACGGATCTTCATTTTATATTTTATCGTATTTATTTCTGTAATCAATAGTTAAGCTTAATATGTTAGATCTTCTTTTTTAAGTACCTTTTAGATATAGGTTTTTCAATGTTTAGACACGACCACATCATGAATCAGTATTTTTATCGTGTATAAATCAATGCTTTACCTTACCTTACCATTTCTTTTTATTCTGAGAATTTAGTTTTATACCAAACCGATAAGATTTACATAATTATACTCTGTCAGTTAACTTTCCTTGATTTTATCTTTGTTTGAAAAATGCCTCCAAGGATCTTGTAGGAAGTAATCAGAAATTGATCAAAAGCTACAAATGTAATTGTTATTGCAGGCTCAGCCAAGTGACGCACCTGTTGTAGACACAGCAGAACAGGTTTATATCTCGTCACTTGCTCTCCTAAAGGTACATGTACATGTTTAATCTGAAAAGCTACCATGTGTAGTTAACATTTTTTCAACTGTGTGTTTTAACTAAAATGTTGACAGGTGTCATTCCATGGTATTTGGCAAAAGTATTTTTTTGCCCAAAAAAGTCTCCAGAAAGAAAAGATCCAGGAGGCAGGAATGGCGCAGTGCTCGCCTCCCACTAATATAGCCTGACTTCAACTCCATATGTGGGTTGAGTTTGTTGTTGGTTCTTGCCTTGCTCTAGGGGTTTTTCCCTGGGTTCTCCAGTTTACCCCCCTCCACAAAAACCAACGTCTCCAAATTCCAATTTGACCAGGAAAGAGGACGCACATGAAAACCATCTAAGGCTGATGTGGCTTCCTCTCTGAATATTATTATTATTATATTTATTTATTTATCCCACAAAACACATTCAAAAACTGTGCCTTTGTACCTGTAGTACAGTGGAACCTCACTATCTCAAATTGAAGGGCCAAGGGAAATATGTTCGCTCTAGAGGTTTCATTAGATTGGGATTCTTTTCCATACATGTTACCATACTGGGGCAAAGAAGATCATTTGTTATACCAAGGACTGCCCTGCCAGTACATGTATATGGCAATCTATTTGAAATAATTTGTAGGCACTCTGTCACACATGCAGCACTACCTCTTTATAATGGGAAGTTACGTCTGTTTTCATGGTTACCATGATTGTAGACTAAGAGGCAAGGCTCTAGTATGCAGTTATGCATAAAATAAGTTGGATAAAGTTTGTTGCTGACGCTCTTACTATTGCTCCTGTTTGTCTAGTAGGTGCATTTTTTTGATGGTTAGGATCAATGATTCAAGATCACTCATGAGGGTGCATCAAAGGGACCAGTGACTCACTCTGGACAAGGATTCATTAGTTCCTTTTGATGCACCATGATCCAAGTAATCTTGGATCATTGATCATGATCCAGATCATTCCAACAGCCTGCTAGCTAGTGGGATTTTGTGCACGAGTGTGGCTATTCTGTGAACGCAAGCCGCAACGGGATTGGCGAGGAGTCAAGTTGAATTCCCGCCTGCCCTAATTCGGGGCGCAAGGAAAAAAATGGCGGCTCCGCTGCCAAATGTCACTCGGTCCCGAATCGCGCCAGCTATGCAGGCTACCCAAGAAGAGGCACTCAATGTATCGCAGTTACATGTATCCTATTTTTTTCTTCTCTTCACCATAAAAGCTAAGCTACACTTAAGTCATAAGATGTCACGTTCCATATCAGAAATGAATTGAGCTTCTAGAAACTGAAAGAATAAGTCTACTTGGTGTTAAATTCATGAACAATAGTTTTAAAAACTGTTTTGAGTTTTTGACCTCTATTTAAACATAGTTGATTTCTCATCTTTCTGTCATTTTTTTTTCTTATGCTCATTCACAGATGTTGAAACATGGTAAGTTGTGGTCTCTATTTGTTTAAATTTGTTATGTATTAAGTTTTATGGATATGTTGTATAGGTACTTGTGGCAGCATTGTAAGGATTGGAGTTCATTTAAGTCAATTTCTTTTATCTGCAGGGAGGGCAGGAGTTCCGATGGAAGTGATGGGTTTGATGTTAGGCGAATTTGTGGATGACTATACCGTGCGAGTGATTGATGTGTTTGCAATGCCACAGAGTGGAACGGTGAGTCCATAATGAAAAGAGAAAGAGAGAAAAAAAGGAACAAAGCTCTTACATTCCCTCTTTGCTTAAAGCTCAGGTAGCGGTTGTCATACATAGATTCAGCTTTCAATACCTTGTTGATGATTTCAGGGTGTGAGTGTAGAAGCAGTTGATCCTGTATTTCAAGCTAAGATGTTAGACATGCTCAAGCAGACAGGACGGTGAGATAATAATATTGTCTACCAAGATCTTGTCAATCTGGCTCAGTGACTAAAACAGTAACTAAACAAATAATAAAATTTCTTAGATGAAGATGTGAAGTGTGGATTGCACTTTGTGTAAGCTACACAAAAATGAAACAACATCAACAAGAAAACAATAGTTTGTACTTGCCCAGACTGAGGGGTAGAGAATGGTCCCACCAAAAATATACCTCACAGAATTTTGGTGAAATTTTATAACTCGGGCAGTCGTGGTTTTATTCAGAAAGCTGTCCCAAAGTCTTGATTTCTTATGAAAGGCTGAGAAAGTGTCCAGCTGGTAGGAAAATGGGGAGCTAACTAGAAAATACCGGGGAGCTAACTAGAAAACCTACCTTTTCACTTAGCTCCCCAGCTCAAGTGTAAACATGTACATGAGCTAAATAAAACGTTATTATTATTATTATTATTATTATTATTATTATTATTATTATTATTGTTATTATTATTATTATTATTATTATTATAGAAAATACTATTACAGTAGTCTCACTCTGTCACAAGTCTTAAATTTACCATTCATCACCTGTACACTGGCTTAGGTCATATGACGAGAGCTCATTTCCATTCCTGTGCCTGCCTTGTGTTAGCTACTGGGATGTTAAAGAGTGTGACTATACTTTCTTAAAAAGTAACTGCAACACAGTAACATCAAACTGTAATTTTCTTCAGACCAGAAATGGTGGTTGGATGGTATCATTCACATCCTGGCTTCGGCTGTTGGCTTTCAGGCGTGGATATCAATACACAACAGGTATTCATTGGATCCTTTAATTTGTAATTGAAGGGCTTCCTGCAAAAAGGGCGTATATCGCTTTTTTAGCGAATTTTTTCATTTTTTTGCAGGATCAAGCTAATTTTTGGCAGACTGACTTGTGTTGACATGAAAAACATTGTTCCGTAATTGATTTTGTAGGTTTGCGCTTCGTTTTCGAGAAATAACGTATGCAAAAAAACTCAGTCTTCTAAGCGCCATCTTTTGGAGATCTTTTAGCACCTATCTAGCAGACAGACTGTTGAGAATGTGCGAAGTCAAAATCAAATCCCACAGAATCTTAGCTGCACTTTCTTTTGAGTCAAGGGAAAATAGCACACAAGCGGAAATCTGGGAACGGATTGTTTACATCGGTTATTGTGACGTGAAACACAACACGTGAATTGATCGAGCGTCAAAAGGAAATAGTGCATGCTGCCTTAGAGCTCTGTCAACTAATATTTTAAGCCTTGTTTTAAAGTACCTTGCATGCCTGCCTGGTGGTTGAGAGGCATCATAAAGCCTTGATAAACCCGTAAGTCACCAGCACGTTTTAAAGAACCAAAATGTGCTCTGATGTTCGAGCGAGGATATACTCATGTTATCCTTGTTTGAAGTCAGGTCGATCCAGGCAGCAAAGTCCAAGAGCAGTTCTTGCCCAATAAAAAATGCTTCTCGTGAGTTGTGGCTCATTTGCCAAGCGTTGCTGGTGTCGAAGTTTGGAAAGCGAGAACTGGTTTTAGACTTATAAAATGTCTTGCATCAATGGGAATGTGGCTGTGTACGCACGAGGCGAAAGGAGTCTTCCCAAGCATGCATAGCGATCGCGCTCAGTGGACGTTTCATTGGCTCGGTGGCCTGGTAAACAGCAACATACCGTAAGAGGAAGTGGATTTTTGGAAATTATTGACACAGGGATTCACACAGATAATGGACAACAAGTAGCAATCGATTATAACATAAATTTTATTTCAAATCGGCATGATTTGCAGTGTTTCGAACTTCTGGGATCAGGGGACAGAACCCTAACCTTGAAGGCTTCATAAAGTCAACATTTTGCTCTGCCGTAAGTCAAAAGAGCATCTCTGCGATCGCTTATTGTCGTAGACTGCGAGCGGTACCTCTTTTGCTCGAAAATTTGTAGAGAAAAACGGAAGGAAGAACGGAAATCAACATGAGCGTGCGAGCGTGATATGCAAAGCCGCGAGCCGTAAGTAGCGCAGGCGTCGGACACGGCTCGCGGCTTTTATGAAACAAAAGGTTTCTTTTGTTCTTTTGTTTTTCAAAGACTGAGTTTTTTGCATACATTATTTCTCGAAAACGAAGCGCAAACCAACAAAATCAATTACGGAACAATGTTTTTCATGTCAACACAAGTCAGTCTGCCAAAAATTAGCTTGATCCTGCAGAAAATGAAGAAATCCGCTAAAAAAGCGATATACGCCCTTTTTGCAGGAAGGCCTTCAATTGTGCACACCTTAGCTCAATATCTGGATGAATTTTTTCATGGGAAGTGCTGACTGTCCCAAAAATTTCTATTTTAAGCCTAAAATGGGTTTTAAAAAGAAAACCAGGCATCTTTCAGGGTTAGCCTTTTTGGTAAGACAACTTAACATGGAATAATTCTTTATTTACATGTACCCATGAAACACGGAATAGCTCTTGTGAACTTGTCATAAAGTGCCTGAGCTTTCCACCTATCGTACCCTCTACACCCAGTTCTTACCCCCTTGTTAGTGGTTCCCACCTCTCAGCATTTTTTTCTAATTGAAAAATTAATAGATTTTTAGGTACAATTGTACCTGTGAATTGACCGACATGTGTTTATATTTTTGTATACAGAGTTTTGAGGCACTCTCTGAGAGAGCTGTTGCTGTTGTAGTTGATCCCATTCAGAGTGTCAAAGGAAAGGTACATTACTTCGTATAATAAGTGCTTTTCTGAAGTATTTGGTTTCTCAGGCTTTTCCATGGTGCAGCAAGGTGAATATGGCTGCTGCTTCTTTTGTACAGAAACCACTGGGCAATGCAATACTCTGTAGGTCACCTCTCAGCCTGGCATTGTGTTGTACACTCCCCCTTCCGGCCAGCATACCATAAACTGCCATTTATACATGACTGTATGACCTCCTGCTTACTTGTATAAGCCCCTCAGGTTATACGCTCATCTAAATTTATAATGATGTTTTAAAGCTTAAGCTCGTTTTGGTATGCACGTTCTGAAAATCCAGTGATTTATAAAGACAGTGTCCCTGTTAGTTGCAGCTGATGACTTGTATATATATTTTCATCACCCATTTACTTGACAGTGTATTGACATTGTAAGTTGTTCAAAATTAGCTTTTGATCAACGTTTTTAATTTTGCTGCAGGTTGTTATAGATGCATTCCGTCTCATCAATCCTAACATGATGGTACTCGGCCAGGAATCACGTCAAACAACTTCAAACCTGGGACACTTACAAAAACCTTCAATACAGGTGTGTATACAATCATGTATTTTGGAAATGATCATGCAGTCTGTAGTTGGACTTCCTTCCACAGAAACCTGATGATTCTGTATTACCAAGCATTGTTTCCAAACAAAACGTACAACACCTGTAAAGGCCATGGCTCCAAGACCAACACTACCAGCAGGGATCTCAGTGTCTCTCCCCAGTGGTGAAAGGATGCTAGTTTTTCACTGATTTCCCCTCCCCCCTCATCAGCTTTTTCTCAGCTTGCCATAACAGGTCTCCAGTACTTTACATATACTCCTAGGTATACTCCTAGGTGGAGAGAGGAACCGATTGTCCAGTCAGTCTGCATTTGAAGCCCTACATGTATCTTGCCTTTAATACTTTTTCTTAATTTTTATCTTTTGCAGGCTTTAATACATGGTCTGAACAGACACTACTACTCCATCTCAATCAACTACAAAAAGAATGAGCTAGAACAGAAGGTTTGGATATTTCCGTTGTTGTATAATTATTACTAACAGTTGAATGTTTTGATCTCAAGTTTGGTTATTTTGAACCCCCTGGTATCTCAAACTCCAATCATTTTCTCTTGGATATATGCTTTCCTGGTCACTTACTATTGGCTTTCTTGAACTGCCAAAAATTTGAGAGAGTGGGGCTCTACTGTCAGTGACTTTGAGAGAACTCATATGAAGTGCCTTTGAGTTCTCTCTAACTCACTTCACTGTTGGCATGGTGGATCATGTGTACTATTAACACTCTCGATTGATACTCTCGATTAACACTCTCGATTGATACTCTTGATCGGCATCTCGAACGGTGCTCGATGGACATCCTGATCGACACTCGGTCGACACTTGATTAACACTTGATCAGCAGTGGATTGATAGTCCTCCAATTGTCGGCCGACTCATGAAATAATTGAAAATTAGTTAACTCTCAACCGGCTGTTGACCGAGATGTCAATGGAATGTCAACCAAGTGTCTATTGAGGGTATGGATCGACACTTGACAGCAGATGCCTTAAGTACACATGATCTGGTATGGTTAGGTTTATTAATAGTTATATATGGGTATGATCAAGCGTCAGGTCAAGATGGTTGGATAATGGCAAAGTTCTTTTTTTTTGCTCCATCTTGCCCGCTCGGGTAACCAATCACAGTGCAGGATTTGGTTCACCTTGCCCGCTCACGGAGCTAGCCATATAATAAATAAATATAAAGAGGCATTAACCTTCTTTACAAAGTCCAGTGAAATGCTTAGCTATCCAGTGAGTTAGAAGGGGTAGAACTATCTTCTGGCATGGCTCCAGTTTAAGTTGTGGCTTTTTAGCACTTGCTCAAGCACTCTGATTTCCTTACAAAATTGGCTGCATTGTAAAACCCACTCAGATTGGTTACCTTATAACAGTAAACATGCCCTGATTGGTTGCCTTATAACACACATACTCATTGGTTTGTTGTACTTTCATAGATGTTGCTGAATCTACACAAGAAAACATGGATGGACGGTTTGACTTTACAAGATTACGATGACCATTGCTCACTAAACCAGAAGACAGTTAAGGTGACAATATTTTTTTATTTTTTCTTATCTTATTAAGGTGGCGATTAGCTTTCATACTTTTCTGAATTTTTGTGGAAAAATCATGGATGAAAAGCTATACTCTTATGACATTAAAATAATGCTCCTTTTACCCAGCTTAACAAGGGATTTCTAGGAAAGGTTTAATCTGATGATAGAATATACTCCGTATTCCCTAGAGACTTCCAGGTATATTTGGATAGGGGTATATCTGTGAGGGGGTGTTTAATCCAGGGCGACAGAAGATGCAGGGAGTTTGGTTTACAATGTACTTATCATGTCAAAGCTGTAACACTAAATGAACAGTTTTAATCATATCTATGTTCATTCACTGCAGGAAATGCTAGAACTGGTCAAGAATTATCACAAGGTACTTGATATTTTGAAAGGTGCAACAATGGTCAATTCAGTGTCAACTCAGTGACACTGAACTGAAACCATGCGCTTATAAACCCTGCAGTATTTAACATACATTATTATTATCCTCTGTTCTGATTGGTTAAAACCACCTTCATAATTCACCATAACCAGCTGCTGTTGACCAAATTTGCAAAGAATTTTGTCATATTCAACCGATGACGTCAAAAGTGCAGCCTGCTGCAGATTAAACCATTGACGTCAAAATGATGTCAAAATTGCAGCCCACTGCAGATTATTCAACCATTGACCGAGAAAACCTGGTGACAAGATAATTTTACATCTATATTATTGGAGGGTGCAAAATTTTTAAAAATAAAGCTCATTTTCTTCTTTAAGAGTTTGAAAATATTTTCAATGAATAATAAAGCAATTACTGAATTTGGCTTTCGTAGGATATGAAGAATTCTGCAGATCTCAAAGGGTGTTATCCACAAGGTGGATAACACCCTCCTCGACCTGCAGAATTCTTCATATCCTACTCGGCCTCATTCAATAATTGCTAATTATTGAGTTGAGAGAGGGTGTATTGAGTTCAGTGTTTTCTGACTTGGGCTTTTGAAAATTATAGGCAGTGGAGGAAGAAGATACTATGACTCCAGAACAAAGAGCTATAAAAAATGTTGGCAAGCAGGTGTGTACATGTATACATGTTATTAATACTAAAACTGTCAGACGAGTGTAATTCTAGTAGTGTTAAATTTGAGTGTTCTACACTAGAGTTTCATCCTCAGACTTAAAAGTTAGAACCACCTTGTACAGCCTAATAATCAGTACCACATGAAAGTACTGCTCAATAGCTTTAGTTTGAATGGTCACACACTAGGGTTTAATCCACAGACTGAAAAGTTAGAACCACCTTGTACAGCAAAATAAACATCACACTGAAGTACTGCTCAATAGCTTTGGTTTGAATGGTCACACACTAGGGTTTAATCCACAGACTTAAAAGTTAGAACCACCTTGTACAGCGTAATAAACATCACATTGAAGTACTGCTAAATATCTCTCTTTAGAATGGTCACATAATGGCACCAAATGATGCTGTTCAAAAGCTTTCATATTTGAATGGTGATATAGAAGGGATTCATCCACAGATTTGAAAGCATTTTAAACAGTGCCACATGAAAGTACTACTCAGATCAAAAGCTTCCATTTGAACAGTCAGATACTAGTGTTTCCTCTACAGACAGAGTTTAATGCCTTATGCATCCCATGGCGCAATGAGGACCAATGATGATGATGACATAGTTTAAAGTTATAACCATGTTGACATACTGTAGGGCTTAATTCTGGAGGTGAAAGGTACCAGAGGAAGTGAAATTTAGTGATTGTGAGGATAGATGTAGTTTCAAAGGCAAGGGGTGAGGTTAAAAGTAGTTTTCTTTTCTTATTAGGATCCCAAGCGTCATCTGGAAGAGAGTGTTGAAGTGTTGATGACAACAGACATTGTGCAGTGCCTTGGTGCAATGCTGAACTCGGTTGTCTTCTAAACTTTGTATAAATGAGAGAATAATGATTTTCTGTAACTTGTAATAAAGGTCTACCAACAATGACTTGTTCTTAGATCACTTGAATCAATGTTTCAGTTTTGATGGTTTGCATATTATTCAAAGGTTAGACCTTCTTTGTCTAACCCCTTTTAGACCAACATGTTAAACATGTTTAAAAGCAATGTAACTAACCCAAGTTAAACATTAGTTGCTCATACAACTTAATAAGGTAAAAACCTGTTGGATTAAACTGTTTGTAAGGTAGTTTGAAATAATTTGTCTTCTCAAAATGACTGCAAAGCGTTATCAACAAATTTAAAAAAAACCTAAACCTGATTTAGTTAAAATAGTTTAGTTGGTGTGAATGGGGTATGAGGCTGTTGAGGAAAAGTAAGAGATTGAGAGAGGAGAAATGGATGAGAGAACAAAATGGGGGCAAAGCTCTCTCCTCCGCAGAGACTCAAGGGTTGTTTCAGGTAGGGAGAATCCGCTTCAGGAGTGACGTGTCCATTTGACTTTGCACCTGCACTCACCTCTGATGAGAGGGGTGAGGTGCTGAAGATGAACTAGAGAAAAGAGGGGTTGCCTGAATTCTTGGGGTAGGGCAGCCTAGCCCTCTTAGCTGGCAGGTGTAGGCATGTGAAAACGCTCTGGAGACCCTGAGTCGATTGGCTAGATTCTTGGACTAAGATTTACACTTGTTCATACTTGTTCTCAAAAATGGGGATCACAGAATAAAACTGGTTTTGAAAAAGCAAATAATGTGTCTTCAGAGCAATGTTTTTCTTGCACCAAGACCCTTCCAGCTGAGAGACAGATGGCACTGAGAATTAAAAGGGGTTGCCTGCAGTCTGATCTTTGGCTGCCTATAAACCATTATTTATTTACCCTTTCTGGAACCATGCAGCATATGTCAACAGCCAATAGTCATATGAAAGCTGTTTTTGCAGTTTACCACTTTTTACATACATGAACAAACAAAGCACAAGGGTCATTTCTGCTTTGCATTGACCTATTTGATCGTTTGTGTGAATATTATTTTGAACGCAGATTCAACTGAAATAACAGCTAATCCCTTCAGAGAATGTTTAACTGAATGGGAGATGCCTTGTGTGATGACCTGAAATAAGCTGTGAAAGAGCTAGGCTTGCCATTTGCCTGTTCTTTTTTAACTGATCTCTGGGATAGGTGGCTCAATTCAGAGGGGTGGGGGAGTGAAGAGTTATTAGGAGTGAAGGGTGATTTCTCCCAGACCTGCAGAACAGCAAAAACAACTCAAGTGTTTGTTACTTTGTTTTAATAAAACAATAATGTACCATATAAGAATATAGATTCTAGCTTCACAAGATGACTTACAGGCAGTATTTACATATTTACTTTTTGTTTTTTACCAGTAATCTCAGAATCGAGACAGTTAAATTCATTGCTATCTGATGGTCACCCTGCCTTGCTCCCTGGTGCTGTGGGAGTGTGAGAAACGAGGTGCGCAGGACTTCACTCTAAGGAGCTACAGGTCCATGTGCACTGAGCGCTACCATGGAGCAATGCCGTGGGAGAACACAGAATTTGGCGTTACGAATTTTACTTTGTTTTGATGTTAAATCATTTGAATTTGGGGTATTAGCTCAAATTAACCTTGACCCTTGACACTGACCCAGAGGCAATTGCTTGAAGGAAGGGTTCAGATGAGTACAATCTGCCTAGGGCTGGGATGAAAAATCCTCGCCGCTGCGGCGGGCACAAGAGGTGGCTGGTGGAGGAAAGAGAGCCATGCAATTAGACCCTACAAGACAAAGTTTCTCTTCTCTTCCTGCTTGGTAAGAGACGAGAGTGTTTGGAGGTGAAAGGGTAAACTAACACCCTGTGGGGCTCCCATACAAAGTTCTATAAGGGGAGGCTCTGCCCCAAGGTCCAAGCCCTCACTCTTTTGTATACTATTTGACAGAAAAGGTACCCTACCCCTTTCATACAGTGCCTTTAATTGGAAAAAGTACCCCTTTCACATTCAAAACTGGCCCATATGAATAAATTGCCAAAACAGAAGTCTCCTCGTCATTTTCATGTAGTGCCTAATAAATGAAATGATACAACCATAAGGTGTATGTCTGTTCAAAATAGTTTAATAAAAGGGCCTTTAAGATGACTAAAATGGCAGATTTCCCAAGATTTATATACCTTACGTCTGAAAACGTACCGCTTTCGGGCAGCGCTTCCCCTAAAAGGCCAATATGGGGAGTACCCCCCCACCCCCTGGGACTACTACTTACACAAACTTACCGTCTGAAATTTTTAAAGCATGCCTGTGGTGTTCATACCTTTTTTCATTGTGTTCATACCTCTGACTGAAGATTTGATATCACCCTTCACCGAAAACAAATGCCAGGGCAACTCTCTCATGAACACAAGTCAACAACTTGTCACCAAGCCAGAAGGCCTGACAATACACAACTTTGTGTGATGAGATTTGCAAAACTAACAAGGTGAGCAATGTTTTCTGACTGCAGCTGCATTGTACTATACCTTGTAGCATACAGACCTATGTGACAGATACTGTGGGCTAAGTAGGTGCATTTGGCTCTGGATCAGGTGGTTTGGGTTTGAGCCTTGACTACCACATTATGTTGTGTTGTTGTGCAACAGCCTTGACCCTCTCAGTGCCTCTCTCCACCAAGGTGTGGTATAAATGAGTATCAGTGAATTTAATGCAGGGAGACACCCTGCAATTGACTAGCATCCCATTCAGGTGTGAGTACAAATACTGAGCACTTAGTTGATATGGAAACCAGTGCAATGCACACCTCGTGACAAGTGTGCTCCATTCCAGATCAAGCGGTCCTGGTTTAAGCCCTGTCCGGAGTCATTGTGCTGTGTTCTTGAGTAAGACACTTTACTCTCACAGTGCCTCTCTCCACCCAGGTGTATAAATGAACATCCACAAATTTAATGCCGGAGGGTAACCCTGCAATGGACTAGCATCCCATTCACGGGGAAGTAGAAATACTCTTAGTTGCTTCACGCTACATAAAAACTGAAAATAGCGCCGGCCTGATGAGCCACTTGGTTCATATGCAGTACTTTACCTGTTAACCTATGGAAACCAGCTGTGCGGGCCGATTACTTTGGAGTGCAGCTTTACTTTTACCTGTTAATAACAACCTTTAACAACCCAAGAAGGGCAAGACTTTACCTCAACTTCTGCCAAGTGGAGGATGGTGAGAGAAGCATCTTTAATCTTATATTATCAGTTGGCCCACAAGAACGACCTCACACCAGTTTTACTTTGTAAAACTTTGTACACCTTGGTATATGGCATGTTTAGCTTCTTGGCCAGATCCTGTTTCAAAGCAACGTATGTATTCACCACACCCTTTCATTAACTTCCATTAAATTCTAAATTGATAGGAAAGGTCACAATTCCTTTGACACCTTGTCCCCATTATACCCATTACTCTCTTCAATAGCATGGCCTACAGTGCTTGCATGACACTACCAAAGTAGTATGATGAGCCTCAACTTGCACACTGGTATGACTCTATGACACCCATATGATGACTTTAAGACACTCACCTTTTGACCCTAAAATACTACTCTTAAGGGGATCATCATATGGCAACCCTTAACACAGACATATGAACTAGTACAGTGACCTTAAGACACTCGTCTGAAAACCTTCGGACACTCATGGGACACATATGGTAAACTTAAGATACCCAGGCATATGACTGCCCTACGACGTGTGCATGAAAACCCTAAGATACTTTATGACAACCCTAAGACACTTGTATGCCTTACACACTGACCTTTAGACACTCGCATGAGAACCAAGACACTTGTATGAAGACCTTAATATACTCATCTTGACCCCTGGACACCCTAACCTGTATTTGAACTCCAAGACACTTATCATCTTACATGAGGACTCTTAGACATACATATAACAAACCCAAGACAGCCATAAGAAAACTCTAAGAAACTTGTAGAACAACCCTAAGAAACTCATGACCCTATGACACTAGGATGACGACCCTAAGACACTAACATTTAAACACTTGCATCAGAACTGTAAGACACTTGTATGAAGACCTTAAGACACTAATCATGGCCCTTTGACACTGGGATGACGACCCTTACACTGACTTTTAGACACTCACATAAGAACTCTTAGACACTTGTATTTGAACTCCAAGACATTTATCAGGACCCTAAGACACTCAAATGACGACCCTTAGACACTTGCATGAGAACTCAAAGGCACTTGTACGACAACCCTAAGACACTCACCATGACCCTCATCTATCCTCTCTGTGCCTCGTGGCACATAGGGCCTTTGGTTTCTGTAATAATTCTTCATTTTTACGGGAGAGGAATATCAGCCCTCTGCCCAACCCCCAACCTGGAGGGCTAGTGCGATCACTCTTTGTCTGGCCCCTACCCTTCGACCATGGGTGTCCTTGCCAGGAGTACAAGACTCCAGCAACATAGTTCTAGGGGTCACTGAGGCACGCAAGCTGCCCCACCAAGACAAGGTGGCAATCCCAATCGAGGCAGCATCATGACCTTAAGACACTCAAATGATGACCCTTAGACACTTGCATGAGAACTCAAAGGCACTTGTATGACGACCCTAAGACACTCATCATGACCCTAAGACACTGGAATGATGACCCTTAGACACTCGCATTAGAACTCTAAGACACTTGTATGACAACCCTAAGACACTCATCCTGACCCTAAGACACTAGAATTATGACCCTTAGACACTCGCATTAGAACTCTACGACACTTGTATGACGATGCTAAGACACTCATCCCGATCGTAAGACACTAGAATGATGACCCTTAGACACTCGCATTAGAACTCTACAACACTTGTATGACGACCCTAAGAAGACACTCATCCTGATCCTAAGACACTAGAATGATGACCCTTAGACACTCGCATTAGAACTCTACAACACTTGTATGACGACCCTAAGACACTCATCCCGATCCTAACACACTAGAATGAAGACCCTTAGACACTCGCATTAGAACTCTACAACACTTGTATGACGACCCTAAGACACTCATCCTGATCCTAAGACACTAGAATGATGACCCTTAGACACTCGCATTAGAACTCTACAACACTTGTATGATGACCCTAAGACACTCATCCTGACCCTAAGACACTAGAATGATGACCCTTAGACACTTGTATGACAACCCTAAGACACTCATCCCAACCCTAAGACACTAGAATGATGACCCTTAGACACTCGAATTAGAACTCTACGACACTTGTATGGCGACGCTAAGACACTCATCCTGATCCTAAGACACTAGAATGATGACCCTTAGACACTCGCATTAGAACTCTACGACACTTGTATGATGACGCTAAGACACTCATCCTGACCCTAAGACACTAGAATGATGACCCTTAGACACTCGCATTAGAACTGTACGACACTTGTATGGCAACGCTAAGACACTCATCCTGATCCTAAGACACTAGAATGACCCTTACACACTCGCATTAGAACTCTACACTTGTATGACGACCCTAAGACACTCATCCTGACCCCAAGACACTAGAAAGATGACCCTTAGACACTCATATTAGAACTCAAAGGTAATTACATGACAACGCTAAGACACTCATCATTACCCCAAGACACTCAAATGATGACCCTTAGACACTTGCATTACAAGTAAGTATGTATTTATATACCGCACTGTCATCTCACAGTCTCACGGCGGTTTACAATTCTTCTATTGGGTGAGATTGGACGTCAGCTTGTAAAGGCACCCCTGGCTACTGCTGTCAGTCCACATTTGCTCTCACCCACCCACCCAACCCATGCATGAAACTAGAGATAGACCACGACACCGGAAACTATGTGCCCTACTCCTTTTGACAAGTGCATGGGTTCTTTAACGTCCCCTACCAACCATGTGACACTGCAGATAGATACAAGAGACGGGGCCTACGGTTTATAGTCCTTATCCGAGAAGACTTGAACATCTAACCATTTGTAGATATAATTACAAAGGCAGCACATTCTCCTCAGTTATTTTAAGATTCTGAGTGTTGGTCCGGTCTGAGGCTCAAACCCTCGACCTCCCACAAAACAGACTGGCACTCTACTAACTGAGCTAACCAGGTGCCGGTCCATTAATTCAGAGGTAAATATTACATGACGACCAGAAGACACTCATCATGACCCTAACCTCATGACCTTTAGACACTCGCACGAAAACTCTAAGATGTTTGTATGATGACTTCAAGACACTTAATCATGATCCCTAGACACTTGCATGAGAACTCTAAGACACTTGTATGATGACTTCAAGACACTAATCATGACCCTAAGACAGTAGAATGATGGCCCTTAGACACTTGCACGAGAACTCTAACACACGTGTATGATGACCCTAAGACACTCATCATGACCCTGAGACACTATAAT
Organism: Micromussa lordhowensis; assembly: GCA_964020085.1. Classification (NCBI taxonomy): domain Eukaryota; kingdom Metazoa; phylum Cnidaria; class Anthozoa; order Scleractinia; family Lobophylliidae; genus Micromussa; species Micromussa lordhowensis. The sequence continues at coordinate 3,871,463 of OZ026604.1, forward strand.
GATCACCATAGACACTGGCATGAGAACTCATGGGACACTTGTATGAAGACCTTGACACTAATCATGAATGACCCTTAAGACACTCACATGATAACTCCAAGACATTTGCATGATGACCCTAAGACAGTCATCATGATCCTAAGACACTATAATAATGACCCTTAGACACTTGCATGAGAACTCTAAGACACTTGTAATGTAGAAATCTATTGTGATATCAAGACACTCATATGACAATCTTCATACAAACATGGAGACCTTGAGGAACTTGTATGACAACCCTAAGATGTACAATGACCTTTAGACAGCAGATGTTTGACCATCATAAAACATCTATATGATGACCACGTGTCCAATGGTACCCACATCATAAACCTCAGACACTCATTTATCATGATCCACAACACAGCTGCAGCTATATCATGGCCCCACAGCACCAAGGACTCCATGGCACCATGATATAAGGAGCACACTGTAAGCACACCATGACCCCACTGCACATATTTCATGACCCCACTACACCCATATCACCACCCCATCATGCACATGTTAAGACCTTATCAGACCCCCATATCGTGACCCCATCAAGCCCATAGCATGACCCCATCACACATGACCACACCCATGTTATGACCTTGTTATGACCTTAACACACTCAAAGAGGTACATCAGGCCATTCCCAACCCCCAAAACACACATCCCTACCACACCACTGCCACCCAAAGAAAGAAAACAACACAAACAAGCAAGCCATTCAATTTCAATGTCATTTTACCAGACGCTTGATCTCTACAACAAATGTCTCAACCTTAAAGTGAACAACAAGGTTTCCATTTGAGATGTTCCTAATTAAGGATAAGGACATATCTGCGCACTTCGTAACAGCTTTTGTTTCACCACACGTAAAATAGCAAGTGATGTTTCCTCAAGAATAAGGTAAAATAAATCAATTGGTAAAACGATAAAAAACAGTTCATCAACCTAAGACCAGACAACTTCTGCACGTATTCTGCAACTGCCAGACTGAATTAATGTCTATTCACAACAAAATGGAATGGAAGTGCAAGGAAGTGACTCCAAAATCAATAGAAAAGGGATAGTGCACATTATTTTCCTGTAAGTCAAAAACCTGGAAACATCCTTGAAGCAATAACTGCAATGGATATGCAAAATAAAACAATGCTTCAAAGCCCAGATAAAAATGAACCAAGGAGCACTTGAAACCTTGCTTAGACTAAACAATTTCCAATAATCCGTCATGCTGAAGTGCTTGATGAACCACTAACTGGATGACTTCTATTTACAGGCCAATTCTACATGTCGAATCCACTATATAAAAACTACACGATCAGAAGATCAACAAAATCAAGCACAAGCCACAGGGAAGCATTAGACAACAGCAATCTTCATTCCACAAAGCTTTCAAGCCCAGCAGCCTGCCTCACTTCAGCCTAACCGATCCATCCTCACATCAATTTCACGGCCATCAATCAATGCTCCATTATACATACCTTGTCAGATATTAAGGAAAAAGTTAAAATGTTACACTATCAGGCCCCAGGTTTTTCAAAGGTGGATAACTCTATTCACCAGATATATATCGCTATCCAGTAGATAAATGATAACAAAACAAACCACACTATCTGCTGGATAGCGATTTATCTGGTCGATACAGAGTTATCCATCTTTTGAAGAACCCTGGCCAGATCTTTCCCATTTGTTTACAAGATTTGCTTGTTAGCATAAAGAAGTTCAAACTCCTACTTAAAAAGCCAAATTCTACACATAGAAGGTACCATGACCAAGTTGCTAGAGGCTCTAGACTTAAACAACAATCTGGAAGTGCAAGGTTCAAGCATTCTATTCAACCTGTAGCTGAGTTTGTTCTCCAAAGACCTGAATTCGGATGCTTGACCATGCCTCTAAAACAACCAATCATACATCCATATGACTACATGTCAACTCTATGGGACCCTGCAAAACTGATTCTGTGCACATCAACAATAAACTAATTATTTTTTCATTCAGAAATGTCATAGAAAAGGTCCATAGATTAGATAGATAATGTTGAATTAGGGGACAATGGTAAAAGCAACAGGTTTCCAGGATTTTCACATTATCATGGCAAATCAACTTTTGTAAGATCTTTCAAGGTGCATAAATATTAGCATGCAGTCGCTGAAAATGGCTGGAATGAAATGCTTGGAATAATTAATACCACAATTGATGGCCATGTTGTTCAGCAACAGAAAAATAATAATTTATTTCAACCACACCAAGGAAGGTCATTGGTAATTCCAAGTCAGAGGAGAAGGGGAGGTACACTGTAGCTTCACAAGTCAACATTTTTCAAGGAAAGAATGAAGTTTTAAAATTATTGTCTTTTGAGTACCCTCCCCACCCCCCTGAGGGATGTGGGCTTCCCCACCCCACTGAGGGATGTGGGTGGGTGGTTCGATTCAACCAAAAAACAGCCTTTCATCTGGAGAGGTACAAGTATTTTTCGGAATAACATACATTGTAACAATCCACATTTGCAGGTTAAAAGGATACTTATTGCATGAGCGGCGTCCTCAGAAGTCTCAAACAGTACAGTACCACAACCCTTGGATCTTCCACTGGATTCTGTCATAATGTCTGCACGAACCACTCTTCCTGCGTTCAACAAACAGCCCAGCAAATATGTTAATAGAGAGTTTTCTTTTGACTGTCCAGAATTCACAAAAGACAATCACAACAAACAGAAAAATCACAAAGAACCAATTAGAGTATCTCTGATGTAACTGCGGGAAGATAATTTACGTGACCACATTATGGCCGATTTTGATTTTGTACCTGACAGGTCAGATAATTTTTTTTTGCCAATCACTGACCACAAGCCAGCAAACTTTTGCCTCCTTCCCCTAACTTAAGTCAATAAAGGTTCACCTTCATTCCCATAGGGTTTCTTTGATTAAAGGAGCTCAGTCGCCATATTATTGCGGCCACATACAAAGGATGAAGAAGATTAACACAGATGACAAAAGACAACAAACTGGGACATAGCCCCTTTAATTAACTGCAGTTACCTGCTCCTTTGAACTTGTCCTTTAAGTCTTGCCAGGTGTACCGCCAAGGAAGCTGTGGAAACAGAATCAATTCCGACTGTTATTTCTAACCTGGACACGACAGCAATATGTTTGGTATTTCCAGTTTTTCAATATTTCATTTTACATTTCATAGCCAGCTTAATCAATATTTATTAATCAGAGGATTTTTGAAAGTACTCTGTAAGAAAGCACATACCTAAAGCAATTTTTTTAAAGAAACGCAAACCTTGAACATTTACCGGTACATCTAAATTCACATTTTGACGATCACTACAATAAACAAGTGATTAATTACAATTTTCTTTTCTTTTCTACACTTTATTTTCTACAAGAAATTAAGAATAAATTACTTTGCAGAACTCATAGCATCACAATAAAGTATTATAGTATTGCAGACATAAAGATAGACATACATGTACATGTATACTACTTACATTTCTCACAAACACCTGCCTTCCCGAGGTTCCGCTGTCGTTGTGGTGCGATGAACCAAGCCCACCGATCCCACTATTGCCCCCACCTCCTCCGCCACCAAGCCCAAGAGTGCTCCCGAGCATCCCCAATCCACCAAGTGCAGCCAGAGGATTAGCGCCAGTGGTGTCCGGCATACCAGCAGCTCCACCAGCAATGTTGCCCATACCCGCACCAGGAGCCAAACCACCACTGTTACCACTCAACGCACCAAGATTACTGGTCAACTGAGCAAGTGTACTGAGCCCTTGGAGACTCTGAAACAGTTGAAGGACAGCCATGGGGTTCATGTTTCCTCCAGCTCGGCCCATGGTTGTACTGTTCATGCCCACATTGGTCAATTGCTGCATGATCGGTGCATTGCGATCCTTGAAAAAAAAAGCAGGAAGACAATGACACATGCTGATATGCATGAGATAATTATAATTCTGGCCAATATGCCACTTTAGAAACAAGAAGAAATCTGTCCAAGTCAGATCATTACAATATCAATAGCTTCTCATCTTAAATCTTGTCCCTAGTAACTCTCTCACAAGCAACTGCAAGATGAGCCACATCTCAGATTTCTTTGCATTTCTGAAGTGTTGAATGTCAATTAGACTGCTGTTGTCACACAAAGTGGTTGTGCAGAGCAATGGATGCAAGAAAATAGAAAAAAGAAAAGCATGTGATCAAGTTTTAGACACAGTGCCAGTGATGTTTAAGTGCTAATAAGATTTTCCAGTGGTTTGCATGTTTGAAGCTGCAAGGCAAAGCTCATTATCAAGCACCTTATAGACATAAAGATCTTCCCAATTAAATATGTAATTGGGAAGATCGGCCTCAAGAGTCCTCATGGGCCCGATAAGGATTAGTAGTATTAAATATGTACCTTTAAAACCTTCTAACTACAACAAAAATCCACATTTTGACATCAAAGATGTCATACTGTAGGAGAACATACCAGTCTGACACTCATAGCTCTGTCGCTGAGAATCTGCCCATGAAACATAGCTGCCTTAAATTAAGGAGATTTAACTTGTAACAACCAAGAGTAACTGAAGTTAATTATTAATTATCCCTACAACCACCTAAAAATTTACATTTACTGTTTGAATGCATCAGGGCACATGGCAGTAAAAGTGGTCATCTCCCACCACTGTTGCCTAGTTTTGAACCCTGGACCCAGTGCGATATGTTTTATTGAGTAAGGTCTGTACATTGTAGGTGCTCAAATGGAAGAGTTTTAGTTCAACCACTGGACATTTTCGGGAATGAAACAAATGTTGAACTGGGCAAGTGGATTTCCATTTTTTTTTTTTCTGCCCTGTCTTGGTCTAGTATTATAGCCAACGAAATCATGTGTCTTCAGAGGCGCCTTTCCCTCACGCCAAGTGTCTGCTAGCTAAGAAGGGCAAGAAGCTCTGGGGAAGAGTGAGGGAACGGATTGTAGATTACTTTTATTATTTTACTCCCTATGCTTTATTTTGCAACACGATACTAGGCAAGAAAGTTGATGGGTATACTTTCACCATAGGTTTCAAACAACCACACAGTATAATTATTTTAACAGGAAAGGATACAGACAGCATTAATGGCCTCCGTTGCTGTTTCAAATTGTACTGTGCCAAATCCTTTGGATTTATTGTCTGAGTCTAGATTGATATCTGCACGAATGACATTCCCTAAAAAAACATCACGCAAGAATTAAAAAAAACATGTTGATTGACCAAAAAACATGATGTACATGTTGTAGGTCAAAATGAAATTCAGGTTAAAATGAAATTCCTTTGTCTCTTAACCCTAACTATTCCTGGATTGTGAATAATTAGGGTTAGAAGGCAAAGGAAATTGAGAATGAAACTAGGTTAAAATCATTTTAACCTGAATTTCATTTTGACCTACAAGATACACACAAGGACACTTAAAACACTGTGGAACAAAAAAAGAAGGTCTTTGAATTAAGATCTAACAGAGGATCAAGCCCTTACCTGCTCCTCGGAATGTGTCTTTAAGTTTCTGCCAAGTTACATTGTAGTCAAGCTTTGGGGAAAAAACACAATTACTTGGAACAGCTCTGGGACACTTACGCTGCACAGAATTTTCTGGGCAAATTTTACTGGTTTTGGTTTTGGTTTTTACCGGTTTTGCACTGATTTGACAAACGTTTTTAACTAAAAAGATGGCAATTTTGCCATTTTTCTCAGAAAATTACGAGTGTTAGCCTTTCAACAACAACAGCAACAGAAACATAGACTACTTATAAGTGATAAGTGTTGCCTTTGTAAACCCAGTGATTTTGCAGGAAAATTTGAGCAACTCATTTGGACTATTTCAGTACATGTTAGTATTTATTCAATCACACTTAGTAACCCACCAGGTTCTTTTTAACAGAGATCGTCATTTGCTCTTTTAACAACAATGCACTGAGGAAATTCACCAATGCCAAAGCTTTATACATTGTGGCCACAGTGAGTGCCCAGTTTGTCACAACACTAATCTAAAAAAGCCTGGTAGTTTTGGGATGTTGTTTACTCATCGCAGTCACAAAGTTTCACGTCGATAAAGTTTACAGCAAGTAAACAGCCCCAACAGCCACAAAAAGTTTCAAATATGTTGTACCCATGTGTATTTGGTATGATTTCCAGTGAATTTTGCGGTATTTTGTGTTTTCTTGTGAATTCTGTGGGGTTTTACAGATTTACTTGAAATTTGCGGCTCCGCGACTGCGTGAAATTTCAGAAGGCCTGTCCGATTGGTTCTTTTTTTTGTCTGGAAGTACTATATACTACTAAACTACTTACTAAGCTAAACTTAGCTGAGTTCAGCCATACTTGGGTTTATTGGCACTGGATCATTTTTTTATGTATCTCCCTGTGCTCAGTACGTACTACCACTACTTCAGACCAATATTTCTCAGTACAGCCATTGTTCTCAGTTAGTAAGAGATTAATATTAAACATGTATGTATGTTAGACATACATCCATGTATAACATATAATAATATAAAATAAGTAGCTATTAATAACCTTTACCGGTAGTTACTGTGTAGTATACGTTCCAGATGTAAACTGTATTATTATAGAAATGTTGACCATGGCTGAGCTGTTGTCGATGAGACACAAAGATGAAGGGAAAAACTCAACAAAATTTAGACTTTTTAATTGTTTATATAGCTTACGTTGCTGACAAACACTGTGCAAGACAAGGCATCAGTCCGGTAATTGATTCCCTGAGCTGCAGAAAGGTTTCCCAAGCCCAAGAGCCCACCAAGGTTCCCAAGAGGCCCAGCTCCAGACCCCAGGCCAAGATTTCCGTTCCCAAGTCCACTACCAAAACTGTTGCCGAGTGACATGCCCCCTCCAGTAAGGGAGGGAAGGTCTGATCCTTTAGAAGAAGGCCTGCTACGTCTTTCACTTTCTTCAAAACTATCCTACAAGGAAATCAAGAACCATAACAGGGATTTCTTTTTTTGGTAAAACAAAATAACTTCGTCTTAATGACATCATCTACATTTCTGACCAGGAATTTCAGTCAGTTTTTCTGTAGTACATTGAACAGTAATTTCTGGGAATTTTGGAAGGAAAATTATGGATGGTGTTTTGAGGTTAATGCCTTTGCATGCATTGTATACAACATACCGGTAGATGTATGTAGTTCTTTCATGTTGGATGGTACGGCCAAGGAAATTTTGTTACCATTAGACAGTTCACTTCTCACATTTAACTTTCATTAGTACAACAGTTTGTTTTCCAAAGTACATTCACTTGATTATAATAGCAACACCTCTGTTTTTGCAGTTGCATTAAAGCAGAGCAGTTTTCCCCTGATTGTCAAAAAGTAGTTGGTTTTCAACTTTTGCATTACTACACTACAGGATTGCCTAAAAAAAACTTGCACTCCATTTTTATTCCACTCAAAAGTAATACCAGAACCAATTGCGACCTGTTTGCACATCTTTTCGGGTGTTTAGCGTCAGCGACCTGTGTTTACCTAATATGTTTTGATTGGTTAATTGGTTTGTCATTGTCCTTTGTGATTGGCTAGTAAGAGAGGTCAGTTTGGTTTTGGTTTTACGACACTTTTTTGAGCACTGCTCTTATAATAACAAGCAAACATGCATACATGCATTGCACATACAATTAGGTAAAAGTAGTTGACCAACCTCTCGTATGTGGATTGTTCGCCCTTTGAATTCAGTACCATGGAGTTCTTTAATTGCTTTCTCTGCATCTTCTCTATGCCGGAATTGAACAACACTTTGGAGGAAAAAAATACACTGTGTGAGGATTTGACTGAACATTAAAACTACACTGTACATTATTGTATTTTATCTCAAGGACTAAATAAAAACTATCATGATTTGTTTCATCTGAAGATAAATTTAACTATGGTATTGTAAATTAATTGGAGTAACATTTAACAAAAACGTTTCCAGTTCAATACAATGGATAATGTATTGACCAGGATGGAAATTCTGAAGACAATTAAGCAATTTATTTAACAAGTAAAGGATCTTTATTACCTATATTTTAAAATTATCCAAAATAAAACGGTATCTAAAATAATATTCCTGACATGCATGCATTATGAAGGAACATTTTTCACTTTCCTGAGTAACTTGAATTGTATACAAGTCAAGCACATACCCGCAACCCTGTAAGGAAACAACAACAAAAAATGTTACTTTATGCATGATCGTAGATGAACATGTGCACAGTAGTAACACAGAGATATACATGTACTTGGATAAAAACAATTTAACAAGGAAAACACACTGCATCACTCTGTTTTTTTTGGCATGGGAAGGTGCTCAAGGGAACCTCGGCTAATTTAGCACGACTTGACGCTAAGTTGTTCCAAATAACGTCTACATTACAAATTTTGCTAGACAAAGAAAATGTAATATTTAATGATAATAATAAACAGAAGAGATTTTGGCTTTTAAATTTCTGGCATGCCACCATCTTGGATTTCATGAGGTCACTGCACTGTCTCTATTGTTAGAAAGCTGAGGTTCTTTTGTTTGAAACAATAGGACAAGGCAGTGACGTCAAGAAATCCAAGATGGCGGCGCCCGGGGAATTTAAAAGCCGATATCTCTTCCGTTTATTAATATTATTAAATGTTACGTTTCCCTTGTCTAGTAAAATCTGTAATTTAGACATTATTTGGAGCAACTTAGCATCAACTCGCACCAATAGCCGAGGTTCCCTTTCAAGTCTGGAGAGAAAATTAATGGCTCATCATTGCTGGTGCCAAACTAATGACTCCAGGATGCAAAGAGAACAAATTTTTGGACTTTTCTGGCAAGCTCTAAATATGATGTACATTAGCCCAAAACTCATTGTCACAAGCCCCTAATAGTCCATCTCTTGCAATACTTCTGTAATTTGAATTTCCTCAAAAATTTCCCCAAGAAACTCCACTTGCCCATCAGGCAAGAGACTGACAGAATTCACTAACATAACAGGAAAATCCACCAGCCCCACACTATCAGACAAAACTTTCTTTGCACACTGCACGTCCCTTGGATACTTAGGTAAGGCTAGTCTTAAGTCCATCACAGGTTACCCCAAGCAATTTGTTGGTCCTTGGCTTAAAGTTTGCCTTTGACTATTGGGTGGAGTGAGACACTTTGAAAGTAAAACAAATGAACGGTCTAGAACTAGATTAAAATGTATAGTGAACATCCCCAGTAATCCTATGTTGTCATCAAATTCATGTCAACACATACAATGTGTCAACAAGAACCTTTATGAGGGTGCGGCAGCCTAATGTTTAATCTGCTGGATTACAAATCAAGCATGCTACATTAAAGTCCTGGCTGGGGTCATTTATGTTGTGTTCTTTAGCAAGAAAATTAACCCTAACGGTGCTTCTCACCACCTAGGTGTATAAATACTGGGGAATTTACCGGTAATTCTGGGTGTAGCTTTGTGATGGAATAGCATTACATCAAGGGATTCTAGCCACTTTCAGCTATAGAAACTGGAGAAAACCATTAGCCTGATGGGCCACTAGATTCAAATATAGATGCAAAGCATTTTATGAACCCAAAGCCTTCCTTCAGTGATGCAACAACACCAATTTCTCTTGGCTCCCCATCATTTGGTTCTGCTACATCAACCAAGTTGATTTGTATAGCTCTCTCAAACTACCCCCAACTTGTAGTTAAAGATTAATAAATAAAAGTTGTTGTTGTTGGCTGATAGATGCTACATTGTACTTCTTCATGCAGATACATGTACCTTTGATTTTCCTCGACTGTCCACTATGATGTCAACAAATCCCACTTCACCAGCTACAACAAAAAAATATATATTAGCAACAGAACTTTAATTCTCAAGTGTGTTTCACATTTGATTTCTTAGTATAACATCAATACAATGTCAAACAAACAGGTAATGAGAATTCCATTCTGATAACATTGCATTTTGTACATGTAAATCTGACTGGCTGTCACAACACATGGAAAAGAACATAGTTAAACAAAAAACACTAAATGGTTGGTTGTAGTGTTGCATATATATTAACATTGCAGGCTTGAATTTCTCAGCTTCAAACTACAACACTTCTCTGTTGAAGGAAGAAGCAATCATAAGCACACAGTAAAATTACAGATGCCTCATTTCTTGTGCAGAAACTGACTGAGAATTGGTCACATCAACAGTACAACTGACAACGATTTATTTAATTTTTCTGAAAGTGGCGGTTTCCAATCTTTCCCTAAATAATAATATTAAAATAGAGTCTTAAAGAAGAAACTTTTAAAATAGCGCGTTGTATTACATTACATAATTTATTTAAAACTTATTCGAAGCAATACACATCTAGCATAAAGATTCCTAAGAAAAAACATGAGATTTCTATAAACAAATTACTTCAATTGGCTCTTTGAAGCTTGCAAAAGGCAGCTGCCTTTAAGAACAGAAGTTCTGCTACATTCACCAAAATAAGCTTCCGCAAATTTAAGTTACCACGCTAAGTTGTGCAACATGCAAATTATTTGGGACAATACAAGTGAATGTAAAGCTTAATTTTATAAGTTCATTAGCAACGCTTTGCGGCAAAGTCGATATCCCTTGAATGACATGAGAAATAGTAAAAACGTAACGATACCTTTCTTCATATAGTCCTTTAAATCCTGCCATTTTACTTGGTATGGAAGATTCCACACGTAAACCCGGCATTCCCTCCCTCCGCCACCAGATTGTCCTCTCGAACTTGACCTCTCATCTTGTGAAGGGTATGGAGCGAAGCGTCGACTTTCGCGTCTCAGATCCCGCTCGTATCCACCGCCTCTTCTCCGCTGATCTCTATCGTCGTGATCGCTTTCCCTGCTTCCTTCTCTCTCGTTTCTCGAGTCGTGATCAACGGGGGAATCGTCACGTCGACTAGAATACAATTCCTCGTGGTCCGCCATATTTTCTTGTCTCTCGAGCTTGCCTGTGTAACCAGGCTTTCTGTATAATTTTAGCTTATCTCTAGGGTAGGGTAGCTGGAATGTTGAAAATAATTTTAAAAAGCCGAAAGGTAACAATTTTTAAAAATTACTTATTGAATGCCAGTGCCAGGATCCTACGATATTCAAAATGAGTTCATTTCTGGCTAATTTCATTATGCAGATAAAAGCGAAGATATCATGATTTTTTTAATTAGTTTATTTTGTTTTATGGGTGGGGAGGGTTTATTTGTGTTTTCCGCGTGACCAACTGCGGGCTCAACCTTCTGATTGTCGCCTTGCAAAACCGAAGGGGAACGAAGAGAACCGAAAACTGCCTTTTAATTTTGAGGATTCCAAAACGGCTTAGCTTGATTTCTTCCTTTATGACCATGAGTTGATCTACTAAGAAATCTTCTACACGATGTCTGCGAAAGGGTTTGTCATCTTGATTGGCTGTAGTGAGCTTTTTGTTATTCTAACTTAGAAGCGATGTCGGAATATTTGAGCTTTTAAAAATATAGCTTAATCTTCTTCTGGCGGAAACTTACGCTGGTTTCTCTCTATACAAGGAGTGAGCTCCGAAAATTAAGCGAAGAAAGCTTGACGAGACCACCAGAAGAAGTGTTTGATGTCCTTGAAAAACTTGGAGAAGGGTGAGCTTGTCACAATTTATTTGGCTGTAAATGGCGTTCAGAATTTAAGTTTCAATATTTTTAATAGCCGTGTTTCCATCGATTCCTTCATCGGTGTTAATTCTATTTTCTCTTTGTTTTGTATTTTCTAAACAACGTCTTTGTCCATGATTACTGTCTTTGTATTTGGTTCTTTTTATTGTTTTTTGTTAAACAATCGCGAGATGACTATTAACCCACCTGCAGAGGTCGGCTTCTACAGTCTTAAAGATTAGATTCTGAAAAACATCCTGTACCATTATTTTAATATCATTTACCCCCTGTTTCAATTTTAAGTTCAGTTACTTATTAGTGTCTTGGCAACTGTTGATTTGTAGCTATTAGTCTTCTAGAGCAAACTTATACATGTATGATCATTGTAATCTCCATCCCTAGACAATAAGTAATGCTCACATCGTATTGGTCTTATATGTTGCTTTCTTGCTGCAGTTCGTATGGCTCCGTTTTCAAGGCAATGCACAAGGAATCAGGTCAAGTTGTCGCCATTAAACAAGTACCGGTCGATACTGATTTGCAAGAGATAATCAAGGAAATAAGTATGATGCAGCAGTGTGATAGGTATGAATATTAACTACTTATTAACTGACAGTGAGGTCTTTACGGGAAAAACTTGGACCGAGACCTTGCCGTATTGAGCAAGCGATAGCGAGGTCAATACAACAAGGCCAAGGTTTGAGATTTTCCCGTAAAGACCGAATGTTCGATGTTAATAAGTTGTTTATTATATGGCTTTTTGCTTGGTTTTTGCAGGCCTGTAATCGGCCCGTGGGCATTATGGGAGAATAATGCCCTAGTATTAGCCAATCAGAGCACGTGTTAGATCGGCTACAAACCCAAGTCATATAATAATAACTACTTATTAACAGAGAGTGAAGTCTTTACAGGAAAATCTCAAACCAAGGCTGTGCCATATTGACTGAGCGACAACAAGGGCGAGGTTTGAGATTTTCCCATAAAGACCAAGCGTTCGAGGTTAATAAGTTGTTTATTGTACGGCTTTTTGCTTTGTCTACAGGCCTGTAATCAGCCCGTGGGCATTACAGGAGAATAATGTCTTAGAGTTAGCCAATCCGAGTGCATTTTATATCGGCTACAAACACAAGCCATATATAATAAGTAAATTTAATATCCAACTTTGTTGTGTAGAGTATTAATGATTAGTACTCTACACAACAATGATAATAATTGAAGGGGTGAGTGCAAAACCATGCTAAGTGACTATTTGGCTGAAAAAAAAAATGTTCACGAAAGGGCCTGAATTTTGGCATGTGGGTTTCGTTTTACCTGAGAAACATTGCTCTGAATTTTTTTTCGCTGGGTTGCTCTTCGTTGTCAAGATATTACGTATGCAAACAACCCTCAGTTTTCCAAGCGGTATCTTTTGGAGATCTATTGTTAAACGAAAAACAAAAGAAACCTTTTGTTTCGCTAAAGGATGAAGTCACTATAACGCAATCACTTCTCACCTCTGCTTCGTTAGCTCAAGTGGATAACGCGCCGAACGGAGATGATTTGAATTTGTTTTGTCGTGACACTCGAGGGTTCAATTCGAGGTCGGTGAAATCTTTTCTTTTTTGTTCTGTTTTTGTTCTTCTTTCAAAAACCTTCGTGTCTTTGTAATTGAAGACTTCGGTGGAAAAAGGGCGGAAGGTGTTTTACTCAAAATTTAACTTTGTCAGAAACGCTCCAAATTTCGCATGTAGTTTTGATTAGGTGCGTTAAAGAATGTTCTGCATGTTTTCTTGCTGAAGTTTGCTTAGTTTTCGAAATGTTACGTATGCAAAAAACTGTAGTTTGTGGTCACGTCAGCACGTGACCGCAAAGACGGTAATTTCACTTAAAATCAAGCAAAATATTGATCTTTTACAACGCGCAACCTTAAAAAGTGTTCATTTCAGGTAGAAAAAGCGTTAAAACTTTGATTTCTTGTTAACGTGCGACCGCAAAGACGTTAATTTCACTCAAATTACCGCTTGAAACTAGCGTTAATGTTGAAGGTTAGCGTTTGGGGTCCGCAGATTATGGGTCGAGCGTAGAGTTAACATTCAGGCCTAGGGTTATTGCTTAGGGTTAGGGCTAGTGCTCAGGATTAGGGTTGTTGCTTAGGGTTAGCGCTAGCGCTTCGGTTTAGGCGAGAGTTAAGGTCAGGACATGTTAGAGTTAGCGGTGTTAGGCCGCGGGAAACAATCTCGACTTGCACGAATCGATACCTAAATAAAGTCAATGAATAGTGGCTAGAGAGAGAGGTTGAACGTTTTGCAAATTGGTTGCGTCAGTGATTGAAATGTTTCTACGTGAAATTACTTTTTTGGTACAAAACTAATGCAGTGAAAATGGAATAAATAAAGAAATAAAGAAATAAAGAAAATAAAAACTCAGCTCGTTCCGGGAAATGATTATATCTGACAACACAGAAAGAGCAAGCCTTAAGCTAACACGCTGCTCATGCAGAAAAAAAGCCCATGAAACATAAAATTTATCAGCAAAGGAAGGCTGAAATACAAAGCAAAACTCACATTTGAGCTGAAGTTTTCTTCTTGCTATAGTTAAACCTGCGATCAGGCGTTGTCTGTCTTTTTTCTTCGCGGCGGGATCGATTCTATTGCAATTCAAAGTACATCTGCTTAGAAAACCACGATACACACTCACGGAACGCTTGCTTGCGAATTTAACCGACCTGCGATTTCTCTTTGGCCGGGGGTCCCGTAAAAATGGCTGAGATCTTCGACTTTGCTGCCTGGCCTCTCTCGCCAGTTCCCTCCCGACCGGCCGTGTCTGAGTCACGCATCACGCTAGCACACACGATACGTATACGTATGAAAGATTATTATGGGATGTCCCAGAAATTTTTGCAGCGGAGGATGTTAAGGCCGCCCATTTCAAGAAAATATTAAGAGTCTAGAAAGCAGTTCTAATTTCCAATACTGACACATGCCGAAGTTTAGCAAATGAGCTTTAAGTCCGCGACGGATGCTTTGTTTTGGAAGAAGAATCCTTTCTAGACTCTACCACCTGGCTCACTTGTTCTTCAGTGGCTAAGTTAACGGCGGACTTTAGCCATCTCGGAACAAAAACACGCCTCCGTTCTTTGAGGCATGCTGGTGACTTTCATCGAGGATCAAAGGCTTAATGATGCCAAATCTCCTACCAGGCGGTCGCAAATATTCCTCAAATAAGCTTCGAATATCGGTGGAAATAACCAGCAAACACTGCTTAATTAACAGGTAAGCTCTGAATTTGTGTTATCAAAGTAATCGATGCTTTGCGCGCCAAAAGCCAACGTCACAATGGCAGCTAAAAAAAAACATATCCAGATCCTTACCGGTCAAAACGGCAATTCAATTACAAAGACACGAAGAAGGGTTTTGAAAGAAGAAGAAAAACAGAACAAAAAAGAGAACATTTCACCGACCTCGAATTGAACCCTCGAGTGTCACGACAAAACAAATTCGAATCAACTCCGTTCAGCGCGTTATCCACTTGAGCTAACGAAGCAGCAGTGAAAAACGATTGTGTTATAGTCACTTGATCCGTTAGCGAAACAAAAGGTTTCTTTTGTTTTTCCTTTAACAATAGATCTCCAAAAGATGCCGCTTGGAAAACTGAGGGTTGTTTGCATACGTAATATCTCAACAACGAAGAGCAACCCAGCGAAAAAAATTCAGAGCAATGTTTCTCAGGTGAAACGGAACCCACATGCCAAAATTCAGGCCCTTTCGCGAACTTTTTTTTTTTCAGCCAAATAGTCACTTAGCATGGTTTCGCACTCACCCCTTCAATTGATCTAAATAACAATTATTAACAATATTCATCGCAAGTGGAGGTT
>OZ026604.1:3891966-3966966 GCA_964020085.1 Micromussa lordhowensis
CTCCAGAAGTAATACAGGTCAGAATTAGACAGTATGATTTTTTTTGTCTTTTTATTATTTTTCTTTGATTACAAGTTCTTTTATGGCCATTACAGCTAATGCAGCTAGAAGTTTGCAAAAGATCAACAGGTTCCAAATTTTCAGTTGACCTTTGCATACCAGTACTTGCCCACTTATCAATGTACACTGTAATAATCTTCGTATCCATTTTTTTTTCAGGAAATAGGCTACGATTGTCTGGCTGATATCTGGTCGCTAGGAATTACTGCGATAGAAATGGCTGAAGGAAAGCCACCTTATGCTGACATACACCCCATGAGGGTCAGTATGAACTTCGACTCTCAGGCTCAAAATACGAATTCTCTCTACTAATTTCTAAACATTTTTTTGCTTTTAATTCTGAGAATTTGATGCTGCATTAATTACCTACGATTATTTATATAGTGGGCCATTTTGACCTACAGTTTTGAATAATGTTGTTCTAATTTATCAGGAGCGGATCCATGTCGGTTTCCACCGTTTTACGGAAATCGGTGAGATATTTCAGAATTACTCAGAAAATCCAAAAAGGGGACTTAAGGAATAATTAAAATCCAGAACATTTCCTAAGGGAACACGGCTCTGGACCCCTCTAGAAGGCACTCGTTGTACCGGAAATCAGGCACCAGTTGTCCTAGATCCGCTCCTGTTTATTTTATGCTTTTAAACATTCCAGCATCATTTTCCTGTAGTATAGTATTGTCTAAGGGTTAACTGTTATTTCTGTTTACAGGCAATATTTATGATTCCAACGAAACCACCCCCCACATTTAAAGATGGTGACAGATGGAGTAAAGAATTCTTAGACTTTGTAAGCAAATGCCTTGTAAAAAACCCAGAGGATAGAGCCACTGCCACCCAGTTATTGCAGGTAAGTTTACAAACAAAGTCAGACAGAATTCCAACCAATTACATCCAAATTTACGAACAGTTATGACTAACGACGGCTAGATGGGAGCAGATACTTCCTCTATTTTGCATTGGGCCAAGTTGCAGTATAATATGATTGTTGATAACGAGCAAACTCTTTTAAAGGTAATTTGGTTTTATCAACTGGGTTTCGAGCGTTAGCAGATGTGTACGGTTGCGTTAGCCCTTCGTCGGACGAAGTCTTTGCTCCGACGAAGGGCTAACGCTCGAAACGTCAGCTTCCGAATCTCTTTACGGTGGCCAATTCACATTATCAACCCAGTTTATAAAACCAAATTATCTTGTAATACTCCGACCGACGCAGCACTACAGCTTCTTTAGAAACTTGCCCCCTCTTTTAAAGGTACTTTGTTACATGGTGTCCATTGATAAAAGTTTGGTGATGATTTTCTGTTTCAGCATGCGTTCATCCAGGAAGCAAAGTCTGTTAGTATACTCAATAACATGATCCAAGAAGCGCTGATTATTATGGAAGAGGAAAGCGCACGAGAGGAAAACGAGGTGCGATATAATCTACTGTAATCCACCATGTTTTAAACCCTCTGTCCTCTGTTCCCCACCCCACCCCCCTCCTGCCCTCGTGGCTAACCCCTCAAAGCGTCTTCTCAAGTTAGTAAGTTCAGAGACTTATAGGCCGGTTACAGTGGACACTGATGTTATCTGCTTTAAAGCCCTAACAAAGGAGGCCGCGTGGCCGAGTGGTTAAGGGCGCTGGATTTGAAATCTGGAGGTCCCTGGTTCAAATCCTCCACCCTACCACTATCTGGATTTGTTCTCGGTAGTCCCGAGTTCAACTCCTCGACCGCGTTGTGTAAATAGCCAACTGGTCAGCCTCCCACCAGTTGGGATTCTTAACAATTTCTGTTCTATTTGAAATATTTGTTTGTTTATTTATAGTGTCCCCAGTTAGCACAACAGTGCTAAACACATACGACACTTAAATAAAGTTATAAAGTTATTATTAAATACGTCTGTTATTGAGGCATTTCACTATCTGGAGCTTACAGTTAGGCTTAATGTAAACTCCTGTATGTATAGGCTTGATGTTACACTGTACGTGACAAAGATTCGCTTTTAACTTTCCTAATGCAGCAAAAGATGGTGCTCAGGCATACAGCTGTTTCGACAAGGGCTCTCCCCTAAGTAGGTAAAAGCGAACGTCACAATGCCGATTGGTATTATGGGTAGTAATAGCTCGGCGTTACTTGATTGACGGTGTTTCAGCAAGAAGAAACTAGGAGAAAGCATGAATACACGTGTTTGCGCTGCTTCTTTCTATCACACTAAAGCAACTTGAGCTGAAGTCAAGCAACTGTGAACCACAATTACCCATAATCCTCTCGTCATTGTCGCGTAAGCTTTCGCGCTTTTTTTGGACAACCATAAATCTCGAAACAGCTGTACACATCTGCATTTGTGTATAATTCACTAGATAACCGTAGCGTTCTTTGATTTTGAAGTTGTGTCATTTCGGTAAGGTTTTAGCAAGGATGAGAGTTGCCTTTCGTGACTCAAAAACGTTTGTGCTTTAACCCCCTTTTGGAATTGATTGCGAGAAGTCTCACATGTTGGGCGAGGAGGCGCTACGTGGGGCTTGTCGAGTTGATCTGTCACGTGCTCTCGTGCTCGTGTGCTCTCGCGTGCTCGCATTCTCGCGTGTTCCCGTACGCGCGTGCTCGTGATTCCGTGCTCTCCCCATGAGAAAAATATAGCACTACGCGTAAACTACTGTTTGAACAAAGAAGAGAGCGTTCGCGTTGTGTGAATTACTTTCCTTCCTCGCCACAGGAGGAAACAGAAGAAGTCGATGACCACGTCGACTCGGGGACAATTGTTAAGGTGGGCGATGGTAATGATAACACGATGATAGTGAACACAACATCCAGTGTTCAGAGTCAAGATACGATGATCGTGAACAGCGAGGCAGGCTCACTGCTGGAATCTGATCTGGGGACAATGGTGATTAATTCTGATGAAGATGAGGACGCCACCATGAAAAGTAAGCTTTGAAAGAATGTTTCGATATTAAATTTTAAAATGTGTAATGTTTATAATGGTCGATGCGATATAGTTCACAGGCATGCCACTTAAATTGAAAGAAAGAAATATTTCAAATAAACATAATAGGCTTAAAATTCCAACTGGCCGGAGGCAGACCAGTTGGCTATTTACAAGCATGGCCACTGTCTACCGAGAAACAACTCCAGCTTAAGTGATCAGAGCGGGACTTGAACCCGCCACCTCCGGACCTAACCACTTGGCCACGCTGAACTACTTTGAGAAGCATTACCTGCGGCTCGCATCTACATAGTCTTATGAATTCCCTTCACTTTCTGTGATCTTGTGGTTGTATATCGGTCTACCTAACCAGTGAAGCCTTGAGCAGTCCGCAACTTGAAACAAAATGCAAGGGGATTTAAGAAACCACGACAACGACGGCGAGGAAAACGCGTCGACAATTATTCTTTACATACTCTATAGTCATTTGCTTTGTTTCTTTTCGTCTATGTGAATATAGAGCACAACATTAAATTAGAAATAGAAAGTTAACAAATTAGCCCTTGTAGTTCACATTCTACAGGCAAGCGGAATTTCTTCATTTCACCTCGTTGTTTTGCGGAGAACGGCAAAGAAATGTACCAAGAATTATTACGCACGAGCACAGCCATTGTAGTGTTTGTTTAGCGTTGTTCCCGTTGCTGTTGTGGTTTTCACGTAACCTCCTTATTGTTTTCGTTCTTACGGGACGCGGGACACGGGACGCGGGTCGCGGGTCGTACTGGTCTTATCGTCCTGGCCTTCCCTCCCAGCTCTCTCCTTTTGTTTACAGGATTGGACAGCGATGCTAAACAGAACTATCGCCCATCGTTTATGGATCACTTTGACAGGATATTTGAAGCAGGAGGACGAGGGAGCGAGTCCGGTGCCAACGGTTCATCTGAAGAGGACTCCGGGGGACTACTGAGGGGGGCAAAGCCTGAAGATCCCTTTAAACTCAAGAAAGCAGGCCCCCCTGATTTTGAATTTGTAAGTAACAAATGATTCATATTCTTGAGATACGAGACAGGGGAGATCATTGTCAATGTCCACAGTCAAGGCGGGGGTACATGGGGGAATGGAAGGGGGAATGTGGTGCCCAGTTCCCTGTTCTACTCAAACGAGGAAACCAAGCGCTCAATAGTAGTGCCCAGTCTCTAAGGGTTTTACAATTTCTGGTGTACGCGCAGAAGTAAATTTTCAACACATTTGTGAATACTGTGAAGTGATGTGACCTTGAATTCAATGGTGATCAAAGAGACATCACCTATTTTACTTTTCCTTTGCAGTTGCGATCACTACCCTGCGAAGAATTGCAAAGCCGAATGCAATCCCTGGACATGGAAATGGAGAAAGAAATTGAAGGACTTAGGGCGAGGTACCAAGCCAAGAGACAACCTATTCTTGATGCGATGGAGGCGAAGAAGAAGAGACAACAGAACTTTTAGTGAAGCTAATCATGCTTGGCGAAGGTTTCAACACTTAATACACTCAACAGGGCATGAAATGTTGCCTCTGTTCGCGTGGCATTGGTAAATGTTTCCTTTGTTCGCGTGAAAACGGTGATCATAAGTTGAAATGCATTCCGGAATGCTTCAAGTTGATAGAAATCTTATTCTTGTTACTCCCGCGAAAATCTAAAGCTCAAATGGTGAGAATAAGGGTCTTACTGAAGCTATTTTCAAAATTTCTATGCAAACGAAACCCCGCCAACATCAACTGAACACAGTGATCCGCATGTATGCATTGCGGACCTATGTAGAAATTCACAAGGCAGTCCAGGACAACTTTATCACTAGTACTTTTCCTTTTCCCGCCTCTTTCCTGCTCAAGGCAGAGGGGAGGGGAGGGTAAGGAGAAATTCTGGACATAGGGCAGGTTTCAAGACTGCGCTGAATTTCTTGGCAGAGCTTCACCGCCATTTATTTTCCAGTACCCTTAGACACAACATTAAACAGGAACTTAACTTGATATTTAAGCAAGTCTCCCAACTAGAACTGTACAAAATGTATGGAGACAGAAGAGGAGAATTCGCATGTTGAGCATGGAGGTTGAAAATGGCCAACAGACGGTTTTGCAAGATGCCATTTTGATATACATTTTGTAAAATGAAATATAATCAAAATTAGGCTCGAGCTGAGGGTTGAATACAAATGGAGTTGTTTTGGTTGTGTTAAACCCACAGGACGGACGGACCAACTGACTGGCTGACTGATTGTCTGTCTGTCGGTCTGATTGACAGACTGACTGACTGACCGACCGACCGACTGACTGACTGTCTGACTGACTGACTGTCTGTCTGTCTGTCTGACTGACTCTCTGACTGACTGACTGTCTGACTGACTGACGAACGGACGGGCGGGCAGAGGGGCTTTCTGACTGACTGTCTGTCTGACTGACGGATGCACGAATGGAGGGATGAACGGAGGGACAGACGGACGAAGTGACTGGCTGATTGACTGAATTAATAAATGAATGAATGAGTTCAAAGTAAGCCAACAAACTATCGACATAAACGAGAAAAACAAATGTATGTTACAAGCAACACTGACCGCGTTTTGGCACGCATCCCCGTCTGTTGGCCATTTTTGTAGGATTAAGAACCTATTTATTAAGAGTCTATTGTTTTGTAAGATGCACTCATTCACGTTAGAAAATGGCGTACAAGCTGATGGATTACTGTATCAAAGATTGCTTGTGATTTCAAAGATATAGATGCTGAGAAATTGATAGGATACTGAGTGCGACACGTTAGCTAACAAGCCAATATACCAGAGGGTTAGTTTTTAAAGAAATTGACTGAAAATCATCAGTGCCGATTATTTAAACGACGCTTAAGACAGCGCTTATGAAAGCTGAACTCGATAGAACCGGGCATATCCCCGGGGGGAGTGCCCCCGGTCGATGGCCTGTACATCTACAAGTTGTTTTGTTATCTTTGTTGTGTTTCTGCCTTATTATTTTTGAGATTTATTTCGATTTCAAGATGCTTTTGTACGTTGTAAATATATAGGTCTTTTGAAAGATTTTGCAGCAGGAAACACGCTTTGGTTTGTCAGCATTGGAAATAAGCTTTGTTGCTTGGTGACGAAACCTTACCGGCATAAGGAAAAAACTAAATGCTAGAATATTTTTTAATTGCGTTTAAATTACAAACGTTTCGTAATCCAGGTCTGGTCCTCTTTCTGTCACGCAACGTCGGCGAGATTCTAACGACGTTGCGTGACATGGAGAGGGTCATAGCTGGAATAGAAGTTCTGCTATGAAAGGGTTGTCACCTTCCATATGAAAAATTTTCTCGCGCAAAATACAAATTTGAACTGTTACAGTTATGGCTTCAGAATCGCTTGAAACCATTATTATAATATTGACAGTTAAATGATATTTCCTAATGTTTTATCACGATAGTGGTACCAAATCTCAAACACATTTTATAGGAACTGTCGAAGAAAATACGGAGCTTATCTCTCAGATGTTATGGCTTTACAGTTGATATACAACTGGGCGTAAAAATGGTAAGGTCGAATCTCTTTTGTATCACAGAACTGTCTTGTTGGATTGTGTAAATATTTGCTACACTAATGTTTAAAATTCACGGTTTATTAAAGCACGTTCTCCTCTTTTTAACGAAATGTTTTCCCGAGTACAAAATAAAAAAAATAAATAATTAAGATAACAAATTAAGCGATGATGAGATTTGTTAATTATACATGTACAACAATTATTTGCAATTCTAAAAGTGATAACTTGAAACAAGACAAAATAAACTCTTCGCTCTCATTGCGTCCCTAGTAGCCATTTATTTGTCTCTCTATAGGTCTGAGGTTGTCTTCTGGGAGCATTTTGCGAAGTTGTTTCCATCATTTACTATGTCACCGACAGTAAAAATACTTTTCAAGACAGTTGAGCATTAATTTTGTTAAGGAAAATTTTAAAAATTCCTTGTCGAAGTAAGAAAAGAAAGCCGGCAGAAAAAATCTGATTTAGGCCCAGCTCACACTTCGCCGGCGGAATTTGAAAACGAAGGGTTATTTCTACAGTTAACCCTACCGTCCATCAGTCTAATCCGTCACGAAAGCGGAGCTTTTCGAAAACGCTCTTCAAACCGGAGGAATTTGGAAAAACGCTGGCTTCTCATTCTCGTGTAGACAGAAATCTTTTTGAAAACGGAGCTTTTCGAAAACGACGACATCGTGGCAGTCATGTGATCTCCCTGCCCGAGTTTTTTCAAACACGAATCCAAAATGACCTGTGATTCATTTACGTTTTGGAATTACTCCGGCGTAGTGTGGACGGAAGATATTTGATGCGTTTTCAGAGGAAAAAACTCGGTTTTCATATTTCTTCGGCGTGGCGTAGTGTGGGCCGGACCTTGACGTTATGTTTTAGGGCCTGTTTACATGGGGGTGGGGGACCCCAGGTAGGTGAGGTAACCCGCCTAGCCGTGGTCGAAAAATGGCCAGCGTTTACATGCAAACTTACAACCCCGGGGTCTCGGGGTGACTTTACTTGACGTTGTTGCGTGGACGCTAGGCATGTAAACATTGAAAATGGCGGACGAACGACGCATTTTGGCGGTCAGTGTTATTTTATCTTTATTCTCTGCTCTCGCTGCAGCATTTCAATGCTGTGGCGTTTTACTATCACTTTTGATGATACAAAGCCTCCGCCCGAGGCAGTTAACGGCCATATTGTTCTGGTTCAAATTTTTACGCGCTTTGGTGCGCTTGCAAATGTAACATGAACTCGACCCCGGCTAGGCGGGTTACCCCACCTCGAGTCGTTTACATGGCAAAATGCGACCCCGGCTAGGCGGGTTACCCTACCTGGCAGACCGGGCAACCCGCCTAGGCGGGTTACCCCACCTATCATGTAAACATGATCAAATAAAAATGAGAGATTATAAGGAGAGGTGGGTTACCTCACCTACCTGGGGTCCCCCACCTCCATGTAAACAGGCCCTAAAACGTGATACCGTCGCTTGCAACTAGCTGTCCACACGCGTGACAAAACCATGTTCTGCTAGCCAATCAAAATTCAAAGTTTTGACAGCCAAACAAAGTTTACCCGCCCACTTGGGAACGTTTTGGCGCCACTTACACAAACACTTGAAGGGAAGTCATAGTCATAGTCATAGTAATTTTTCTTGGACAACTCTGTCCAAGGGGGAAAGGTGCATGAGGTTATCCCTATGTAAAGCACCAACCCGTGAGACAAGGCCAGACCACAACACCGGGAACTACGTGCCCTACTCTTTTCGATAAGTGTGTGGGTTCTTTAACGTCCCCTGCTAACCATGTAACATTGAAGATGCAGGAGACGGGGCCTACGGAAGTAAGTCAGTAACGCGTACGGGCATTTTGGCTTTTGTAGTATTGAAAATTACAATGAACGATAGGAAATCAATAGAGGAATTTCTGTCGGACCACCTAGCTTGAAATTTCTGCCTAACTTATTTATTGTAAACGCCATGTCTTCAGTTGCCAAACGGCAGATAAATCAGCTATGATCATTTGCGTAAGTGGCGCCAAAACGTTCCCAAGTGGGCGGGTAAACTTCGAAGTTTGATTGTGAAAAGCTTGAATTTTGATTGGCCAGCAGAACATGTTTTTGTCACGCGTGTGGACAGGTAGTTGCAAGCGACGGGAAAATAAACCCGCCAAATAGCCAGTAAGTTTTCTTTTAACGACCAGGTGATTGTGCGAGCCAGAAAAGCGAAGATTCTTTGGCAACATTTCTTTTTATAAAGGTAAAGGTAAAAAAAGGAAGTCTGCATACGAGCCAAGTGGCCCATCAGGCCGGAGTTTATCCTGGTTTAATGAAGCGACTAGGAGTATTTCTACTTCCCCGTGGCGAATGGAGGGTTTATCGATTAAGTCATGTACAACCAAAATCACAAAGGGCGTGGAAAATGAACCTGGCTCGAAGCGCGGGAAAACGAGAGGAAGCTGCGACAACAACTAACCTTGGTTTTATTTTCAATTAGTTTCGAAAGTTGCAATTATTGCGAAAAGATGGGCAAAGTTTTTCGTTTTGCACGAGGTTTTTTCACCATTTCCACCCAAGCGCAAACGCGAATGACTTTGTAAGTGGTGGAAATGGATAAAAAGACTAATAACTTTAGCTGGGTGGGTCTAGCTACACTAGCTTCTTCCAATTCTTTTTTATAACTTGGGCGCTATAACATGTTTTATTTTTGATTGGCTATAAAGTTCGCACTATGCACGGTGAAGGAAAACAATGGTCAGGATTATAACACGCCACAATCAGTTGAGCAACAGTTGAACGTAAATTTTAAAATTGTCAATAAAAAATTCGCTTCTTCGAATTAATGATAATGAAAATGTAGGCAAACAAAGTAAAAAATACTCAATGAAAATGTAGACAAACAAAGTCAAAATACTCAAGTTTAAGTAAACATCTTAGCTTGGCAAAAGTCAAAGGCTCGAATTAAGGTTTGGATTGTTAAAAATAATCTACGCCAAACTTAAACAAAAGGACGGAAATTTTGCAGCTAATCATAAAAAGTACAATTTCCTCGATTGTGATTGGTTTTAAAAACTCCTATTTTCCATTAATTCACTTGCTAATCAACGCGTGCTATGTTATAAACGTCGTCGTTCAGCACTTCGACGAGCTTTTTTGGCAGTCTTCAACTTCAACACATTACAGAAAATAACAGACAGCTTTCAGAGTTCTACACATTTTATTTCTAATTGCTACTAAATGTTCACACATGTGCACTGGTATGTCTCAGCACCTGAAAATGCTGGTAAAAAAAACGGAAAATTAAATCATATCAGGCACTGTTACAATCATTGTTGATAAGTTTTATTTCACCGCCGACATTTGCATACTGAAGCCGAGGATGGACGCACATGTATCGCCTAAAAATTGAAATAAAAGAGGCAGTTTTAACAATCTAAAAGTATCTTATACACCAACAAAGCAGAACATATTTTCCTCATACTTCTCAACCCCATTTCTGGTCTTAGCTTTTTGTTAGTTTCTTCAATCAATCAATCCATCAAACAACCAATCAAACAATCAATCAATACATTAATCAATCAATAAATCAATGACCAATCAGTGACCAATCAATCCATCAATCAAGCAATCAATGACCAATCAATTAATCAATCAAACGTGTCAGTCTTCCCCAGCTGAGAAGAAACACCGTTCTACTAATTGAGGACACTTCATGACATGATATTAAACTGGTATACCACTTTGTCAAAGACGTTTTACTTCATAGCTTTGATTTTTCCAGCGCTTGTGGTCTGCTTATCTTGTTCAGTTGATCTGACTTTATCAATGGCATTAAACAAATTCCTATTGACCTGAACTTTTCCTTGACTTTTCTTTAATAAAAATCAAATTTCCCTGACCAAATAAATACAAAATGTCACATGTAGTAGCGGCTTCTGGCGAGAACTTACATTCGTCCATCCATCCGTACAGTCGTTCAAAAAGACTGACAAGTTTTCAATAAATTTTATTTATTGATTTGGTAAAATTATCGTTGTTATCACAGTGTCCCCAAATGCTTCCTCCAGCCTTCAATGGCATTAAATCAGCCGTGTTAAATTAGTTCAGTTTTCGTTGACTTTTCTTCAAAGTGTCAAGTTTCCTAGGCTCGATTACCAGCCGCTGTTCGGGAAAAGAGCCCGCGCTCCTCCCCCGAACTCTTCTCGGGGAGGGTAGACCAGACACGAGAGAGCGGCGGAAATCGAGCCTACAAGTTTCCCTGACTCAAAATAAAATTCCCTGTTTTTCCTTAACCATTTCCTGACCTGTGGCAACCCCTGTATGTATTATCAAATGGTAAACGGCATGTCTAAATTAAACTTTTCACAAAGGCAGGATTGAAAGTGCGCTTACGGGTTTCTGAACGTTCCAGCGATGGTTCTGCATCTGGCATGTTTAGTCATTCCTGGCCAATAACAGCAATTAGAATCAGATCCTTTGCAGTCGGATTGGCACTTTTTGATGCAGTCAGCTTTTTCCCCGCGGGGCCTCATTTGCAGGAAGTCCTAACAAAGATAGAGAAAAATCGAACAATTAAATTTTTTTGGCAAATAATAAACAACAACGGCAACGGCAAAAAAAATACATGTTTGTGATGGTGGCCTCCGCTATAAACCTTGTGGTTTTTTAGAGGTTTCCCGCCCTATCAACATTTTTGTAATTGTATATACTTCACTTCTTATAGTCGCAATTAGAATGTGATGATGATGATGATGAAGATGATAGAACGAATAACTGATACTTGAAACAATGTCACTCTCGCTAGCTAGTAATTATAAGAAATTATCACATAGATAGGACCCTGCGCGCGCTCTGATTGGTCAAAAACCCATGTTTTTTCAGGGTTTATAACATAGATAGGACCCTGCGCGCGCTCTGATTGGTCAAAAACCCGTGTTTTATCAGAGTATAAAACATAGAAAAAGCGTGTTTTATTGTTTTGCGCGCATAAAATCTATATCATAGAGCAAATGAAGAAGCCTAATCCGTGTATTACACTGTGGTAAAACACTCCGGACATTTGAGAACACTCGAGAAATGTAGGAAACACTCACCTGCGGCTCGTGTTTTCTACATTTCCCTCGTGTTCTCAAATGTCCGTCGTGTTTTATCATAGTGTAATACACGGCTTAGACTTCTTTATTTGTTAAATATTGCTGGTTTTCACTGTCACGCAACGAAAAAATAAAATCAAAACTATTGCATAAAAACAGTCAAGAATTGGTGATATTATAGGAGATTAATAGCTTATCTACTTTGCCGAGTCTCAGATCTTTGCGATGCTTCGTACTTGAGTTAGCCGTCAAAATGTTTTACACAAAATTTATAGAGCTCAGTATGGAAACGCCATAGTTGTGTCCTGGAGAGGGACACAGTAATGGCGGCCGGAAATCAATGAAAACATCTGGAATTGAATTCTGCTATAAAAATCGACCCGTTCGCCATTTTGAGCTAGCAGATATTCACATTAACACTTTTCACAATACCACAACAGTTTAGATTGCTAAAAATCACTGAATGAGTAATTTGTTTCAGGCATACGTGACACATTCTAGGCCATCTTTGATATCCTGTGGCGTGAAAACACCGAATTTCAAAATGCCCTACTATAAAAACGAAGGTTGCTATTGAACTGAAAACCTTCAAAAGTAAAAATATTTAGCATGTTTAATGACCAAAGAAAGCTGAAAACTCAGGGGCTCAGTGATTTTACATTTTAGAATATTGATGACGTCACGTGAAAACCAAGTATAGTGAAAAATATAGTGAAAAATATAGTGTGAACATTGAAACATACATTCTCGATCCTTTAAAAATGAAAGCTCGAAAGAGACTTTACACATAAAGTGTTATATAACTCACTTGGAGTCGCCAAACGTCGGAGTGGTCCTTTGCTGTAACCATGACAACCACCAGGGTAGCCAAAATAAGGAAAATCAACTTGGAATCCATGCTGCCCCTTTTTCTTAGAAAACCTGGCTAGGAAAGGATATGTTTTCAGTAGGAAGCTAATTAATCAATGTTACTAATTAATAAAGTATAAATGTGCAACTGAGATCCATTTAGCAGTTTAGGCGTTTATTAATTTCTGCGTTTAGTAACTTCTCTCCGGCCAGAATAACTCAGCAGATCGATAATCCAGATTCTTGAACCTGTTTTTAAAACCCAGCAAGACTGTTCCCTTCTCGCGTGTCCCCCCTCGCGTGTCCCCCCTCGCGCGTGCCATGCTCGCGCGTCTTACAAACTCTCAACCTTATTTTTCTCGCACCTATAATATACAGTAGCTATGAAAACTATTGATATTTATATACGCCGAATTGTCGCCTTGTGGTTCAACTGCATGACTAACTGACGCGATTTTTGAAGGCACCAGTTTGTCCCATTTGCAGGTATTCTAGCTTGTAGAAGTGCATCTCTTATACAATCAGAAAAACAAGTATAGTCACAATGATCTGAGTTTTCGTGACGTAGTAATAATCTTTCTAAAAGAGTTTTATTGTCTCGACTTAACCATTGTTTGCAAATAAACCTAATTTATGCGTCTCAAAATTATAATGCGTACATCCGATTATGAAGTAAATGTTTTGGCTCTTCAAATGAATCTGTAATTGCCAACGAGCCAGCCGAGACGCTCGGCTGGCGAGGCGGCAGAGAATAGTGCCGCGCGAAGAATGGCGTATGCGAAAAAATTCTCGATCGAGCTCTGAAAGTGTAACTGTAAGGTATGGAGGCCAAACCATTCAAAAGTGGTATGAATTTACGATTGATGATTGAGATTATCGATTGGTGATCGAGAATAACGATCGCTATGGTTGAGAATCACGATTGGTGATTGAGAATGACGATCGCTATGGTCGAGATTAACGATTGGTGATTGAGAATGACGATCACTAGGGTCCAAAACACGATTGGTGACCGAGAAAACAGATTGGGGATCGAGAATAACGATCGCTGTGGTCGAGAATTTGGCGATCGAGAATATCGAATAATGGGATTGAGAATATCGATTGGTCATATTCGCGAGGGATACAACAGTACAACTTACATGAAGTAGTAAACGAAATTTTCGCGCCACACGGCAAACATGGCGTCGAACTCGTCGTCCGATCATGCTGGCAAAGGAAAGCGAATCTTAGAAGAACTCCAACAGAAAGCATCAGAACTTTCTTCACTTCTCGGCAACGACGTGGAAAAAAACCCCGAAGGTACTGCATGTTTACCAAATCGTAGCGCTGGCCCTTCCGTCAGCCGTTCTTCATACATGCCCACTTTCAGAAGGCAGTTTTGTACAAGTTCGAATATTTCCACTTTCCGTGGTAAAGGAAAAGGTAAAGGTAAAGGTAAAGGAAAGAACGCTGTCCAAGGACCGTTTATGAGAGATGTAATCTTACTTCCTGGCCCTGATGTAACGAGTGTTCCAAGGCAAGCAAAGCGAGTGTGGTTGACGGAAAATGGTTTGGTAATTTCTGGTTTCCAATTGCAAAAGGAATGGTCTGCGTGTGTAGTTGAGGCGTCTCTTCGAGGAGCATTTGATGAAAAAATCCCACCACTGGTAGACTTCGAGATTCTCATGCCCGTTCACACAACTCTCGTCAAACCTACTCTTGCACCAGGGCAAGATCTAAATGGAGTAATGGTCCACAGAGTGTTCAAGGAAAAGCCAATTCGAGGAAATCTGCGACAGTAGCACTGAGAGATCCAATAAAAGATATCGGGTAAGATACTCAAAATTATAATTTATTTCTCTCTATTATTTTCTTGAAAGGTTTAAAATATTGTGGTTTTGCCCAAAACACCAAAAGCAAAATTGACATCCCCCCAGGGAAGGGGGGGGGGCTCGAGGGGAGGAAAATCCCCTGGGATTTAAAGGATAAACATGCCTTCCTTTGTCACTGTCCACATTTTTCAGAATAACTAGACTAATTCCTGGTCAATAGTTGGCTTACACGTTATGTCATAAAACTTTTAAATCCAAATTCATTTAGCTTGCTGAACTGTTCCTGTTACTGTGACCAAATCCTAAAAGCATTATATCTTTTCATAAATTTCCAGCTTAGATACATTGTTATATCATTTTGTAATTGAAATGCAGCAGGCTGAAGTTTTCTAGGTTTCCGACGCATAAATATTTATAGCTCCTTGATTTCAGCTGCCACATTGGTATCCCGTCAGAACAAATTTGCCTTTAAATTTGCCTGAAACCTTTCGGTGGATAACTCAAGAATGCTATACAGCTATTTCAATTAACGTTGTCGGAAAAAAGCCTAAAGCCTATGAGGCAAGACCGAATGGTGGTCTGGGTATTCAATGGAATTTGCATATACGTGTAGATGAAAACAACAAGTTTTGTGCTTGAAGCCTGAGCGTGGCCAGAGTAAATGTGTTTGCTCTCAGGAGTCATTTTCCCCTCATTTTTCTTTCACCATCATCAAGGTTTTAATTTGGAAATTCCCTCTTTAGTTCACTGTGGAGGAAACAAATATAACGATGTCATTATATCTCATTAGTATTCAGCACGTGCAGCCGTCTTCTTCTTCTACCCACATTACTATTCAGTCTTGTCTCGTAGGCTTGAGGCTTTGATCCGACAACGTAAATTGAAATAGCTGAAATTTGGCAGTGCACATTTTATATTTATAATACTCAGGTATTTTATAACATTTCAATTACTTTATGAGCTTTTCTCAAATATGATTAGGAATTTATTTTTTTATGACATGAAAACCAGCAATAACAGGGAAGACCTCCTTATTATTTATCTTGTTGTGTGATTGGGAGAGGGCCTCTCCAACCACCTACCCTTTTTTTACATTCTACAGTCTGTACAACTGTATGTTTGCCTAGTGAGTGAATTTCATTTTCTTCATGTATAGGAAGCTGATAAGTATGACATTGAAGAGCAAGACTTCTCAGGTAAAAGAAGCCATTATACAATGTAATTTTCATTCTAGTACTTAAATTTTGATGCCATGGGTTTCCCTGTTTAAAACCTAAGTGAATTGCTCATCTAATCAAGAGCAGAGACATTAGTATTTTTTTATGCACCTACCAGTGTTAAGGCCGAGGGTGGGAGGTCAAGCTACCCACAGGATTTTGACTGTTACGTGTAATGTCTGTCCCCAGGGTAGGGATTGTGGTCCCCAGGATGGTACTTTTGATACTTTTGACCGATTATGTTGTCCTGAGGGTAGGGAATTTGACTCATATTTCAGTTCAGAAAAAAGTCAAAATCCCCACCCCATGCCTGATCCCCCCTTCCCCCTCTGTCAGGCTTAACAGTGATATGTGCATTATTAAAAGTGAGAAGAGTGCATGGAAGTATCTTACTTGCTCCTGTATTTTGTTAGTAAACAGTTCAAATTAGCCAAATTACTATCAATTTCCATAAAATGCTGGCCCAATCTTGTTCCTAAGATCTTGTGTGTGTGTGTTTTTATGTAACAATGCAGTGAAATAGTCTCATATACACCTGTATAGTACTGCAATATTTTTGAGTCAGTAGAATTTGCATTCACAAGGTGACACAAGGAATTTAATTATAATAACCATTCCTTGATACAGGCATGACATGACTGCACATGGGTAAACATCATACCTTTCCTGATAATTAGTACTTACTATAATCACATTTAAACTGCAAGGCTGACAAAAAAAAGACTTTGCGAGACACCAACACAACAGAAACCGATAAAGCAGGGTTGCAACCGTGGACAGCTGTTTCAACCTTCTTGGGTCTCGTCAGCACGGTTTAGCAAATTTAAATGACACCAGCATGAATGCCAACGCAAATAAATTGCGAAGTGACCCATGCTAGATCAGGTTTCGTACTTTGCACACACTTGTCCCCCGAGTCGCACACTGCCACATCATTTGTCTCTGGGAACAAGGAGCCCAATTTGTTACGTTGATGTCTCGCAAAGGGAAAATGAAGATGGCCAACACCATCTGTACGTTGAAACGCATGGACAAAACCATGCTTAAAAAAGCAGCATATCGGATCAGTAAAGTACAATATCAAAGTAACTTTTACTTACTATAATGTTAAGGTTAACTCTCAATTGTGACATTCAACTGAACAGGTGAAATAGATTACAGGTTCAGATGGAAATTATACTGGAAGGTGATTGTAATATATAGTTTTCATTTTTTTTTTACATAAGGAATCCAATCAACACAGCCAAACCACTCAGGCAACACCAGCCAGCTGCAACAGGTCCAAGGTACACAGACAACCCAATCAGGTCACACTATTCAATCTACACAGGTCACCCATTCAAGTGGCATCATCCAATTACAACAGGCAACCTTTAATCAGCCAACCCAGTTAGGTCTTGCCATCCAGTCATCACAGGCAACCTTTGATCAGCCAATCCAGTCAGGTCTTGCCATCCAGTCATCACAGTCAGGTCTTGCCGTCCAGTCATCACAGGGAACCTTTGATCAGCCAACCCAGTCAGGTCTTGCCATCCAGTCATCACAGGGAACCTTTGATCAGCCAACCCAGTCAGGTCTTGCCATCCAGTCATCACAGGCCATACACATAACTGATCAGGCAACCCAGTCTGGTCCCATCATCCAACTGCAAGAAGCCCAAGTGGTCATGCCAATTTATAACCAAGGTACCTTTGCCATAAAATAAAATGCAGCTTTGGTCTGATTGTACAGTATACTCTATTTCTCAATACTTCAGACTGTAAGTGACATGGAGGCAGTTATTAAATATTATTTTTCTTATTGTTTGGGATAACATTTGTCACCATTGTATAGTCATGGTGAATAGTACAGTTTTGTAAACTTTGTTCCCATAAAATTGTATAGTTGAAAGATTTTTTAATTTTCTTCTGTCAAGTAATGAGTTGTTATCAGAAATGCTCCCAAAATTGAGGTTCACTAACTTGGTTGCATGACGTGACATTGGGCTATTAATAACGTGCACAATGTGGGTGGGCAGAGCATGAACGTCTTTAAGGTTAGCAATCAATAACTAAAGTTTGTTATGAAAATTCATTGACCCAATTCATTGCTAATTTATGCTTTTTTTGTTGTTATTTATTTTTCAATCTGCAGATGATGTTGACTTGCCTCCCATGCTTTATGATCACGATGATGCACCAACACAGTCCATCGATATCACTGTGCATCGAAGCAACATGAGGAAAGATCTAATTCAAATATTTCATGATCCCAGCATTTCATCCTGTCAACTTAATGTCACTGTCATTGATTCAAATGGCAATGCAGAAAAAGGCAAAGGAAGGGGAGTTCTTCTTGACATTCTTACTGAATTCTGGCAGGATTTCTTCACTTCACTCACTGTTGGTAGTGCTGAGAAAATTCCTTTTATCAGGCATGATCTACAGAAATCCGAGTGGGAAGCTATTGCAAGAATCCTTGTTTATGGCTACAAGACTGTTAAATACTTCCTGCTGCAACTTTCTCGTCTATTCTTGCAAACTTGCCTGTTTGGTGAAGAAAGTGTTACACCAGATGTGCTTCTAACATCATTTAGAGAGTTCATTGCAGCTGAAGACAGGGAGGTCTTGGACAAGTGTCTCAGTGATGCTTTTGATCCAGAGGATGAAGAAACACTTGAATTCCTCTCTACATTCAAGTGCTTCAGGTTGGCCAACAAAGACAACATTGGAAAAATAATCATGGAGTTGGCTCACCAAGAATTGGTGCAGAAACCAAGATATGTATTAAACAGCTGGGCCCCTGTTCTAGACGCACTGCGCTTTGATCCCAGTTTCCAAACTGTTGAAGGTGTCAAGGAACTATATGACAAGAAGCGCCCAACAGCTAGGAAAATCAATAACCTGTTCAAGGCAGAGCCATCTAATGATGCTGAACGGCAGAGTCTGGAACATCTTAAAAGGTTTGTCAAATCCTTAGAAGGAAAGGCACTGGCCAAGTTCCTTCATTTCTGCACAGGAAGTGATGTCATTACATGTGATGACATTGAAGTGTCCTTCACTTCTTTGGAAGGTCTTCAACGACGCCCTGTGGCTCATGCATGTGTACCACTGCTAGAACTCCCAACTACGTATGAATCATATCCAGCTTTGGTGGAAGAATTTACTAATATATTGAAAGAAGATTAAGCATGGTCTTTTGATATGATTTAGATGTTTACTCCAATGTCTTCTTAGCCAGCAAGCCAGCTCAGTTGGTTGGGTTTTCATTTTAAGAACTGCAATTTCAAAACAAGAGAGAGATTTAAAAAAATGTTCTATATCTTGACCCCATTTCCCCTGCCTCCATTTCCTCTGCTGCCACCCTTGACTTGCTGCTTCTCATGTCAGGCAGTTATGCTACTGAGAGTCACTGAAAACCCCAGCCAAGAGAGCTTGAGCCTTGATAACTCAATAGAAACTCACTAGCTCATAGTGTGTAGATAACAGCACACTTACTTATTGAAATATTTGTGGAAATATTGTCAAGGGATCAAAATGGATCGTAGAGTGTTCAACATTAAATTTGTAGGATGTTTCTGTTAAGTTATGGTGGCAACTTAATCATTGATAGTAAGAAATGTTTTAGTTCAAGACAGGAGGAGAGGTAAAATCATTTTATTTCTCAGTGTTGAGTTTTGTTCCATTCCTCAGTAAATAGAAAAGTTAATAATTATGTAAACACAAAAAACACTGTGATTAGTAGAAATATTACTGTTCAGACTGTTTATCATGCTGGGAAAGCAAACTGCACTTTACATTCACTTTCAAGACAATCCTTCTACTGCTAACGGTTTGTAGTCACAAAATCCTTAGAAGGGCTTTTACAGAACCCATTTCTCTGTTATTATTACTAACAGCACAGCTGATTTTGTTGAAAGTTTCACATGTTTAGATGTCTGTTGTCTTAGTTGAAATTTTATAAACACAACAGAAGTTGGTTACAGCTTTATAAGAAAAACTAAGAAATTATAATGGCAAAAAACACTGAATGTTTGTCATTTGTTTGAGCTCTTGGTGTCGCGTTATTGTTTTATAACATGTTCAGTTCTTGGAAAACTATTACCAGTATATTAAAATTACATTATTGTATGTGATTCATACTAATTTTAATTTCCGGATATTCTGATTATTACAACAAATAACAATATTGTTACATAATTACAAAAATGTGATCAAATGGAAAAGTTCCTTTTCTTGTTTTAAGTTAATAAAAACATAACTAACCCAATGTGGACCATGGACTTTACAACCCTTACAATACTGGTAGGTGGGAAAAGCTGGAATTATGGAATTCAGAATGGTTTTTGTCATTTATTTATTATATTTTTGTTTCTGTTAAACCTTTCATGCACATGATTAAATATGTGTGCCATCTTGAATATATATCTTTGAACATTGATATGAAGAAGTTTTCCAAAAATGTGAAAAAGAAAAAGAAAGGAACATTTCTGAATTCCCAATTTTCAACTTTTCCAACTTCCCTTTTCTTGGCTTTATCTCAAGCACTTTCAACTTATCCAAAGTAACAGTCTGTGATAGAAAGGGATCTAGTGCATTCATGACCACTAACCTTTAATCCTGAAAGCTGCTTTCCTTTTACAATCTGGACAGGACAAACATGCACTACACTACAGTGGGGGAAGCAAATATCCACTTATAACTCAAAGGAAACTGCAGCAATTTCTAACATACATGTATGTGGCCAGGGCCAAATGAAAATCAAACTGAAAAAAAATCTTATCACTTCAATAGTGGAGCTGTTATCAGTGACAGATCTATAAGTACCCAAAGGAGGTGGAGGGGAGCAGGCCCTACTCTTACATTGTATATCCACTAATGGACAGATGACTGGCAATAAAACTAATCACATCTGATATTAATGCCACAACAGTCAAACACATTAAAGTATTTAATCAAGTGATGGTGAAACAAATCCCAAGTGTTTTTCCTCACATTAACATTCATTTTGGTAAACAAAACAGTTTAACTAAGGCATGTTTTTTACTGATTTGACAACATCACAAACTCTGATGAAAAGGTCAATTCCAGAGTTGCCATCATCCTCTAAGGGATCTGGCACATGGGTCAATAGGACTGCCATTTCTTGTTCATTCAGTCGGACTTCGTTTTCAGGGACAATGACATCACCATCATCATCCACCTCTGATATACTTGATTCAAAGTCAATGCCATAAGCTTCTGGCTCGCAATCAAGCACTGCATCATCCATAGTGCATAAAGTTCCAGCATGCCACAGTGCCATCGGGGACTGGTATCCTGCAGTACGTATCCCATGGAAGTTCCACTGCTCTACAAATTGATCAAGTGATGCATTGATTCTTGGTTGGTAGATGTAATGTAGAGCAAATAGATCTAACTCAGAGTTTGAATCAAGCAAACATGAGTCTTCCAAGAAATGAAAGATATCCTTGTAAAATGCAATAACCACCCTGTTCATCTCCCTCCAAAGTCTCTCAATGCGGACATTATGTACGCTTCTTCCTGCTATGAAGCTACCCCGATTATCACCTCGATTCTCAACCATAAACCTTGCAACGTCAACATTTTCAACTCCATGGTCTCCTCTAACACGTAGAGGAATCCCAAAATCATGGGTACCCTTAATGAAAAATTCTAAAACTGTACATGCTAAGTTGTTCGTTGCACATTTAAGGTAGACTATTGCCCAGCTATACCCATCTGTGCATCCGTGTATGACAAACCTCCAATTCACTAATTTGTGGTTTCCATCAATGTGCCAGCGGTGATTAGGAGCTTTTACATTGTACTTCCTCCTTTGAATTGCAGATCGCCTACGCAGTGCTCTACCAACAGGATCAATTTCACTTAGAATGCTTCTTATGCGGTGTCTTTGAACAAAAATACCACGAGCTCGCAGTCCACCACTCACATAGGACTCGCCAGCATAAGGTGTCTGGCTCAACAAGTCATTCCTACAACAACAGTATAAAGTTCTTCATCAGTTATTTCCACAAAGCTTTCATGAAGGCCAAACTCTTGTCTGCGTCGGTACAAGGTACTCTCGCTTATCCTAAGCAAAGCTGCTATTCCTTTCCAATTCATCCCTGTTTCTCTAAGAGTTTCAATCTGTTCTTTAGTAATGCTAAACCTAGGCCTCCCTCCTGTACTGGGTTCTGAACTAGGAACCCAAGCTGATGATCTTCTTTGATTTATTTCTCTCTGACTCATAGTGGCGTGGATTTTCTGCAACAAGCTTTGTGAAACCGAGAGCAGGTCTTCCACGAGTTGCTTCAGTTCATCGCTGGCATTTGTTCTGTATTGCCATTGCTATTGCATGAACAACTTGGAAATTATCCTCTAGTCTACTCTCTATATAGTCTAAAGGAATAGAATTACTTTCATCGTTGAGCGCTTTCTCCACCTCATCGAAGCAGTGCCTCATAGAGTCCAGAAACTCCTCTAAATCTTGACAGTCTAGGTTATGGGCGGTCGCCATTTTGATTGCTGAGAGTTTACTACTTCATGTAAGTTGTACTGTTGTATCCCTCGCGAATATGACCAATCGATATTCTCAATCCCATTATTCGATATTCTCGATCGCCAAATTCTCGACCACAGCGATCGTTATTCTCGATCCCCAATCTGTTTTCTCGGTCACCAATCGTGTTTTGGACCCTAGTGATCGTCATTCTCAATCACCAATCGTTAATCTCGACCATAGCGATCGTCATTCTCAATCACCAATCGTGATTCTCAACCATAGCGATCGTTATTCTCGATCACCAATCGATAATCTCAATCATCAATCGTAAATTCATACCACTTTTGAATGGTTTGGCCTCCCATGTATAAAGGTGTAAGATGTAACAATGGCTCAGTTTGAGCCAACTGCAAGGACGGAACTATTCGAGCTATTGTAGTTTTTAGCCAATCAGGAGGCGCGTTACATCTAGACTTGTCTCGTGGAATATCATTGTTTTCTTTGCTGTTGTGTTTATCCAACTGTGAACAATTTCATAGTCTCAGAACATATCGAACCAGCGTGTTTCCTCTCTCACTTTATCGAAATGAAAGTTCAATTGGGGAGCGTACCCTTTACAAAACTCTTCTTCTAATTCGAATATTCAGGAAAACTGTTAGACAAGAGCAAATCCAAGACACAAAATCGACATGAAAACGAACCAGCGTGTTCACCACGGAATTGAACGAGCGTGTTCATGAATCGAAACAGTGTATTCCTTCTCTGTTTACCTATATCGAACTGAAAGTTCCATCGGGCAGCTTTTTTGGAAAGATTGTGTTCACCAGTCGAACCACTAGAGCAAATCCAGTGTTGAAATCTAGCATATCGAACTGAAGGTTGAGTCGGCAGTGTTTCCGAACAGAACTGAACGAGCGTGTTTATCATACAGTCGAATCCAGTGTTCAAAACACAAATCGGATCTGTTTTGCGACAGAATTAAACGAGTCGTGTTCATCAATCAAACTAGCGTGTTCACTTTCAGTTTGACTTTGCCCATCATATTGAACTGAAAGTTCGACCGAGCAGCGATACATTCCAATACTCTTGTATTCAGGGATTGCGTGACGAACGTTACCTGCCGGTAAACGCGTTATAATTTTCTCTCGGTAATGTTTGCAACAGAAGAGAAACAAAAATCCGTTATGCTGTATTAATAAACCCCTTATTATAGCACAAATTATTCGCTCGTTGGCACTCTATCGATAGGTATACCTAGTTTAGTCTGTAACTTGCATATTTACAGCGTAATTAATAAGTTAAGCCCGCCAGATAGCTGAAAATTAGGGAAAATGATTTTGTGGGAAACGTTTGATTTCTCTTGAAAATCGCACTGTTAATATGCTGCCAGAGCTTTTTATGTGCCACCGGCATTACACGTTTATAACTACCAAGTGAACATGTTATCGAGAAAAGTTGCCGCTCAGGTCAAAGAATCAACTTGAATAAAACTATTCATATAGAAATTAGAGCACGTTCATATACTGTGTGATGGGTTTTTCGTCTCTTTCTGATGTCAACGTTGAACCGATTTGTTTTCACATCAAACAATCATCAGGGCCTCTTCATATGAGCCCGGTCAACCGGGCTCATATGAAGAGGCCCTTTTTCAGACGGATTCATCACTGCATGCCTGCAAAAAAACTGACTCAAAACTGAATTTACGGCATCCTGTAAGAAACAAATGCAAAGAGAGATCGAACAGATAACACCCGTATCGGCCATTAACTCGAATTATTTAAAAGACGTTATTTTTTACATCGTTGCTCTCGATGCGAAGCTTTTCCTTAAAAAGGATGTTTATACAGCGAGGTAACTTAACCAACACGCAAAATTTCCCTTACCTGAGAATAACAAGTTCCTTTCACCTGGAATGTGTCCAAGGAACTGATTGTTGGCGAAACTGTTCCTCAGTTAACATACAAAGCTCGTGCAATGTGTTCAACCAATAACAGCAAAGCTATTGTGTTCTTGACCAATCAGAGGTTTTGACCACGAGATTTTCCCGCGCTTGAAAACGAAACATTATATGTGAGATGGCTTTTCCCGCGTTATAATTAGGAGCTTTATTGCGGTTTGTCACAATACCAATAAAATTATCCTGATTCGTAAGTTTTTCCGGATTCATCAATTTTAGAGTATTCGGATTCGTAGGCGTTTACACTGAAAGGAAATTCGGACTCCTAACCGTTCCTAACCACAGGAATCCTCCTCCTAACCACAGGACGACAACTCCCGGAACATTCAGGATGGAATGGTTAACAAGGTGTTTGTTCCATGCCTCGACAACGAGAAATGCCGCCAAAACGATGACTCAAGATAGGGTATTAGGGTACGGATAGACTGAAGTTTTCTTTCCTCTCGCCGACTACGCTACTGTTGCCCATCATGTTGTCTCCCCAGGCATTCGGTCTGGTCTTACCCAGAACCGCCGACGTTTTCGACCGTGCCATCGTTGTTGTCTCCGACAACTGTGTGGTAGACATCAACATTGTTTGCGTCGATGAGTTTGGTTTCTGATTTATATGGCATTACCCATTGTAACGGTGATTGCCTCAAATTAGACTGGTGTTAAATCGCTTGAATTGTATGATTCCTCTTGGTAGACCACTCCTTGTGACTTGATGTCGATCAGTTTACTCGAGGGTATTTTTCCTTGTTATAAATTTTTACATTCTCTGGCTCGTTACGGTTTAATTAAGTTTTTTATTGCTTCTCGCTCTCTTGTAAACCGTATTCAGCGGGTGTTATAAATAAACTCGATTATTAATAACTGGGTCATTGTATAATGCAATTCAAGGAATTTGATTGGCTTAGTGGCCATGGTATATTTGTTAATTATTACCGGCGGCTCCTTCCACTATTTGTGTCCTTTAATACTAATAATAGAAATGTATTCTATTCCGCTGAGTGAAGCGAGAGAGAATAGAAGAAGCATTTCGGCGCTTTTTAAAATGGAGGTCCATTGTAATTACATATTTGTCCCGCATTACAACCCGCTGAAAAACCAGCTAAAA
Organism: Micromussa lordhowensis; assembly: GCA_964020085.1. Taxonomy (NCBI): domain Eukaryota; kingdom Metazoa; phylum Cnidaria; class Anthozoa; order Scleractinia; family Lobophylliidae; genus Micromussa; species Micromussa lordhowensis. The sequence goes on from OZ026604.1 coordinate 3,916,974, forward strand.
AACATTAAGCCCGCCAGATCAGATGGAAAATATTTTCAATTACTATCAGAGGAAATAAACTAATTTAAAGCTTGAGCGCGCCACGATTTATCGGCTGTCTGGCGAGGCATAGAAAGAACCCGGGGGGGATACTCCCCTATATAAGGTATATAGGTATGTGCCGCCCCAAAGGGTATGGTTTTTGAGCCGTTTTGGTCTGAAAACGGGTATAGATTTTAACAATTATGGTCTGAAATCGGGTCGGGTTTTTGGGGCGGGAACATTTACGAAAGCTTACAAACATATTTTTCTTCTCAGTACGTAACTGGAACGACTAACTGATAGCGAGAAAAAGAAATAAATAAACTATGTCATTCCAGCTTAATTTTACTCCTTGCGTCAACTTCCGTTCGGCACTGATGCATAATTATGCCTTAATTTTGTGCCTGATGCAATTCTCAGTACTTTATACTTCCTAATAAAAAATATTATGCTTTAACGTAATATACTTTGCTGTGATTTCACTCGGATGCTATAATAATGTAACGATTTTATAAAGCCATGTCTGGAAACGGGTGTATATTTTCAAGTTCAGGTCTGAAAACGGGTATGAAGTTTAGAGGTCAGGTCTGAAAACGGGTGTGGAAAATGGCATGTTTAGGTCTGAAATAGGGTCGGGATTTGAAGACCCGGGCGGCACACCCCCACCAAGAATTCCGAGGAGTACCCCCCCCGGGAGAAAGAATTAATTTTTGCGCCCAAAAAAATTACAAATTACATGCAAATTGGATCAACGAAACCAACAAACTGTACTAACATGGTTTGTGATGTAACCTGGGCTAAATCTGCACCAAATTTTCAATGGCTCTAGTGAAATGTACGTTTGATCTTAGTTTATTACACGAATGTGAAACAAGCGGCTAGTGTTAACTACTCCGGTTGGCAACACGACTTTATTCGTTGATCACACACTAAATATGATGTCCACATCGAGCTAAACTCACAAGTTTTATACTTATGTAAATCTAGAAAGTTCCAAAAGCGTCTCTGCAAAGCGTCTCTGCAAAGTGTCTCTAGCGTCTTCTAATTCTTTGCTATAACACGGCGACAACAACTTGGGCGCTAAAACATGTTTTATTTGTGATTGACTACAAAGTTCTCACACGAGGGTTGGGAGAATTCTCGAAAGTTATGCAAACCTTGGGTTTACCTTGGTGTAATAACCTGTGAAGTTTTTCTTTGTTTTGTAGCTATTGTTAGAGTTAGGGTCTATTATCTTGACTTCTGGTGCTACGGGTTCTTACACCGAGGATGAGCCCAAACCCTCGACTACCGGTCTCGGGTTTGCATAACTATCTCGAATTCTCCCAACCCTCTGAGGATGGTCAAGAAGAAGGAAAAATGATATGGGCGAGAATCTCAAACTCGCGCACTGTTTAAATCGATAGATTTGCTCGCGTGAAACACGCTCGTGGAGATCCGAGATAAAGTTCTTTATCCTGTAAATGAAGTTAACATAACCTTAAACGCGACTGGAAATGCAAGATATGAGAAGACGGGACATCTTCTCGCAAACATCAAGGATGCTTAGACCAAAAACGCGACTGTGGCACATCGCTCAACGCTCGAGCTTAGTGAAAAGGATGAAAAAATGATAAGGGCAAGAATCTCTTTACCCACGCACTGTCTAAATCGAGGGATGTCCACGCGTAAAACACACACGTGCAGACCCGAGGAAGGGTCAACACCTGTTAAAAAAAAGCTTTAAGTCCGTTAGAGGATTCCTGGACAGAGAAAAACAACCAAAAATTTAGAAGGAGGCCAGAAAATGAACTTCCTCCTGTAAATGAAGGTGAAATACGCCTAAAACGCGGCTGGAAATGCAAAATATGGGAAGACAAGATATCATCTCGTACACGTCTCAAGGATCCTGAGGCCGAAAGCCCGGCTGTGGCACATCGCTAAACGCACGAGGATGGTCAAGAAGAGGGGAAAAAAAGAAGGGAAAAAAGAAGGGACACCTTGTGACGTTGATATGTACAAAATAATAACCTCGACAAGCCTATTTAGGGAAGGACGCTCCGTTTTAACTCAAAGCAACTTTCGTGTTTGGCGAAGAATAGAACTTTTACGGCTCAGCACTGATTTCAGAATCGTTTATTGTCCTAGGAAACAAATATATATGTTTTGTTAAAAATTACGGTTCCTAGCATTTAGTCCAAGGTTTGTCAACTTTAATTCTAGGTACGAGTACCAATAAAGTAGTTGGTGTCGATGGAGTTAACTCAGGCTCTGTCCCGTGCTACGCCGGAAGAATTTGAAAAGGCAGCGTTATTCCTCCTGGCAGGCTCATCGTCCGCACTATTCCGTCACGAAAACGCTCTTCAAACCGAAGGAATTTAAAAATTCCGGCTTTGTGTTTTAGTGTGGACGGAAAACATTTTGAAAAAAGAGCTTTTCGAAAACGATGGCCTCACGATAATCATGTGACTTCCCTGCCCGAGTTTTCCTCAACCACAGATCCAAAATGACCGGTGATTTTTGCATTTTCAAATTTCTCCCGTGTAGTGTAGACGGAAAACGTTTGAGGTGTTTTCGGAACGAAACTTTCGTTTTCAAATATCTCCGGCTTCAAAATGCCAGTGTCCTGAGTTCGAACTAATTTACAAGAGGAAACAACTGATCATTTATTGACATTTCCGTAACAATTATAAGTACCAATCTGCTCATGCGCGCAACATTGCAGATGCAAAAACGATTACATTGATTCTTATGTCAATACAAAAATAATAGGTTAAAATTTCTGATATTGAATATATATAGGGGTTACCAACAAAAGCAATTAACCTGACGCCTGAAATTAAAGTTGTCAAACAGGTTTAGAACGCAACTGGGAAACCAGTTTTCCAAAGAAATTAACATGGCGCCTGAAATGAAAATTGTCAAACAGGTTTAGAACGCAACTGGGAAACCAGTTTTTCAAACCTGTACAAAACCCTCAGGGTTTGGCTTTTTGATACATACGAGGGCTGTGGTCTTGTAAGAAACGGACCATTATTTTTTGAGGGGTGGGGGTGGGTAGGGGGTTGGACAATTTTCTGGGGCATGAATGTTTTTTTTTCTGAGCTTAAGATTGTGCATGATTTGCTTTGGTAGGGAATAGCTTGTGCAAGAATAGAACTTGGATAGTAAAAAGCACTTGCACGATTTTTTTTCAGCAGGTTTTGTTGTGCAAGAATTTTTTTTCTAAATTGCACAGCCCCCTCAATAAAATAATGGTCCGCCCCTAACTAAAACAATGCTCTATTAAATTGATTCCTACTTTAACTATTTATTACTACAATATTTTTTTTTAATTCGTTTAAGCGACGGAAACCAGTTCTTGGGTTGACCAAGGTTTCAGATAAAGTCCATCACCTATACAAAATAATCACAAACAAACCAGCAGGTCAGAACAAAAGAATTTAAAAAATAAAGTAAAGCCAGGAACAGCCATTGGGGTGTTTCACTCCGCTCCTGAATAATCAGCCGGGAAGGACTTCTAGTTACTTGTCTAATCTTTAATTAACGTAATAATATCATGGGTGACAAATTACTCCTTAATTTTGGCGCGAAATTTGCGTCTTAATCATAACAATTACAGTTTCCTTAAATGTGATTTGTACATAAACCGCCGTGTTTTGCTCTTATTAATCTGCAAAGTTGTAATCAGAACCGGTTGGCTGTAATCGGACACCTGTAATCGGACAGTTACATCAGCCAATCATTTTAAGTCCTCTCCACTAAATCCACCAATCACAACATTGATTACAGTCACTATAGTAACCAATTCAAGAGACTGACTTTGTAAAATTGTAGACGTTTAGCCTCCGATGACTGTTTTGAAATATACTTAGCAGCCGTTTTGCAAGCTCTTCGCCATATTTTTAATTATGATACTTAAAATGACCATATTAAAAGCTCTTTGTCAAATGAAACATGTTCTTTCGAGTTACGATTAATTCAGTCTGCAATCATACTCGTGATTAACAAATAGGACCCCCGCTTCGCGTCGGAGTTTGTTAATCTCTCGTATGATTACAGACCGAATTGGACCACACTATTATCATTAATAATTGATAATTTCAAAATAACAAATTTCCATGGCAACGTTTGGCGTGAAATTTCTTGACATCCCGCCCTCTTTATATGAGAGTCCCCCCCCCCCTTGCTCTTTCATACATACTTGTCTTATTCGTTTGTCTTTCATCTGCTTGACAGCTTTATAAAAAACACGAGCAAAATGATGATTCCAAGCGCCACCAATGCAATGGCAACGCACAGCAAAATCAGTGGAAGGAGACAGGAGGTAGTTACATCCACGACACATTCTGCAAAATAATTCCCCATGTCAAAGCGAGATTGAAATAACTTATAATTAATACACCGGGTAAAAACAAAGTCCCCCCTCCACACTCTCAGACACAAAAGTCCGGCCCCGAAGGGAATCTCGGCTGAAAAACACTTTAAACTCCAAAGTACACTTTCAAAATGGAATGTTTCTAAGCCTGGTCTACGCGAGAAATCTTTATATGACAAATATAATTGATAGTGTAGATGGTACAGCAAATATTTGTCAACAGTTCAAAGTTTAGTGCGCCAGTACTGACTTTGGATAGCAGAGATACGTAGAAACAAGGCGGGGCTGCCCCGAAAAATATGGCGCTTACGAACGTATTTGCTACATTTTATGTGACGAGTCGTCTACACGAGCTATGTTTGTATGCGATAATTTTTATTTTTCACATAAAAGCTAACACACCAGCTTTTCAGCGAATATATTTATCACACAAAAATCGACCAATTTTCCTCATCTGCACGAGCATATAAAGAATCGATATCGTCACATAAAAATTGCTCATGTCCTTAAAGCGTGCGAGCCCAAACACACGCTTAATACGATGTATATTCTTCGTTCTTAAAGCGTGTGAGCGCAAACACACGCTAAATACAATGTATATTCTTCGTTCTTAAAGCGTGTGAGCGCAAACACACGCTAAATACAATGTATATTCTTCGTTCTTAAAGCGTGTGAGCCCAAACACACGCTAAATACAATGTATATTCTTCGTTCTTAAAGCGTGTGAGCCCAAACACACGCTAAATACAATGTATATTCTTCGTTCTTAAAGCGTGTGAGCGCAAACACACGCTAAATACAATGTATATTCTTCGTTCTTAAAGCGTGTGAGCCCAAACACACGCTAAATACAATGTATATTCTTCGTTCTTAAAGCGTGTGAGCGCAAACACACGCTAAATACAATGTATATTCTTCGTTCTTAAAGCGTGTGAGCCCAAACACACGCTAAATACAATGTATATTCTTCGTTCTTAAAGCGTGTGAGCGCAAACACACGCTAAATACAATGTATATTCTTCGTTCTTAAAGCGTGTGAGCGCAAACACACGCTAAATACAATGTATATTCTTCGTTCTTAAAGCGTGTGAGCGCAAACACACGCTAAATACAATGTATATTCTTCGTTCTTAAAGCGTGCGAGGCCAAACACACGCTTAATACGATGTATATTCTTCGTTCCTAAAGCGTGCGAAATATTCTAAGTCCCCGTAATGATATGCATTTCACCAATGGAATACCATTGGAATGAATGATATTCCATTGGTACCAATTGTACCAATCGCACCAATGGACAAGTAGAATGCACCGCTTCACAGCCTGAAGCCGAGGGAAATATTCTAAGTCCCCATAATGATATGCGTTTCACCAATAGAATACCAATGGAATGAATGATATTCTGATTGGTACCAATCGTACCAATGGACAAGTAGAATGCACCCCCTCACAGCCTGAAGCTGAAGGAAATATTCTAAGTCCCCGTAATGATATGCATTTCACCAATGGAATACCATTGGAATGAATGATATTCCATTGGTACCAATCGTACCAATCGTACCAATGGACAAGTAGAATGCACCCCATCACAGCCTGAAGCCGAAGAAAATATTCTAAGTCCCCGTAATGATATGCATTTCACCAATGGAATACCATTGGAATGAATGATATTCCATTGGAGTCTGTTTGTGAGTATTGGACAACCCTCTTCTGGACAACGTGAACCTCAGCGGCTATTTTTTTATATTTCTATTATAAATCATCGCTGTGACTTAAATTTAGTTTTGTGATATTTTTAACGAGATTCCTGGGAAAATATAAATTTATTTTTGACTTTGTCCTTGGCGTCGCGTCCTGGTTACTTACATGTACTTGGAGTTGATTCCCAGTCCGTACTGCGCACTCTCGAGAATTTGTTTGTGTTTTTTTGTCTTGTCTTATGAAAGGCATCACAAAATGTAAACAGTTCGCAACTACTCAGTATGAACTGAAGTGAAAACAACCACCATTGTGGATGGGAAGCGCTCGAAGCTTTATGCTTCGTTCTTTCTCTTATCACTTGATGAAACAACTTCGCAGCTGTAAAAATCAATGAAGCTGTTGGAAAAAGAATGTGAAAGGCCTCAAAGATAAGGTATGTGGTCGTAACGAATAACATCGATTCGCATTCTATGGAGTAGGAACTTATGTAGGGTGCTGAGATTGCGCAGTACGGACTGGAAATCATTCTTTAAACTCCATGACTGCGATAACTTGATTACCTTGATTTAAATGAAAAGTTGAAATTAATGTTAATTTGTTTTGCTTACCTTCGTCCTCCCCGCTCTGTCCTTCTACTTCACGGCCAGCTGGGCCGACTAACATAAAAAAAAAACATAAAACAGAAACGTGTTCAGATAACTCAGTGCAGTAAGGCCTGATGTACAGTTGTCGGCCACCGTACCACTGATGTGTCTGAAACTAATGGAATTACAATTGCCTTGAAAATACAATGTTTGAAAAGGTTGCCATCGACAATCCACCACCATTCATTCAGACATTGAGAGCTTCATTCCTTGATACATTTTAATTTCACAATCGTTTTCCGGATGGGTAGTGTAAGTAGAGTTTGCAAAGTGTTTGTTTGTTGAACTAGTGTACTGTACTCTAAGAAAGACTGAAAATGCGGCAGCTAGTGGGAGACTTGACTGAATTCGTATGTCCGTTTTAGGTTTAATAGTCTACGTGCATTCAAGAAAGCTTTCTTAGTTGCTCTTAGAGTAAAGATTACGGGCAGGGCAAAGTCTGCATACGAGATTATCCCAGTTTCTGTAGCATGAAGCCACTACGGAGTATTTCTACTCCGGCTGCCCTGGATGGGATGCTAGTACATCGTAGGGTTACCCCCAGCATTAAGGGCCTGATTACATGAACCGGGCTGGCCCGGTTAGCCGGGCTGGTGTCAGTTTGCCGGGATCTCGGCACGTTTGTTAAACGCAACAAAAATCAACTTCGCGATTACATGACAACCGGGCCAGCCCGGTTAGCCGAGATCCCGGCATCGCGGTGCCGGGATCCCGGCTAACCGGGCTAAGATTTTTCCATGTAATCGCGTTTGCCGGGCCAGCCCTGCTTATTAAGCCGATGAGAGTACAAAATCAAGCTCGCTCCGGTTTCCCACGGTTCATCGCATCAGCCATCAACCGATCAACCGGGCTGGCTCGCCTCATGTAATACAGGCCTGAAAGTCATCTCGGCACAACTAGGCAGCCCGGCTCATGTAATCAGGCCCTAAATTCTCCTGAGAGAGGCACTGTGAGAGTAAAGTGTCTTGCCCAAGAGCACAACGCAATGTCCCCAGCCAGGGCTCAAACCCGGACCGCTCGAGGCCACCGCGCCTCCACAAAGCTTCAAAGCTTACGAGCAAAGCTTTTAAAAGTTTGATTTTAACTTTTAAGCATTTAGAGTTCTTACAATCATAAAGTAAAAACAAAAGAAGTCAAAGAATGAAATGAGTTTTCTGATTTAGAGAAAATATACAAGGAACATCGACTTCTGTTGATTAAAACGGATTCTGTAGAAAGAAGCGAAAACCGAAAACTCACCGTTGCTGGTGATGGTTATTGTGACAGTTCCTTGCGTGACGGTTGTAACGCCATCATCCGCAGATGCGATGGAGATCGTAAAGCTCTCGTCATCTTCAGTAAAGTCGTCACTTAAGATCGGAACATTGATGCTGACATAAACTGCTCCTGGCGTAAAAACCTCGTCGCCACTGGAAGCGAAGGTGAAATCCTTGTTTAATTTAGCGGTTCCATCTGAAGAGCTGAACCTACAAAAGAGAAAATCATTTCAAAGAAACGCAGTGAAAACTTTGTTATACGACTGGTCAATTGGGAAGAAATTTGAAATTTCGTACATTACTTGCAAAATATTAAGGACGTTTAATTTTTGGACACTTTCTTGTCCGAAATTAAAATCTTCCGAGAGTTTTTGCAAGTAATGTACATGCCAAACTAATGAGTGATTTTTTCGATAAAGGTTTGTCCTCCTACACCGGAAAAATGTCTTCTTTTATAGTTGAGTATAAATCTACTACCGTTCTATAATGAATACCGTTCTCTTATTGGCTATGCTACTCATTATCTGATTCTGTTGAAGATGGAGAGTGGCGGCCGCTTCGAAGTGTCTAGTGGATTTACACTAAAACAATGAGATTATCTATTCATTTCTATGCGCCCTCGTCAACTACCACGCGATGGAAATTTCGAGAAGTAGTCTAATTGTAAATATATTCAGACAAAAAAATCTAGGAATTTTGATCTGAGGGAAACAACAAACATACTACGTCAAAAAGTTTTCAAAAACAGTTCAAGATGTTTGAGTAGTTTAGCGTAACTCGGCGTAAGCCGCTGACCGACTAAACGCGTAGGGTCATTGGCTGTACAGTGGTCATCTGGCGTTCGACAAACGGTACCGGGAGCTTGTCAATCATTCAAAATTGCTTCACAATCCGTCATAAACAACTCATGAAGTGGAAAAAAGGAAAATACTTCTTCATTTCTTAGTGAGTTCTAATTTTCATTGGGGAGAATATCCAACACTTGAGATACTGTCCTACTACAAGTTCGTAAAAAAACTCTACGCTGTGCGCCGTGTGTTCAACTCACTTGGTGTTGGAAAGGTTGTAAGACACAGTCTCTCGTATTTGATGTAATACTTCATCTTCGCGGTTTCGTAAAATTTTCTGAATAAAATAACTTTTCAATTCATAGACCGGTCAGTAGGTTATGCTGAAACTATTTTAAGCAGTTTGCTCTCGAGTTTTATCGGCTCTGTTGATAAAAACCTCGAGTTTTCTGCTTTGTAATTCTTAATTAGTAGTTGCTTGTTTAACCAATCAGATAGCGCGTCTGTTGTTTTTACTTTTCTAACCTGACTATCGATGCAATTTCCACGTTGCCGCTTCTCATGGCCAGAAGTTCAATGCTCTCAACATCTTCCTTCACTGTTAGTGAAGTGATTGTAAATTTCACTTCAACTTGATTGGCTTGCAACGCTAAAAGAAGAGAAGAAATAGCTATTAAATAAGGCAAGTAGATAAGTCACTTCACCTTTCAGTTAAAGTAGAACAACGGGTACATTACTAATTAACAATTAGATTATGAGCTCAAGATTTCTATCGCGTGATAGTTGACGATGGCGAAACCCGTGTCAGTTATCACGCATAGAAATTCGAGAGCGAATAATCTAATTGTTTTAGTACATATATACTAGTCGTTTAAAACTTTATCTCAATCCTCTACACAGACACTTTGAAAACGCAAAGAAGAGGCCGCCAGTTCGTTAGCAAGCGTACACTGTTAAGCTAGGCACTATCTACAACAGAATAGATAATGAGTAGCGTAGCCAATCAGCGAACGGCATTTGCGAATTTATATTAATACGAGTTAACATAATACACACTGTATTATTTTGAAAAATAAGCCCTGGGATCTCCCTCCTCCCCTCCCCCACTCTCTTCTTAAAAACATAGTGGTCTCCCCAGGGCAAGTAAGAACAAAGGTACCTCGACTGATGGTGTCATCTGACAGGTTTCGAACCTGCTCCGCACTTAGAGCTCCTTTGAAGAACTGAAACCAACTGATGGACAAGTTTGCGAACTGTTGATCATCGCCAATAGTATATGTATAAGGCACGGCGTCTGGCAGTTCTGGAACTAAAGTATTTTTGTAGAGTTCAACGGGTAGCCGAGAGCCATTGAGGTAGATCTCCGTTTCCAGTTCAGGCGACTCGTGGTACACAACAGTTGTGTGAGTCCAATGGTCCATTGTCATCACATTGTCGATGCGCGCGCCCAATGCCATACGTGTACTGTCTTGCTTTCCAATGACAGCGTGCAGGGACACGTTTTCGGCGATTTGAAAAACATGTATATCAACAGGATTGCTGCTTGTTCGAAGCTCTCTTTCAGGATTTGTCATAAACATTCGAATTGCCTCCCCCTGGGGAAGCGGATAGATGAATTTGAAAAGAAACGAGATTGTGAAGTTGGGACAAGCTGAAGCGTTACCAAGAGTTCCATCGAGGTTACCAAGAACGATTCTGGTAGCGCTTGCCGCGCCAAGTTCACTCTGGTACAAAAACACACCGTGTATTCCATCGTCTTCCCTCACAACAACATCACCTTCAATTTTTTCGGGGAAATAGGACTCGTTCGTTTTTGGCCTGTATCCATAGATTTGACCTTTCCACATAGGATACAGGTAAAACGTAAACTCTGTAAATTGAAAATTAAATATATGTTATCCGTGGACATATACGTTGTACGTAAAAGCAAACTGAATTGACGCCACAGATTAAATACCCTCTTTTTTATAAGAATATTTTCTTGTTTTTTCCGGCCGAGGCTCAATATTCTTCATTTTTCTGCCCATTTTAGGCCGAAATAGTCTTGTGATTATTCTTAGATTATAGAGCATGACATTTCTGTTTTCGAATGTGTTTCAATTCTGGATGATACTAAAGTAATTTCGGAGTCAGTCTGTAGCCTGATATTACGCACACAACGTCTTGCAGAAAGCTTATTAGCATCGAACACAACGCTAGTACTGTTTTTGCTGCTTTTTGGCCAATTTTGCCATTCAGAGAAAGGAAGAACTCTATACGGTTCAATTAAACCATATAATTGTATTACATTTACACATTTTCAACACAAAAAAATTATATTCTTTTCAACTCGGATTTATTCTAATTACGCAAAATTCTTGTAAAAAAGAGAGTAGACTGGATTCCTGTCAGTATATGTGCTGTTTAGACTATTGGTTACTGGGAGGCAATGTTGTATTGAATTTCTAATGACATTAATGTTTGATTCTCCATCATTAACCAAACTCTGTAGTAATAGAAACTTTATTTAAACTATAAATAAATGATTTTATTTGAGTACCATGGTATTTAGCATTGATGTGTACACTACCCCACACTAAGCCAGAGAAACTTGAAAACGCAACAATCACCGGTCATTTTCGATTTGTGTTTGAGGAAAGCTCGGGCAGGGAAATCACATGATTAGTATCGTCGCGACATCGGTTTTGAAAAGCTCCGTTTTCAAAATGTTTTCCGTCCCACACCAAAACGCAAGGACGACGTTTACAAATTCTTCTAGTTTTCGTGACGGATTAGTATGGACGGTAGGCCTAACTGCAGCAAGTAAAAGTTTAAAACTTCTTTTACTTCTGAAATTGTGTATTAAAACCTGCTAACGACTTGAGAGTCAATTAACGATTTTTTAAATTGACTTCTCATTTTGCTTTCGAGGTGCGTCCTAAATTTGAAGCCGTTCCGCGTGAATAGAAATCGTTCCCGAACCCGTCAGACACACAGTAGAGATATTAATAATAAATATCTTACTAACCTCGTTTTCTCGGTCCGTACTGTAAGTTACGGATCCTCGTTTTTCCCCTTCGATTTATGGCCCGCACGCTTCGCGTTTGGGCCATAAATCGATGGGGAAAAAACTCGGTCCGTAACTTACAGTACGGCCCTCGAACCCGGTTAGTAAGAGGTATGTATTTATTTGCATATTTCATTACACGCCCAATCACGTCTAAACGTTTAAACTTAAACCGTGCGATTACAAAAGACCAACTCGTCTTTTGCATAGAAGTGAATGTTTTAGCGAATTTTCGAGAGTTTGGCATTGTTTTGAGTTGCCATATCCACAATAAATAACATGAACTAATGACTTTCATTACAGAGAATGTACTAGAAATGTATAAACAAAAAATACTGCAATGATGGATAACTGAAAGTTAATCAGCCGAGGAAAAAATGTCTGTATTCTTGAGGTCTGTATAAGCTCAGTTTAATATCAAGTAAATAAATGTGTTTAAGTGTATCCTAAGTATTAAAAAATCTGAATTAAAGTTGCTCTGATACTCAGGAAATATTGATTTTCTCTATCTCTAATTGTTGTTGTCGACAATGCAATATGTACGAGTTGTAAAGACGGAGTCACTAATATTTTTAATCGAATTCAAACCACAGTAAAAATGAAATGAATGTTTCTCGCTTTTTCCACTGATTCCAGCCACAGCTCGTCTAGATTCACTCTCATCTACAATATCAACGAATATAGCCTCCTCAGATGTGAAATACGGGTAATATTTACCAAAATAAACTGAATACTGAGCAAGGTATAAATCCTGTTTGCGAGTTTCAATTCAAACTATTGTTGCGCGAGAACGGTTCAAAACATACGCGAGACGTGGTTCAATGTATCCCCGGGAAAAAAAACCCATTTGTTCCAGCCTTCGATTTTCTTAACAGACTTGGCTTATCTACGTAGAGTGTTTAATCCCTAATACTATGTGAAAAACGTCGAGAGCCTGTAATTTCGAAACTGTGTGCTGCATTTTAAACAAAGGAAATTTAGGCAACAGGTAACTAGAAATGCTAAAGGATTTTTGCGAAACAACACCAAGATCATCGTTACACTGCAGATGAATAAGTTAAATAACTTGTTTCAAAGAAGCAACATACTTTCCAAGTAGGAAATATTGTGTAACTCGGTTTATCTAACCTGTGTTTTTCTAGTTAATTAACCTAGATGGAAGTTGTTAAATCGGTTGTTGTCTTCTTTGATAACTAAATATAACTCAGTGTGACTTACCGGACTGTGGCGTTTCAGCGATGGTCATCGATGATGTCACGAGAAACAGGTAAATACAGCTAGTTATTGACTTCATCGCGTATTAGCAAGGTGTTTTCGACGCTTTTGCATTCAGCTGGGCTCCTACATTCTTATCAGTTTCCACTTGCAAAAATGCAAATTTGTTCCTTCGGCTGAGTGAAGATCATGGGAAACAAAAACAAAGAAATCACGCTGTGAAACTATGGCTCTAATGAACATTCGGACAGGCAATTATGTGACGTCATAAAGGTTTGCTACGGGTAGACGATCACGCGAACTTGACATATTATGAAAGTTCATATCAGTTGTTAGCCTGCGAAAACAGACGTCTCTGTTTTCGCAGGCTAATCAGTTGTCCGATAAAACAAGGAATTGCCTGCATTGTCGTATGAAAGAAATTTACCGACTGTCCTAGAAAGGTAGAGTATTGCTTAGAGTGGGTTTTTTGTTTGTCATGAATGGTTAGCCATCAGAGGAAGAAGCGAAGAAGCGAGACAGATCATAGATGCGCGGGACATTTCTTTGTTTACAGCTGATAGCTGTAGAATTATTTTCTCATTCAATGTGTACTCTACAAAGCACATGATAAGGCCGACTTCAGTCTTACACTCCTGAAACCGTTCATTACCAGCTCTCACGTTTTTCTGGTTCATTGCAGCGTCCTCTGTCAACTAGCGACATTCAAATAACAGAGCACACTGTAAAAATGAAAGTAAGGGAAGGAATGGGGGTTGCAATGGACTATAGACATCTTATTCTGTCGCTTCATACTCCAAACCTGTAGAGTAATTGCACAGCCAGGCTACTTTTTTCTATTAGCAAGGATTAGTGCAGAAAATAATTTGAAGCTTTTATGTTTCTTGCCCGCTTGTAAATAGGCCAGATTCGAATTCCCGGTATTGGACTGGAACTGGTAGCTTGCAACCGAGGCTAATGCAAGGAGCCTTTTCAAATTCAAAATTACATTTCTCTCTTTATGTTATTCCGCCGCATGAGCCTCCATTGCAAACTGGTTCCAACCCAATACCGACAATACGAATGTGGTCTATTGAAGTTCCCTTCGGAGTTCTGAGTTCGGTTTCACATTTCAAGTGACTGGACCCTATTCACTACTCCCAGGTTGGGTTTTGTCTTGAGCAAAAAAGGAATAAGTGAAGTAAAGAAGTTTCAATAGGAGCGCTCCGATTAGCGACAGTCAACCATGACTCCGTCGAGCCAAGTGGCTTACTACGGGGTATTCCTAATCTCCCTGGAATGCGGTGCTAGTCTATTGAAGTTGACCTCCCAGCATTAAATTCGCCGGTACCCATTTATGCACCTGGGTGGAGAGAGGCACTGTGAGAGTTATGTGTCTTGCCCAAGAACACAACACAATGTCCCCGGCCAAGGCTCGAACCCAGACCGCTCAATCCAGAGTCAACCACATTAATCACGAGACTACCGCGCCCGAATCAAAACGACTTCAATTCACAGTAAACTAAATTTATTTCATGTACAAGTTGTAATACTCTCTCTTTAACATCTAACTATTCTTAATTAGTAACTTCAGCCACTATTATGAGAGAGAGGACACACATAACCGTCACTTAAAATGTACACATACATTTGCTATTTTCCGCCAACTTGTTCCAGTTTACGTAATATGCCTTACAATGGCCTTGTTTAGTTGGCTACTCGTACAAAATTCCCTGTAAAACTACAAGTTTCCCAAATCGTTATGAAAACGTCCTGTACATTAAATTCTTATTTTTCAAACTGACTAAACGGTATTTCCTCATAACAGCTTGTATTTGTTGCACAGTATAAAATACTTCCCTTATTCCAAAATTGTCGGGTTGGATTTCCAATCGTGGTTCTTGCAGGTTCTCTTGTTATCTAAAATATTTGAATCCTCGCTTGAACCTTTTCAGTGCCACGCTTAAAACTGAAATTCTCCCTTCTAATGGCTATACCAATCTTCTTTCGTTAGTTGTGAGAATTTAACAATATCTTCTAGTTGATTACAATATTTCTTCTCATCAGCGGTCCCTTTGACAGTGTATAGTTTTGTAAGGAGAAACTATTTTTTGATCTCTCTTTATTAAGAGTTATTACCTGATAGACTACAGACGAGTGAGTCAAAGCTCAAGGCTACACTGCTTAACGCCATAATTACCCTATCACTGGTAGAAACCTGTTATTATTGCCCATCCACCCCTTCCCTCCCTCCCTGCACCCGCACCCCTCCCCCTAACAAAAATCCATTAAACACGATACACTATAAGGAATTAATTTACATCCCTTAGGAATTACAGGACGTTGTCCACTCGGGGCATGCCAGCGGTTTTTTTACCCGAGGGGTTACCAAATATACGGACATATCGGGCGAATAAACTGCCCTTTCAACCTTGTTCCCAGGGCCTCTCTTTGTCCCAACACCGAGAGCGGGAAGAAGAAGAAAGAACCTGGGGAACTAGATTTCTGTCCCATTCATTAGTTTAAATATAAATTGCTACAGAATTTTAACCTAATAAAATAAATACATGATATATCAATAGGTGGTTTGCAACCATTCCCGAGAGATTCAAATGACAAAGACCTTGGCGGCCATGTCGGATGACAGGAACAATAAAGCTCATTAGAATTCTTTTGTGAATGGTCATCCAACACGGCGGCGATGACGTCAGTTGCAAACGATCTATTGTAATACCCACTCGAAATTCACTAACGAATACGTGCCTATTTTAAACTGTATAATTCATAAATTACTTGTGGGAAATTCTGCTATTCTAGTTTCATTTAAGCTTAGAGCTTTTTACATTGTGTTCAAACATCATAAATCTGAATGATTTTTGCGCGCCATGGGTTTTAAAAACACAAAATTTTACAATAATGTCTGGGTTCATTAGCGCTTTTGCAACCCAGAAATTTTGCCGTTTTGAATGCCAATATTTCCTTCAATGTTACACCAAAAGAGCTAAACGTTTCTCAAGTTACTAAGTTTCATAATCTCTTTAATGGTTTCCAGCCAATTTCTACCAACCGGTGATGCCTTCTCTAAGCAATGTCGTATGCTAATGACGCTAAATATATTTGCCAATGTCTTATTGATTTACAACATTTAGACTACACTTGAAACGAACCTTTTAATTTCCTAAAATTCACATTGAAAACGAATGAGTTTTAAACAACTTAGAAGACAAAAAGTTCGGCTCAAAAGGACAAAAAAAATGGGCTCCAATAATTTTTTAAAAGGCCAAACAATGCGGACCAATAAAAAAAATCTATCAAGAACACGTGACTAGTTTCTTGCGTCACCAAAGTTGAATTCGCCCCAGTCCCTGAGCATTTGGCTCAATTTTGCATCAAAACATTTAAAGTGATATATCAAAAACGAGAGACGGTGTTTCATCGGGATATCCAAACACCGAGAAGGGAGTTGAAAATACGACGCGCAGCGGAGTATTTTTGACGAAATTCGAGGTGTTTGGATGGCCGATGAAACACTGTCTCGAGTGTTTGATATATCTTCTCAATCAAAACAAAAACTAAGGAGAAAAACGGAGAACTAAAATCGTCAAAATCTAAGCTAATTAAGACCGGGTATCCAAATCTCATGATTGTAATTTTCTTTGTTTTAACTTGATGAATCATTTAATAAGTTTGAGAAGCTCAAAAGGATCACCCACTCAGACCTGCAAGCATACATCTCTGAACTTGTCTTTTATAAAAATCATTCCAATCATTAACACTACTTAGGTCAGGAAGGTAAAATAGTCAAAATGGCTACAAATTATTTGTACTTTTATAAGTTCTACTCAGTTTTAAGCATCACAGCAACTGAACGAAACATACTTCATTGTGTTCCCAAGAAGAGAAGTTCTTTGGCTTGAAAATTCATCTTGTAAGATATCCAGGTTAAAAATTCAATTCTGGTCCGCCAATCTTGACCCATACGTTATATTAACATCGCGGCGTTGCCTCTAAAATAAAATATTTGATCGCCTTTTCCATTCGTCCTTTCGACGATTGTCATGTGTTTGTTTTCTCATGACCACGAGACTTTGTGAGGGACTGCTGCTTTCCTTCAAGCCTTTCTGGCCACCGGACTCCCGCTTGACCGAGTCGATGGGAAATACTTTCTCTGGTCTCACAAATGATCCGTACCTCGGCTTGCAAGCAAAATACCGCTGGCCGCTCACTGAGCCATCGTTCTTTCCTGGTTTGACGGAGGGAGGGAGGGAGGAAAAAGCATACATTTTACAAAGGCAATGCTATCAGCATAACTTCGACAACATCACACGAATCCTACAGTCAAATAACCTTCCAAATTACAATATTAGGACATTGGTCTTATCACGAGTTATGCAAGATGTTTTGTCTTAATTTGTCCAGTTACGAGTGAATCGAGACCGCAGAATAAAAAAACTCATCTTTACAGTGTAAAGCCTCGTTCAAACTGGTGACATAGCGACCTAAGGACGTTCTGTCGTTATGGCGCTTGTGTGAACCCGACGACATAAGAACGTTATGTCGTTATCTTTGCAGCGTGAACATCCTGGCATTTAAGAAATAGAAAACATGTGCCGTGTTTCTATCGAGTTTTAGTATAAATCTACTAGCGTTCTATCACGAAGGCCGTTCTCTAATTGGCTACGCTACTCACTATCTATTTAACAAATAGATTCCATGTTGCCGTGCGTCTGTTCAGTAATAGATCACAGATGACGTCAACATGTGGTAAGAACAAAAAAGTGGCACACGAGGCGATAGCCGAGTGTGTCACTGATGTTCTTACCACATTTTGACGTCTTCTGTGATCTATTACTGAATCAGACGCACGGCAACATGGAATCTATTTGTTTTGTATAATAATGAAAAGCCTTTTTTGTTTCTAAATATTTCAACATAACGCGAAAGCCGGCCTTTTGCCCCGCGATTGCACGAAAAAAGCCATTTGACGTGATCTATGATATACAAAATGACACAATTTCATTGGTTGCTATGCGTAGCAAAGAATTGTGATTGGTCGAGAAAAATCACGCCACTGTCAAACTTGACTCGAGCGTCGCTTCTCGTGGAATAAAAACTTACAGCGGTCTTGATTTACTTGCCATGGCGGCCATTTTCCTTTCAGTCATTTCTTCTTTTTTTACCCAAAATAGGGGGGGGGGGCCGGCCCCCGAGCCCCTCCCCTAGATCCGCCACAGTCTCATTATGTCGTTATGTTACTAGTGTGAATGAAGCCTTAGTCTTAATCTGAAGTAAATTATTCACAATACCGGCAAGACAAAGATGAAGCATAAGCTGAAACAATTCCCAGAGCTGTCAATATTTCATGCTCTCACTTCACATAGAGACTAACTCTGTAGAGGTGCGTCTAAAGTCTTCTTATTCAACGGTCTTGGCTACAGAAAGTCGACGCTGTGGCGGCCTAAATCACTCTCAATTTCACGGTGAATTGGTGACACGTTTTCTTCCTTTTCGGATAATGCTTGAGAAACTCTAGTCACGCCCTATACCCTAGAAAATGCGTGACAAGCTCCAACCACGATCCGCCTACTTTGTCCAGCTACCTTATCGCAATTTCAAGCGCAAAAAGCTGGGTTTTTTTTGTCCTTGCGTGTTTAAATTGACTGAGCTTTTGCGGATGACTTTCGAACGGTCAAAGAAAACAAGCAAGTCACACAAACAACGACAACAAGAATCTCTCACCTGACGGTGTGTCCAGTTCAACACCAATCCACACGCCAGGAGCAAACTCTGTCGGTCCAATGTACCTTATCCGTCCAGTTTTCTTGTCCCCAACACAGATCACCTGTCCCATGTTCAAATCTCCCAGCGAATCAAGCGAATTGACGTTCATGTCATCACCTTCGAAAGAACTCAACAGATCTTCGCGACTACTTGCGTTCGAGTTTCCTTGTAAACCAGAGAGTTGTTCCTCGTCCACGGGCTCTCGTTCATCTAGTTGTTCATTCATTGGTTCTTTCTCCTCTAACGGACGTGTGAGAAGCGACGAAGTTTCATCTTCGTCTTCTTCGTCGTCTAAAGGTCCATCTAGCCCGCGCAACGTTAGCCCCAAGCTTTGCTTTTTATTGTTCTTATTCTCAAACGTCAAATCAATCAGGTTACCTTCGCGACTACTCGATTCCATCTCGCTTGATTCCGCTGGGGGTGTCGATAGATCTTCGCCCGAAGGCGTCGGCGTCAAGGGATCTTCGTACTTTAACGTATCGGCGCTTCCCGAACGTTCCCGAAGATCTTCCGACAGAGGACTAATTGCTCCGTCGGAAGGCCCTGGCGGTGCCTCTTGAAAGTCGAACAAAGTTGCGGGATTTCTCCGGACGAGAGGGCTTGGTGAAGGCGTGGATTCGTCTTCCTCCAGAGTCTCCAGCTCCATCAGGAGAGAGCTGGGGCGAGAGTTGGATGACCCCCCCGGGTTACGCATCACGACTCCAGTGGTGGTGGGTGAGGAGCTGAATTGCTCGCCGAGTTGGGAAAGATCAAGTAACATCTCTTCTTTGGACGGTCTTATTGGCCGGGGATCTGTGAAACTTCCCGGTAATACAAAATCACTTCGGTTGTTGGCCTGTTCAAAAGAAAACACACGCAAAGGTTTTATAAAATTATTGTAGCGATCTGTGCTCTTGATCAAAGATGCAAAGGTTTTGTGTTGTCCGTTGAGTCCAAAACTAGAGGTGTCAAAGCTCCTTACTAACTGGCTTATATTTCATAAAATGTAAGTTTTGAGAATTTTGTAGTAAATCAAGGTAGGAGAAAATCAGAAAGCGATTATGAGAAATTTTACGTCACGGTTTCCGCATCTCAGTTGAATTTTTTTCAAGTTTGTCGTTTGTAATCCGTATCAATCTTCTCCATCCTTAACCATCCTTGTTCCTTTATGGTTTGTAACTATCTCTTTGGTGTTTTTCTATCTTAGTGAACTATTATTTCCAGTTTTGCTTCAATTTAAAGATAATTTGTCCGTGGCTAAAATGACTCAAAAGACCGCAACTGAGCTCTTTTAAACAAGCAAATGTTTTCAACTGTCAGCTCGTTTGACCAAGGAGCTGATAATAATAGACTATACTTGAAGAAACAGACGTTGAACTCTCTCTTTGTTTGGTCCATGCCACGTAGAAGTTTCTCATTCGCAATATAAACCAGCGTTTGTTTGCTCAGTACAAGACACTAAATTGGCCTGCCCTTGCATAGTTTCTTTGATAGGATTTTGATATTTAGAACTTAAATTTACAGCCTACCCTTGAGGTCCAAAGTTTGTTGCTCTCCGGGGAATCAAACCGCCCGCTTCCACTAAACCCAAACGATAGGTCACCTGACTGTAAATACAGAAATGACAATCTTAGTGCGTGACGTGTAACGCAACAGGAGACTATTGCTCGTAAGCACAGCATATCCACTTAGAAAAATTCACTCCACAAATCGCCATTAATCACTAATCGCTAAAACCGATCACTAAAACCTCTTACGAAATCACTTACCGCAGCTGCCAGGTTTGGTGTGCTGGCGAATTTTCTCAGAGGTTTTCCTATAGCAGCTAGTTTCTCCTTGACCATAACTTCCTGTAAATTAAATACACATCTACATTTTATAGGTGGTTTCAAAAGTGTCCATGCGATGAATTAACAAGCGAATTCATAACTTAATGAAGTCGTATCTATATATTGGAGTGCTTAACCACGACGAAAACGGCAACACAGAAAAAAATAATTGCGCGCCGGTAATCGTGGAAATTCTTCGCGCGTACTAGAAGTGTCGCATTTTCTTCGTTTAGTATTCTCATGGTTAATTCGTGATCCAAAACTCAATACAAAACTAAATGCGATTTCGAGAATATATTCTCTCCCAACTAGCCGCCAATATTTTGCGTTATTATCCAACTGCTACGAATATCGTCGAAAAAGCGCGCGAAACTAGTACAAATATATAACAATTATTCCATGAGCCCGAGTTGGATATGAAGTGATAAAAAAACCAACAAGCGCGTAGCGCGAGTTGGTTAATATAATCACTTCATATCATACAAGGGCGAATGGAATAATTGTTTTAGTAAATTCTCAAACCGGGTTTTACCGCCGATTTTTATTTCGGCCATTATAGAGGGCTGAAGTTGAAAACTTCATGCGGAAAATATTTAAAACTTGGCGCATTATCTTTCATATGACGTAAAAATACTACTATTGGCTCATAGTCGGAGTTTTTTAGCCAATCAAAAACCTAGAAATGCAATAGTCGGAGCTGAGAATTTACTAAACAGCGATATACCACAGTAGAACCTCGGTAACTCGAACTCTAAAGGGAAACGAAAAACAGTTCGAGTTAGCGGGGTCGATTGAATATCCAACTTGCCAAGTTGATAATTGATAGTTTACTGATTTTTCAGCGCTTCAGTATACAATACAGTGCAAATAAAACTCTTTGTGACAGCTTCAGGCACCGCATCCGGTATGATTTTTAAGATCGGGAAATGACTCAAATATGCGAACGGTCGGTTGCACTAATTAAAATGAAATTTCTGTAGTGTTAGTTTTGAGTGTGTTTTTACCGATCACACGACAAGAAAAGCTAATGGGATGACATCCGTGGTGAGTTACATGACCCAGAATTCGAGTTACCAGGGTAAATTTTGATCAAGGGAAACGAAATTTAGTTCGAGTTAGCGGGGAATTCGAGTTATCCGAGTTCAAGTTAACCGAGTTAAAATGCCTGAAAACTGGGATCAAATCCAAAGGAAATGGGGCTCAGTTCGAGTTAGCGGGGGAATTCGAGTTATCCGAGTCCAAGTTACCGGGCTTCTACTGTAGTTGGTTATTGGTACAGTAGAAAACCTGTTTGACAGGTCGGCGCGCGCACGCAAAACCGTCACACTCTCCCTCTTTCATTGATAAATGTATTGACTACAGCAGTTGGATAATACATCACTTATTAGATGTTTTACACGTTGTTCTCAAATACGGCACAACTCGTAAAAATACACCACGATACTAAACACCAAATTATCTAATAATAATAATAATAATAATAATAATAATAATAATAATAATAATAATAATAATAATTACCCCGTTGTCGTACCTGTCTTAGTCGATCCAGCGCCAACAGACTCTCCACATGTGAGATTCCTTTGCTGTATTTCCTCAAAACTGATTCGTCTTCCTCCTCTCCCTCCCCCACTGCTAATGCAGCCATTTGCGCCAGGCTCTCTCGTTCTTCTGTTTCCTCCCCAGGTTGCTGTGAGCCGACCAAGCAAGGCAGGCATGTCACAGAGAGAGCACATGTCAGTTAGTAAGGAAGACTATTTGTACTCTTTTTCAATGGTTTCCAATTTTAGCCGCCCTCGTCCTATTTTGGTTTATCACTACAGTTTTGGTGTTTTTCTACCTTAGAAAACTGTGAGTTGCGTCTTCCTTCTATCTAATCGTAATTTACTTCCGCATCACAGAAAACACCAACCATGTCGTTGCCAACTTTTTGATAAAGTTGACTTCGCATACACACCGAAATACTCTTCAAGAAGACAAGTGAGGCCATTTTTACCAGTACTAGTGAAAATGCCACATGAGCACTGAGCAAGAGTCATTGTAACAGGTGTTCTTTTATATAGTAAATGAACTGTATATATAGTAAACGAATTGTACATATAGTAGATGAATTGTTGTAAAGGATTTTTTACCGCGTATAAAGAATTATTAAAGAATAACGTTTCAAATAATAAGACACGCATTAAACCAATGCCACAAACAAAACGAAACCCATATTTTTTTCACATGCCTAATACTCACAACAATCAAAATGTCATTCAAACCGTGCAGTAAACTGCTCCTTACCCGTGGAATGTGTGACACAAGTTCATAGGTCACGCCAGATCTTGTTATAATATCCTAGCAAAAGGAGTAAAACAAACCTTAGCAATAATGTAAAAGCGAACGTTTTATTCCTTTCATTAAACATACAATAGAGTGAGGCCAGACAATGATTTCAACTCGTGTACGCAAAAACCTCACCGCAAACTGCTAATGGTTGTGTCATATCTATTCATTAGTGAAAGAACTATTGTACAGACAGTACAGTAAAAATCGTTGCTGAGCTTTCGACAAGTTCAATGAATACCTTTGCAATTTTTCTTAATAGACTGTCTTTCCAGCTTTGTTTCTTGTATACTTTGACAGAAATTCGTTTCCTAAGGACAAGGTCCATGGCTATTGGGCTAGCAAGACGAACAATAACCTGAAATGAAGAAAAACATTACGATCAACCGACTTCCATCACCGATGATGCAGCTTGAAAACAATGGCTCAAAATGTTCAAGTTATTAATCTTGTTTCTTTTTGGTTTACCCGGCGTCACTTCTGCAGTATTTTTGTACCATGATAGAGCATAAAAATTTGAAGGAAAATTTAAACATGGCATAAACATTGGATATTAAACAATTATTTCACAAGCGCGCGTTAGATATGAGGTGGTACATATCCAACAAGGGCGAGTGGAATAATTGTTTTATTAAAAACGCCCCAAAAATAGAGCAAACTAAACAGTCACGCGTACGCTTCCCATATTCGTAGAGCATGGTATAATGGCTCATAGCCCATGATGGCTAAGCCAATGAATACTCTCGAATTGCATTATCCCATGATCCAGTTTTTAATAAATCACATTATAAAATAATTGAGCCACTATGCGCGCTCTCATTGGTCGATAGGTGTATTTCAATGAGAGTATGTAAACACGGCAGTGACGTTTTAGATTCGCGCGTATTTTTGAGAATTATTTTATAAAAGCAATAGAGCACTTTTCTCGTGCTTATATAGCCTTATCTAAACACTCGGAGGGTTGGGAGAATTCTCGAAAGTTATGCCAACCCTCGACTACGTCTGGGGTTTGCATAACGGTCTCGAATTCTCCCAACCCTCCTCCTGTTTAGATGAGGCTATATAAATACGAAAAAAGTGCTCTATTGCTTAATTAAACCATGCTCACTGTGGCTTGTATCATTATCGAAGCTTAACAAACCCATGAGAAATATCTTTTGTGCTTGTAGTAGCTATTCCTGTCTAAAAAGGCTTGGTACTGAACGTGTTACCATCAAATTAATTTTAATCACAAGTTCACTTCCGCGTCAATCATTTCCCTAAGGCTATGGAAAGCTTTGCTGCAGGCATCCGTCTAACAAGATCCCTTTTTTATAGTTTTGACAGCAAAATGGCCATACAGGATGTTAAAAGAATATCCGAAATAGATGTGCAATACATGTAGGGCTATTTTAAGTGGCAAAAAACGTCAGCAATGCCTTTACCTTTAAAATGACATAGACTCGCTCGTGAGACTGCGTGACACGATTGAGGAACACTGAGTCGTGAATGGACGAGTCCCATAACACGGTAGCAGAGACCTACAAGTGAATAAAACACATATTTATCGACATATCTTGAGATCATGTTTGATATCTTATGTGAGTGTTAACTATCCGACACTTTTCCCGGCCTTGACCTACTTTCACCCTCTATGGGGAAGACACAGGACTGGGTTGTGTCGGCCATTGGGGTAGTCAACCATCTTGTTCATTAAGTGTCATCCGTGTCAATCTTCTCCATCCTTAACCATCTTTGTTCCTTAATGGCTTATTACGATCTCTTTAGTGTTTTTCTATCTTAGTCAACTACTATTTCCAGGTTTCCTTCAATTTAAAGGTATTTTTGAACGTGGCCAAAATAACTCAAAATGGCGTGACTGAACTCCTTTAACAGGTCCTCGAGTAAAACCATTCATGTAAAAGTGAATTTGTCTCACATGAAAACGAAATTACAAGTGAAACACATTTTCATACGAATGGCCTTGCAAGGAGCCTCGTTTTGGAGACTTGGTAAGGGTGCATCAGTTTTATACCTGTTTTTGATCGTAGTTTATGATCGGTAGTTCCATCATGTTATCAGAGTTTTCGAATGTCAGGGTGGAATCCACGCCAGCGGGCCCTCCCTCTTCCATACAACCACTCCGGACATCTGCGTAAACAAACATCAGCCTATGAATTCTGGTCCATCTTTTAGAAAACCAATTCGACTGGGAGATAACAAGTGCTGAGATGTTAATCATTAACAAAACGTAATTTCTACGACTTACGCAGAATTTTACAATAACCCTATGATTTTTCCGAGTCAGGAAGCATTTTTTTAAATTTGACGACTTTTCATGACGGTTACATGAACAACATTTTCGATTCTTGTGGCGTTCAACTTTATTGACCACAGAGCCTTTGCGTAAATAGCGCGTAAATATGAATAACAATACTTTATACAACCTTACCCTTGTACTTATGTTTCCAGACAAAGGATTTTTCGCACGAATGTGAGGCTTCGTATATATAAGTTTGTTATTCAAATTTAGGCGCCATTTATTTATGTATATAATAGTGCTTATGGACAATGATACTGAGAAGAAAACTGGCTTAATCAACTATGCTTACCATTCAAATCCAAGAATAAAACAGGATTAAACCTTTCCATTCCTAGAGGCACAGTCCTGTTCAAAAATAATAACAATAATAAACACAAATGGAAAAGGTTACAAGAGAACAACACTAACAGTGACAAGAAATTCCTAGATTTTTCTCAGCTTCTTAGCCAAAGAATGCTCTGCCAAGAAATAACTATGAAAATACTTATGCTAAAAAACATTTCAACATTTATAGAGGAAGACACAACAGTCTTAGCTGGTTTTTGTGGAGGGAAGAAAACCAGAGAAACCGGAGAAAAACCCTCGGAGCAAGGCGAGAACCAACAACAAACTCAACCCACATATGGCACCGAGCCAGAATCAAACCTAGGCCACATTGAGCCATCTCGCCACTACGTCATCCTTGCTCTCCCTGTGCAAAGAAGCCAATCACCCTTTTGCACTTACAATCACCAATATAAAGGTTGTGAAATATTTGGAAGCCAAAATCTTAGCCTGCGTAACAAGCGTTTCCGTACGAGCCGAATGAAATCGGACTCGCGCGGCCGAATTGCTCTCGTCCCATTTTTCGCGCGGCCAGGATACGAAAAAGCTCTTTCGCGCGGTCCGATTTCATTCGGCTCGTACGGGAATGATTGCTGCGCAGGCTACCAAAATCTTGAAAACTCTATTTTCTGGCAAATTCAATAAAGTGGAACCAAGTTTACCTGGTAACCAACGGGCCACAAAAATCTGGCCAAATTAACAAGGTTGCCGTATTAACGGGGTGGCCATAAGGCGGGGTTCCATTGTATTTGGCAAACCAAAATCTTCAAAATTCAACATTTGGCAAACGAAATCTCAGTTGTAAATTCGATTTTTGGCAAATGCCTGAAAATTATTCAATTTATTGCGACAATTCCCAAGGCATTCACAACTCGTACCCTTCAAGCGGTGGAGCACCAGGAATTCCGCTGCCATGCTGGGGCACAAGGACAGCATTCCTCTCCTCTGTAAGGCAAACCCACTGATCTATCATCCAGCTCTCACGCTCTTTATCACTTGCTGACTTGTCTGTAAGAGAAGCAGTATTCAAAATGTTACAATGTGGCCGCTTGAGGAGAATGTGCTACCTGCAAATGGTCAGACGTTCAAGTCTTCTCGGATAAGGACTATAAACCGTAGGCCCCGTCTCCTGCATCTTCAGTATTACATGGTTAGCAGGGGACATTAAAGAACCACACACTTATCACAAAGAGTAGGGTGTTGTGGTCTGGCCTTGTCTCATGGGTTGGCGCTTCACACAGGGTTAACCTCATTGCACCTTTCCCCCTTGGACAGAATTGTCCAAGAAAAATTGCTACGTTTATTTCTGTCTTTACAAAGTTTGCATAAATCAAAATTGACAACGTCTTGATATTTTTATATTTGCCCAACTTTTTGATGGTTTTTCTAAACAACTATGCAATAAATATGCAAGAATGTAGTTTGCGTTTTGAAACAGTTATGAATCAGTGAAGGGAAATATGAGGGGAAAAATGCCAAATGCAACTAAGCTAAGAATTGCGCAGTCTGTTTATTTTGTAATTCTCAAATTTACTAATGTACGTGATATGAAAATGCAATGTGCGGAAAACCGAAAAAAAAGGACCTCGCCGTAAAATCGGGGGAAAACTGAAAATAAACTTCAACTTGATACAACAAACAACATCGGCATCGTATTTGGTCCCTGGTAAAAAACTCCTCAAAACAGCTTGACTTGGCCGCGTTTTTCTCATTACCTGGTTTGTCGATTAATGAGTGGATCTGCTCATCGAGGTATTCCCGCCTTTTCATCAAGGAGCTGGACCACTTTTCGCGCATTCTTCAGGAGGAAAACAAGATGGATTTTAACTAAATCAAAATGCAGGTTTGTTCTAGCCTACGAAAACAGCCGTCCTTCTTCGCTGTCGCGAAACGCCGCTCGGGCCGGGAGTGAAGAAGGACGACTGTTTTCGCAGGCTAGGTTTGTCCATATAATAACAAAAATGTAATAACTAAAATAGATGCTAAAGCATGTGTAATTTTCTTTCAAATCCCAAACGCTCAAACATCCCCCTTAAATGGGGCATGTCATGGTTTGCACATCTCGAAAAGTTGCATTTGTAATCCGTGTCAATCTTCTCCATCCTTAACCATCTTTGTTCTTTTATGGTTTATTTAAATCTCTTGGGTGTTTTTTTATCTTAGTGAACTATTATTTTCAGGTTTCCTTCAATTCAAAAGGCAGTTTTGTATGTGTCCAAAAAAACTCAATTTCCGTGACTGAACCCTTAAGAGAGACGTCTGTGATTTCAGGGTACAGTCGTTGTAATGGGCTCCCTGATAGGTTAAGCGCATAAAATGGTAAACAAAAAAACAACCAATCACAGACGCGAAACGAATCTCTGTAGCGTTACGTCATCAGAGTGGAATTTCACAGGGTAAATGCAGATGCAACGCTTACATTGAGAGGTCCTTTTCTTGATAGCTGTCCAGGGGCTGTTGATTCTTTGTCCTCATACAAACACTCCCTATATACACAGCGGAAATGATGTCACACACTACCGGAAGTGACCCCGCCCTTGGTACCGGCTGCACGCGTACAACGATTCTCCTGGAGTGTCCCTGGCGGAGCTGGAACACTCCACCAGTTAAATTGTCTTTTTGAATATGAAGTTCCACTGGCGAGTAGACGCCTTGATCGTTGATTTCGAGTATTTCCACCCACAAGTGAATTTTCCTTAATAGTTCAGCCCATCTGGAAGAAAAACATTCTCACGTCAGGAAGAAAAATTAGCGAAAGTTTCAACAAAATAATTTTATTTAGGTACAACTGAGCTCTCAGCAAGTTTGCTAGTCGATAGTGTTTATGTTTTCACATCAAACAGACCGTTACTTGCTGTCACAAGAAGCTAGCAGTGCGTTATTCTCAGTTTGTGCTTTGATTGGTTAGTTTTTGTCTTGGTGGCCTGGTTCGAGTAATCACACTATAACGTTTAGCGTCTTGACTCTTTACAATACCTGTCATGAAGTCCTTTTTGTTGAGGTTCCACATTCCAGTTGAGCATGACTTTATTCTGTGAATCAAAGCCTTTCATTCTGTTTCCCCAGACTTCAATGGCCAGGGAACCTTCTGAGGCATATTCTACAAACTCATCTGTCACCTCCATGTCAAATAACTGAAAGGCCAGAATCAGACGGTGTGATTATTTATTAACTGATAAGCACACGAACGAACGAATGAAGAACTAGTGAAAGCAAATGAATGAACAATTCAACGAATACCCAATCAACCGAACAAACAAATGAAGAACAGACTGAATGATCGAATGAATAAATAAATTCAGGAGATTACTACATGTAGTGATGTGAACTAAGCTTAAAGCTGGTTTACACTCAAACATAAGGAAAACGGTGTATTTCCATATACATTGTAAGTGTTAGAGAGTCTCAAATTGGGACTTCAGCTGACAGTTTTTATTGTCCATAATAATACACATCAACCACAATACAATGAGCAGCACTTAGCCACAAACAAGAAATTTGTAATGTCCCTTCACGGAAACTGCGTTGGAGGCAGGCAGTAATCACGCTTACCTGTTTGTGTTCAAATATCATGGTGTTAGTTTTTGGTCCTGGGTTGGAGATGCTGGCATTGATGGGAGGTACTACAATGGTGTTATCATCATTCCAAAACTTGTACTGACAAAACACGTAATTACACAGAGCAGGGGGTAAGTCATATGCCTCCACCACTTTCACTTCCACATGCATTAACGAGCCTTTGACGAGTTCGTCATCATCTACATCGTCATCATCATCATCAATGACCAACATAACATCCTCTTCATCGCTGGAAGTTTCTTCATCGTCAGCTTCTTCTTCTCTGGCTAGTTTTACTAGTTTCTTTTGCGCTTTTTCTTTTGTTATGATTATGGAAAGAGAAAGAAGAAAAAATCTAAGTTGCAAGACCCCTGTTCCCCTGTATTTCAGAGATTTCCTCAAAAGCATAATTCATATTTATTGTCACACCAAAAAAAAACCAATTCCAATTCAAGGGATGGCGCAGTGGTTGAGAGCGCTCGCCTCCCACCAAAGTGGCCTGGGTTTGATTGCAGCCCGGTGCCATATGTGGTTGAGTTTGTTGTTGGTTCTCACTTTGTTCCAACGGTTTTTCTCCGGGTTCTACGGTTTTCCTCCCTCCACAAAACTAATATCTCCACATTCCAGTTCGACTGGGATAGAGAAAACCACATAGGACTGATGTGCCTTCCTCTCTTTATATTGTAATTTATTTATTTATGCAAGCAACTTGCTTGAGTGTTTACAAACAAATTTAACAACACCTGAGAGAAGATGTACCTGATATTCTAGAAACCTCTACCTTTAACCTGCCACAAACCTACATAGGAAAACAAAAATTCATTTTCAGTCATTAAAATAATGAAAGCATTCTTTCTTAATTTGTCAGAAATTATGTGCGCCTGCAGCTCAGTACAGTGCTTCACTAAGTAGCTCGACATGGCAACCTTTGTTTGCTGTTGGATGTCATCATCATCTGTCTCGTTGCACCACGGAACACATAAGGAGAGCTAAAACACACGTATTTCTGAACATTATACATCACTTTCTTGAATGTTCTAACAAGACTCGGACTTCCTTTGATTGGGAACCAAATTTTGACAGGATTGCCTGTAGCCTCTGATGAACGACAGAGGTAGTCATTCCCAAGCTGTTCAAGTTACTGACGACGAGGAAAACAAAAAAACAATTTCCACGGGTCCTTAATTATCAGACACAAACCAGCTGAAAGCAATTCAATTCTGGCAAAAAGGAGTTTTAGTGTTGTTAACAACACTTGTTATCAAAAACCTGCAGGAATCCTCCGTAGGAAAAAAGATGGCGACTGGTACATTTACCAACAGTTCTTAGCGCACGAAAACTTTAAAAACGTTCATAAAAAGGTACAGAAGGGTTATAAAATCTTCAAACCTACGATACACAATGTCCTTAGTACACGGACAAATACTGTAAAAATTTGGCTTTCCTTGTGTCTTACAAGCTGTGTTAGGTTCGCAAGGTATTGTGGTAAAATGTACAGCTGCCATCTTTTTTCCTACGGTGGATTGTCAAAATATAAATCAATAATTTTGACGTTCCACTGTCTGGTAGCAAAAAGTACATGTACATGTATCTAATACATTACCTCTCCTTGTTGACTAATGATGGGTGCAGCATACTCGTGGTTCACATCGTGTAACAGACATTCCAGAAACACATTTGCGACACCAATAAGGGTGTGGCACTCCACTTCGAAAAACAAGTCAAGGTTTTCATCCTGCAAACAAATCCAAATGTTAGCAGTAGCCTGAATTCTACCATTTTATTACTTAACTCCTGCCAAACCCCATAGATCACAAAGTCAACATGAATATAATAACCAGGTTGAAGTCTCCTAGCTAAGATTTTCACTGAGCCGGCCACCATTTTTTGCAAGACCTGGAAAATAATGAACAACTTGCCAGACTTCATGTCATCTTTGTAGTTTTTAAAATTCGTATTTTAAATTTTACGCTGTGTTCCACATTCAGTTTCAAGACATTTTTCAGAGGCGACTCAGAGGAATAAACTAAATGACTTTAGAGCATCACAAGATTTATAGGTAAAAATAATATACATGTAAATTAAATTTTTAATTGACGATGTCCTCAGCATCGCTGTCATAGATACTTAAACTCCCTATTAGAAAAGAAAAATCCCTTTTTACAACCCCTATAGCTGGGAAATGCTGTCATCTCATGATAGCGGACATACTGAAAATCAGCTATACAGGTGTATTAAACCAGTACTTACTGTTTCCGAGAAAGGGATGTTCTCTTCTACACATTGATTGTACAAGTCTCTCATATCATAGATTTTATTGGCTAACTTTTCAAGGGACCAAACTGAAAAAAAGAAAAGAATGGTTACCATTAAACTCCTTCATCTTAATTAATCTGTGAAGCAGCTGGCAAAACATTCTTACTCTGTAAGTACTTGACGTACAGGACTCTAAGTATTAAATATTTAACAGTTGAACCTCGGGATCTCAAGGTCGGTTATCGCGAACTCACCGCTATCTTGAACTGAAATTATTTTCGCTATATGCAGGCTTGTCAAATTTTTCTTTTCCAGTTTGTTCTAAGATTTTGCAACAAAGCATCTTCAGCTAGTCAATAATGTTTTTTAACCTTGTTGAATTTCTACTTTACTTGATGACACCTGCTTTGGTACGATAGAGAAATCCTAACCATTAATTCATTTTTGTGCAACAGGCTTACTTTGTGTTCCTTTGGACTTGTGTTTCACTACAATGGCAACTTCACTACTGAACCCAGGTCTACTTCGACCAAAACTCAAACTCGATGTTGGAATCTGGTTTAGAAGCAAATTTGATGTTAAACGTTAAATAGAAACATTATAAACTCAGTAAGTAGCTATTGAGCAAGACTTTCATGTGGTACTGTTTATTATGCTGTACAAAGTGATTCCAACTTTTACGTCTTTGAATGAAACCCTAGTGTGTGACCATTCAAATGAAAGCTATTGAGCAGTACTTTCATGTGGTACTGTTTATTATGCTGTACAAGGTGGTTCTACATGTAACTTTTTAAGTATGTGGATGAAACCCTAGTGTGTGACCATTCAGATGAAAGCAATCAATTGCATGGTGGCATTTATTCTTTCATTTTTTCCATAAGGAAAGTGAGAATATTTTGTCAAATTTGTATTTGGTACTAGGAAATAAAGGATCAGATCAAAAACATGTTCTTCAAAGCTATACCTGCAATGTCACTGCAAACTCTGTTTCTTTTCCCATCTCTTCACTTAACTGGTTTGCCTCCCTAAACATATCAAGAACTTAATATGAATATACAAGAAAATACATTGTAAAAAGCCCAGTCACCTTTTTGTATAAATACTCTTTTAAAAACACTAGCTTCTAAATTCCAATTCGATCGGGAATTCGAGGGCCACAGGTTTATCAGTTTAAGACTGTTGTGTGTCATCCTTGTTAAGCAAAGTTGATTTATTTATTTTTTATTTAATTTTATTACCTGACAAGAGTGTTGGCCTTGATGACTTCCTCTTTAAGCACCAGCGGTTTCCTTTCAAAGTGAATTAAGTTTTCCCTGCTGGTTAAAAAGTCACAAAGAAAGCAAAACTTGCTAAGCACATTTTACGCTGCAAAATGCAATGATCGCCACAAAATGGAATACTGTCACAAAAAAATAATGTAATAACATCAATGCAAAATGTAATAATTGCATTCCATGCAAAATGTAATAACTTTTCAAAGCAAAATGTACATGTAACAACTTTTCTAAACTAGAAGCAAAATGTAATACAGATCTGCACGTGAAATCAGAGCACTGAATTAGAGGTCTACAGTAAAAATGTGCATGGCTTACGCATTCTATGGGGATGATCCAGGGCTATGCTGCATCACGACCACATCTGCAGCAGACGACACACTTGTTTCACAGCCACTGAATGACCTTCAGCCACCCTACCCCTGTAGCATGTATGGTCTCTAGGAGTATTGCCTATCCCCCCTGAATATGGTGCTAGTCAAAAGCCGATTAACTTATTGATTCTTGTCACTTATTTGGTTGAAGATGCCTTGTTATTGTAGAGAGAAATCATACACTGATCAGTCTCTAGTTACTAACCTGTCTTCACACCATGACATTCTAGATGAACCATACCCGGAACTGAAAGAACCAATACTAGATGTGCGCTCCATGGCCTGTCGCCCCACTGGGACCATCTGGTTTCGTAATTCCTCGATCTTTTCTTCGTACATCTGACGTTGTTTGTCTAAAGCACCTGCACAATGTAGAGGAAAATAGGTGAAATACTTGTTGAAATGAGGTGAAATCTTTGGGTAACCTGACAAAACCACTTGCTAGGTCCATAAGAAGAGAAACTTTTGAAAAGGCGATGATGCACTTAAAGGGACTGTGTCACAGCTGAGGTTTGCCAAATACTCACTATGAAACTTCATGCTAGTGAAGAAATTTCTATGGATCTATATGTATAAATGACAAAACCATAGCTTCATTACAATCATTCTCCTGTCCTTTCTCCTGGCATTATAAACAAAGGTGGCAAACAAAAAAACTTACTGTAACTTTGAAAACTGTTCAGGCTAACAATTTTTCAAAAGCCCAAATCACAATCCATTTTAATCTTCTTCAATCAATTTGTCCACCCATACCTTCTTTTGTATTTGTAACCTGTGATATTGAAATTTTCCTTCGCAGTTTTAAATGGTTATTTTAATACTTCACTCTCAATTTGGTGATCATGTTCTCCTGTAATTCTTTCTTCATTTAGTTTTTATCGCTAAAAGCTGTGATACAGTTCCTTTAAACGCATGACATTGTGATCTCAAGTAAACTGTAGCACACCAGCCTCTACACTAGTGAACTTCCACAGTACATAATTATTATCTGCATTTCCAATTAATGAATCACAAGAAAATATCAGAGTCATTAATTTTAATATGTACCTTGTTTTTCAGCTTTGTATTGTTCTTCTAAAGCCTTGACAGAATCTCTGAGAGGCCCTGATCAACAAACAGAACATAAATATATACAAGATAATTTGGTTTTATCAACTGAGTTGATAATGTGAATTGGCCACCATAAAGAGATTCAAAAGCTGACCTTTCAAGCATTAGCCCGTAAATATACATTTGTATATATGTTGTAGGTCAAAATGAAATTCAGGTTAAAATGATTTTAACCTAGTTTGATTCTCAATTTCCTTTGTCTTCTAACCCTAATTATTCATGATCCATGAATAATTAGGGTTAAGAGACAAAGGAATTTCATTTTAACCTGAATTTCATTTTGACCTACAACATATACACACACACATTATATAGTGTACATGTAAGTTAAGTGTAAAGTTTACGATAATTTAGTCCAATTATACTAAGTATTAGGTATTTCCTAAAAGTGGTTTACTTCAGTTGGTCATTTCAGGGTTCATACTCTTTTTGGGACTAAAACTTCAAGGACTTTTCAAGGACATTCCAGGGCGCAATTCCAATTTTTCAAGCACTCCATCTGGTAAAAAATGCCATTAGAATGTGACACTTGATGATCGGGTTTAAGGGATAACTGCCAGATTTGTTCAAGTGCCAGTCTTTTCTAGTTCTTCCACTAAGTGAAAACAGTCAAACAGCAAATTTCAAGGTTTTTCAAGGACCCAATGCACTTTTCACGGACTTTCAAGGCCTTCAATTTTGATTTTCAAATTCAAGGACTTTCAAGGTGTGTGCGAACCCTGTCATTTTCAAAAAAGCGGAAGATTTGAAACTTGGTTTGAAAACATGCTTAGGATACCCAGAACTTAAAATAGCACCTGCATTTTCTTGTATCTTGTATTGATTTTGAGTTTTCTCAGTTTTTTTGACAGCTGTTAAGCAGGCATTTTAATTACTGCACCCTAATTGTCCATTTAAATTTTTGATATCAAAAAGAAATAACTACAGTACATGTACATGGAGGTTAATACTGAAAGAAACTTGCATACTGTAAGTAAGGTGCTACGCAAGAATCCTACAAAGCTACAGGTGCAGAATTAATGTGCATCAAGTATAAAAAAAAAGAAATGCACCTGATCCAATTTCATTCATCATCAGTTCTGTTTGTGCAAACTGGAAGTCGACCGGTTGTTCCACTTGTTGTTCACTCCCTGCAAGGTAAAAAGACAGTCTTATTTATTGGACAGGTGCAATAGGAAAGATAACAGGTGAGGGAATCATAAACACATTCAAGTATGACAACAGCCTGCATTTTGCTGGTACATGTATACAAAAAAAAAAACTAGAGAATTACCAATACATACAACTGTGTACAGTGAGGTATGTGACGTATCTAGTATAATAGCTATCAATAATGGTTATCATAGATTGTAAAACTTGGAATGAGAACTTGTCTGAGAATCTGTTTTCCCTCTCCCCACCCAACCCTCTTTCTGTGCTTATTTTCCTCCTTCAGCTTCCTCCCTCTGTCCTTTCATACATTGTACCTCTACCCTTCTTCCCCTTTCCTCTCTCCCTAATTGTACCTCTTCCCTTCTTCCCCTTCCCTCTCTCCCTCATACTCTTCTTTCCACCCCCCCCCCCCCCCCCGTTGCCTAACTTTTTCTCCCTGTATATCTCTCCCCAGCTCCTCCTCCCTCCTTCCCGTTTTCTCCTTCCCCTCCTCTCCACCCCAAAAGATAGCTACAAGCATTTGGAAGGGGAGAGGAAAACATGATCACTCATCAGTGTACAGAATATTAATGCTACAAACCTGGAAGGCGAGGACAGTTTATTCTGAAGTAATGGTTATTCCCCCAGAGAATACGATCTCCATGTTTCACCTTGGTCTTCTCTTCCACAAGCTTCCCATTCACGCAGGTTCTGTGAATACATCAGAAAAAAGAGATAGGCTTGCAATCAACTGTAAACTCCTACTTCCTATAACAATCTTTTGACTATGTTGAAGTCTTCAGAAGTACCTACCCAGTTTTGGCAAGCGGTGTAACATTCACTTCATTGCCTTCAATGTCAAGTTGACAATGCTCGTGCAGTATCCCGAGACCACCCAGCTGAATATCCTGAAAAGAAAACACAACAATAAAATGAAAGGAGGCAGGTACATGTACAATGCACCGTCGTGTACAGAACATCATGTTAGGTGATGTGTAACCAGTCAACCTCATCGCCCAATGAAGACAAGCAGTATACAGTGGGCGTGTTTAAAACAAGAAATGGTGAAATGACAAAATGTCACTCCAATTAGCCTAAACAGCGCTTCGGTTAGCCTAAATAGCACTTCAGTTAGCCTAAATACATGTACATGTATCACTGACTTGGTTAGCCATATTCCACATTGTTAAGCGCCATTCCATCATTTTGATTTAAACACGCCCGTATACAGTCAACGAATCGCAATATACAACACAAGTGATCACATCATAAGAGAAACGACAATATGCTGTTATTGTCCTTTGAACTCCACAATAAATAACTAAATGTACAACCTTACTTCGGTTAAGCTTTTTACAGGACAGGGTCACTAGCCCTTTGCCCAACACCCAACTTGGAGGACCAGAGTGTCACTCTTTGTCTGGTCTCTACCTTTTGACATGTTTGGCATTGGTGACTTTTCCAGGAGTGCAAGACTCCTGCCCGCATAGCTCTAGGGGACACTGAGACACACAAACTGCCCCGCCACAATAAGGGGTGACACCAATCGGCCTTATGCGCCTACTGGTGCACACAGACTGGATGTCAATCTCAATTACTACATGGCTAGTATTTTAAATTATCTGAAATGCAATTTACTCACTGGAGTATGAGCAGCATCAGGCCTTCCAACAAGAGTGTGCTCCTACAATGAAATTAAAAAAATACAAAATTACCATACCAGCCATAAAATCTGACCAGATTAACAGGGTGCCCATATTAAAGGGGTTCTTTAAATAAGAAAATCATTGACAGGGCTTTTGTTTGGGCAAGAATAAAATGGCCATAATAACAAGGTAGCTGTATTAATAGGGTTGCTGTGAGGCTGAGTTCCCCTTTATCACAAAGGACTTAACTCAAATGAAACCAAAGTGAATTTGTCGTTGAATATTTAGCAAAAACCTCATGTTCTGATTTGGCAAGACAAGCAAAAATAGTGCTTTCACTGACAGCAAGTAGAGTAAATTTTGATGTTCCAGAATACCGTATTACCCATTTTTTTCCTGGAAAAATTGCTCCCTAAGTGGGGGTGCGGCTTATATACGGAAACACAATTTAAACTTTTCGAATTCGAAGGCTTGGTTGCAAAGCTTTGTCCATGTGCAATGTTGTACGATCGTCAAAACCTTACAAAACAATCTCAAATAGTACAGAAAACTAAATATAAACACATATTATGACAATATTACAACCTTAAACTTGTCATGGAGCATTTTGGAAATGTTTTTCCTGCTGAAAATATCTGTTTTCTTCGCCCAAAAGCGTAAGAAAAGTTCGTAACTCCAGCTTTACAAACTCTGAAGACTTTCTGCGGTAGAAAATAATTTTTTCCAGAAATCTTGCTCTGAAACTCGGGGTGCGGCTTATCTACAGTTGCAGCTTATACACAGGTAAATACGGTATACTGTAGATTATAATTAAGTACGAATACAATGCACAAATGACTGGAGTCATTCCTTGTCATACAAAGTACAACTATCCCAACTACAGAATCTGCAGTGTTACCTGTAAATAGTAAACAAGCAGCTCATTCATCGAGGGATCAGCATTTAAATTAACAAGGTAGAATTTTGACTTTTCTACTGCAATTCCAGACGACTGCACTGAGATGCCCATCTCTTCTAGAGCCTTGTGTCTTTCCTATGGCAACAAAATTAATAACAACAGCTCTGTAAACTGGTACCAAAAAAACCTCCATTTAAGTGTTACTTTGTTTAAATCACATAGAGTATGTGACATAAGGAAGCTGCATAATGTATGAAAGAGCCAATTTGGTATACTGGAGTTACATTGTACAGTATGTGTACAGTTAGACCTCAAAGGCAAGTGGAAGTAACAACCTTCTTCCATGCCCTTGTTCCAAAAATGCTGGCAGTCACCAAAGGGAGTTATTTCAATTTGAATAGAGGCTGCGTAAAAGTTTGTTTCAGATAAGGTCCTAGGACGTTTCTTTTTTTAAAATACCTAACACTTACAGTAACACCTTCCACTGAAGGAAACTTGTATTTTTAAGCATTAGATACATGTAATCTGCGCATTTCATACCTGTTGAATTTTTTCTGTTTGTTTCTCTTTCTGTTCCCACGTCATTGTACACTCGCTCATCAACTTCTCGCTCTCTGACAACATCTCTTTAATCTCTATGGTTGTTTCTCCAGGTTCCACAATATGTGACTTGCCAGCAATCTTAGCTTGTAGCATTCGTTTTAGACGATCTACTTCTTCACGTAGCTCACGGATGATCTACAAGAGCAGCAAAAAACAAAAGTTGTAAAGCCTCACAAACTTGGATTTCTTACACAACAGTACTTATAAGTTCTGAGCACTGAGCACTAAGAAGTAACTTACTAACTTCCTTTGAATTCAACAAAAAAATAGAGCTTGCTGCAGTATTTTTCCTCGCAAAATTCATCCTATAATTTTTTGCACATTGTTCGAGAAGGGATATGCTACATGTGTGCATTAGAGAGTAGATAGTAAAACCTTACCTGTGTGTAATGTGTAATGTGTAATGTAGCGATTGCTTTTTACAGTGGGCTCGGACATCAGAATACTAAGGGCGCCGAAGGCAGCCGCTATCAGTCCATTTATGAGCCCACTGAACCCTCCCAACCCATGATGAGTGATGATGAAAGTTACGAAGATAGACCACAACACCGGGAACTACGTCCCCTACTCTTTTCGAATAGTGTGCGGGTTCTTTAAGGTCCCTCAGAGTTATCATGTGAACAAGGTTTATGAGACGAGACCTCCGGTTTATCGTCCTTATCCGAGAAGACGTGAAAGTCTAATCATTTGCAGATGTCATTACAAAGACAGCACTTTCTCCTCAGTTATTTTAAGACCCTGAGTATTGGTCCGGCCGCGATTCAAACTCATGACCTCCCACTCAGCAGACCGGCGCTCTCCCAACTGAGCTAACCGGGCGGCGGTTATGTTTGTATGTTTGCATTAAGAAACAATAAGAATAGCACTCATTAAACAAATTTGTTGTTACATGTAATTTCAAATTATTTTTGGGTGGAAATCTGACCATTTTTTTAAAATATCCTTTTTTTCCTTTTTGAAATACTGTTTGAGATGAAGAAGCAAGTTTTTTAAAAAAAGATCAATGAGTACCTTTGCATTTGGATCTTCGTTCACAACGGCATGGTTGACAATGCGTTTCGCTCTGTCAGCATACCGTAAGGTAGACAGCGTCTCTTCATAGTTGTCTGCTGCGGGACTTATTGTGGCTACCATCACAGTCTTACTGTTGCCTCCAAGGTTGTCCTGATATTAATGTCAACATTGGACCATCATTAAACTAAATCGTGCCTTGAGAAGGTTTTTTCACCTTTCCAAATCCCTAGCTCAAAATACAATTCTCGCTAACTAATGAAATAAGATTAAGTCATTTTTATTATATCTGTTGCTAAAATCATAGAGAAAAGGAAATAATTCAAGCATGCAGGAATTGGGTTATAGTATAGAATACAGCCCAAACAATTAACCGACCACATTGAAGCAAACTACCTTGGAGATATTTTAATTTAATGTACAGCTGTCAGTCATACATGTATGTAAAGCAGGGGTTTATCAAAAGCTGAGCCAGGCAAACTGACCGGCTGTGAGAATGATTTTGCCTGTCAGGTTTTTTTCTTTTTTTTTAAAAAAAAAAAAGCTTTATTGGGTTTCAATTATTTACATAATTGAACATCTAGTGGAAATTTTTCTTGTAATTTAGTAAAGAAGCTCAGTTAAAAAAGTTTCGCCTGCATGTGAAAACCAACAATAAATATATTGCATTCCTCCTGGAAACCTTTAGTTAGTGAAGCCACTGATAGAGTATGCAATAAATGTAAGGATGAATATCTTTTAAGGTTGCCATTATTGTATGAAGGAACATTTTCAGCTTTTACCTTGAGTAACCAAGTAAGAATAGAATCTCTGTATGGAACATGAAGAGCCTTCTTTGCTTTACCTCCAGACTGGAAAAAAAATGTATGTGAAAAAGAACTATAATGACTGTTGATGTGGACAGAAATACAGCTGTATGAAAACTGCAGTCTCGACCAACCCAGCATTTGAAACAGTCAACATTAATATGCATTGGTAAAGCTCAGTTTGATTTGTTTCCTAGTAGGATGATTGCTATCACTGCCACCCCCTTGATAGGTACATGTAAGGTAAAAAATAAAGCCTGCATACAGTATGAGCCAAGTGACCCATCAGGCTGGAGCTTATCCGAGTTTTTGTACACAATATAGCATGAAGCGACTACATGTAGGAGTATTTTTACTCCCCCCTAGAAGGGATGCTAGTCCATACAATCACAGAACTAGCACAAGCTATTGACGTAGTAAGAACATGACCAAAGATAATTAACATTTTGACGGTCAAGGTGAATGATGGATTTTGCTTCCTCTGTCTCGCTGAATTTTGTAAAAGAAATAGAAAACCTTTACAGTGGTGTACACTACCTGATCGGCTAGACTTGAAATAACCTGACCCAATGTTACCAATGACCTAAAGAAAACGAAAAACAAAATAAATCTCAGCACAGTCACTGTTAAGGCTGTAAATATAAGTAAATGCACAAACCCAGTCTGTGTGTCAATTAAAGAGAACTCAGTGGTGCATAAATGAGAAGTACCTATTGATGTTACTGCCCTCTTTCAGCCTCTCTCCCTCAGCTCCACTCTTACTTGCTCTTTCACTGCCAGCTAAGTCCACAAGACTCAACTTGCTCACTTTTTCACCAACAGACTGAAAATTGAAGAAAAGGAATGATAAAATTGTCATAATCACAAGAACTGCCACACCAGTTGATTGACTTAGAGGTATTCCAAATCCGTCGCTACAGGCAACCACCACAAGCTTCCGCAGGCTGCTGTGATCTTGGGGAAGCGCAACAATAAACATTTGGCTTGGTTGTGGCATCCACATTATTATTATTATCCACTCACTATCTCCCATGGGATGCTAAAGATATTGCAGACTGATACAGTATTTGACACCATCCTGGTTTCTTCTTACCAAGTGGTAGATAAGGCATATTACTCAATGTAATCAAGGACCACAAACTGTGTTCTAAGATGTTTACAAACCTCTGTTTCCTTGTCATATTCATTTCTTGTCAATACAATGTTAAAAACAGCATGAGATCGGCTGCTCTCTGTGTTCATGTTGGTGGCGGCAACTGTTCTGGACTTATTACCTTCAATCATCAGTGTCTCAATATCCTAAAAAAAAAAACAAAGTGCAAACATGTCTCCTTGAACACCACTTTCTTAACAAACTTCAGGGAAGTCCAAGATTGCAAAAAAAAACAATCCACCATACCACAGCATCTCATCTAACTGATTAGAATCACTTTTTCAACCTCTCAATCTACATGTAGAGCACAAATTAATGAAATTGTATGTGACAAATCTTGGACGTTTCTAACACACAAAAAATTGGGCACCAACTATGTAAAAGAGTACAAGTAAGGGAATGTACATTTACAATGTTATGTTGAGGATCTATACTACACATTACATGCTAACCTTGAATGACGATACAACAAGTTTTGTCAGTCCTTCAACATACGGTCCTAAAATCTTATGCTCCCGGACACGCAAGGTGGCATGGTTTCTGGAGAAAAATTTTAAAAAGAAGTAAGTTTCAAGTTGTATGTGTACATACCGGTACATGTATGCAGATGTCACTGTGTGCATGTATTTACATCAGTAATATATTAGTAAGCTTCATAAATTATTAAGAGATTATTAACAAACAATGTACCACAAAAAAAAGTGATGCCCTGTTATGACTCATATTGAAATAGTCAGTACTGGTACATACGTATGTGTTGTACCGTACATTGTAGGTCAAAATGAAATTCAGGTTAAAATGAAATTCCTTTGTCTCTCAGCCCTAATTATTCATGGATCATGAATAATTAGGGTTAGAAGACAAAGGAAATTGAGAATCATACTAGGTTAAACTCATTTTAACCTGAAGTTCATTTTGACCTACAACATAAGCACAGAAAACCAAATTACATGGAAGTTGCCACATCACATAACTTTTAACAATCTTGCGGAAAAAAATTCCTGTACATACCCTCTTGGACAAAGCAAATCTCTGACTTTTTCATTGTAAATCTCAATGTAGGAGACTTCCACTTTATTTGTAATGTTTTCATCCTCATTCTAGAAGAGAATACAGAGAAAATTGTCATACATACTTTGTATAACATTCACAAACTGCAGCAGTGATGTTGGGTATGGAGCACAGCCTTGATAGGGTGGGGTGGGGTGGATGACTCGAGAAGGGGTTACTTCCCAGGAGAGGAGACACTAGCCAGGTGGACAGAAGGACACAAAGATAGACTCAGTTGTGCTGGTGGTGGTGGCAGGAGAGGGATTGGAGAACTGCGATGATCAGGAAGAGGACGATAAGATACCAACAATGTAAGTGGGTGCACCAGGAGGTCTGGGGTTGATAGAGGGTGACCAGGTAGGGGAGAGGAGGAGGAGAAGGAAAACAGATACAACAGAGAAGGACACGGATGGAAGAGAGGGTGATGTAATGATTATAAAGAAGACAGCTGGTAGGGTGGAAGTAATTAATGTGATGATAAGAGAGTGGGAGATGGCATAATGGCTGTTTAATGTAATAGTAGGAAAGAGGGTGATGATGGGGTGGGAAATTACACAAACTGGTAACTGACAGCATGATGAACTGGAGTTGGGTGATGGGCGAAAGGTAATAGACTGCCATCGGCCAGTCTTTTCTCTTAGGGTCAATTAGATGACTGTTTAGCCATTGCAAACAAAATGGTGTGGCCGAGGGTGGTGTAGCCAAGTAGGAATGAGGCATGCTTTACTTGTCGTGCATGCAGCCTGCATCCATGTCTCATCCCATTCTCCTTTAGACTAAAGTGTCTCACCTCACAAGCCTGCCATGCTGAATTTTGAGAGAAAAACAGAATGCCAGCAGTCTTAAGTTAGTTTAATGTCACACACAATAGCACGATTTCAAGAGGATGATGATACCAAACTCTTGGGAGTAACTACATGTACTTGATCGTGTTGAAAAGTGAGTGAAACTTACTTTTGAAATTTTATCAAAAAGTTCATCACACAGTCTGGGTATAAGTCCTGTCTGATTCTG
Source organism: Micromussa lordhowensis (assembly GCA_964020085.1). Lineage (NCBI taxonomy): Eukaryota > Metazoa > Cnidaria > Anthozoa > Scleractinia > Lobophylliidae > Micromussa > Micromussa lordhowensis. The sequence goes on from OZ026604.1 coordinate 3,960,405, forward strand.
GCTTCCCATCATGGTGAAGGTCTTCCCAGATCCTTGAAAGGAACAACGATAATCATTAACAATAATAACACTTGTCACCCTGCAGCAGAAACAGTACATGTGTACAAATCAATCGCAGTTACACAGAGAAGAACTTGACTCAAATAAATGTGATCTAATATACACAGGAGCAACCATAACAAACATTTTCATATGCTCACTTCATTATATTTAATAATTACACCTACATGTAATCCTACCTTTTTGGTATGCCTCAGTGGAAAATCCGGTGAGCTTGGTCAAGCCATGGTTCATATTTTAACCAGAAGTAGCTGAGTAAAAAACTGGTACCCATGGCAAAACCAAACAAGCCTGATGTACCATTGGAGTGTAACAAAAAGGTATTATTAGGTATTTACCGTACCCAGATTCGGCCAAGTGAGCATGAAATCGTAGCCATATCAGGTCTGTGACTTGATATCGCAGGATATCAGGGCAGTAGGCACGGCTTCTGATTGGCTAATTGCGCATTCCAATATGGTACCATATAATACACGTTACGGTAACACTATGATCTCAATCTTTACCTGTCTGCCCATAAGCAAAAATGCAAGCATTATATCCCTCAAAAGCATTCAAAAGAACATCTGCTCCAAGACAGTTATAAACTTTCTCCTGACCTGTGATGTTGAAGCAAAACAGAAATACATGTAAATTATCCAATAAGCAGTTCTCAACAAACTACCGCTATTCACAGCTAATTCACAAATGAACATGATCGTAAAAAAAAACAACCGGTTACAAAGTCATATTTTTGTGATAAGACAATTTAATAAGGTATTGGGGTTACGTCGACAAGGCTGTCATTTAGGCCTGTAACCCATGACACCTGATGTGACTGTGTATGCTAGATAGGCCATTTATGTTATACGTGAAATTGCCTTTTGCTGATTCAATTCACCCGCAAAGTAACGAGTTTGTTACAGGTATGAAGACCAAGGCTACAGGTGATTCAAAACTTAATGACAACCCTGATAATGGTCTAAGATACTCTTTCAATTATCAACTTCAAGACATTGTATCTCACTAAAATATACTTCTTTTAAAATTGCAGGAGTCCCAACAATTTCATGTTACATCAACTTACTGGCATACTTGTTGTTGCTTTCATCCATTGACCAAAAGCAGTGATCGAAAGCAAAGGTCTAAGAAATGAAAAAAACAAACAACATCAACAAAGAGAACACCAAAACAACAAACATCTATACTGCACATGTCTTGTGCAACAAATACGTACATGAAGGTCTTTTGTAACAAGATGAAGTACATTGGAATCTTAATGTTTCAAACCACTTAGGAAAACCAAACAGAAATTAAAAATCGGGAAGTTCAAAATATTGAAGGTACTGTAAAAAAAATGGCTAACATTTTAGCCTGGGGAGCAGAAAATTGCTTATAATATAATAATCAGAAGATTAGAAAAATCAAGGTTTGAAAATTCAGGTTTTTATTTACTTTTGGTACAGTAAACACGTGCATATATACACCGCTAAGAACAAGTGGATTAAGAACATCAAGCTGAAAGTTGGCCAATAAAACACCATAAGAATATAAACAAAAATATATAAAAAATAAATATATATAAATACATGTACTCTCAATATGTAAATACATGTACGTTTCAACAAGGAAGCCATGCATGCATGAGAAGAGATTGATACTATTGCTGTGATTTGTTACTAATGACCTTTTTTATCTTGAGTTCATAGCTTACTGAATACATACATGTATAATATAAAGGATTTTTGTATTGTAAAGATTTTTAAAGTTTGTTCTCCTTTTATATTTTCCGCTTCATATATATGTGACATATATAAAATTAGTCTGTTAGTAATGTAATGTATGGTACTTCAAAGTAAGTAAATGTTGTTATTTAGAAATACATGTATAAAAAATTGTTATTCAAAAACAAATATATATAAGAACCAATTCAGCATGATAAGAAAAAACCATGTTCTTAAATAAAAAGAAAGAGGATGCCAGAATAAGAAAGCACTTGTATTGAAGTACTATGATATTACATATTTAGTAATAGTATTTATAAATATATTTATTATTATTATTATTATTATTATTATTATTATTATTATTATTATTATTATTATTCAATTAAACCTCTGGTAATGGTTAATGTACAGTATTTCTGAAGCAAATTTTAAGAACATTTTCAGGCTGATTTCTCACTAAACACCTAGCAAATTATTATTATTATTATTATTATTATTATTATTATTATTATTATTATTATTATTATTATTCAATTAAACCTCTGGTAATGGTTAATGTACAGTATTTCTGAAGCAAATTTTAAGAACATTTTCAGGCTGATTTCTCACTAAACACCTAGCAAATAAGAACTTGATCAGCCTGAACCCCCAAATCATAGGTCCTTATATTCACTGTATCACAACATAGCCTTCTGTTCCTCTCACAAGAACGATGAGAGTGTCGCAAGAGACAGAGCTTATTGGAGAAAGGCTACTTGTTAGAAACTGAGTAGTTACTGTAAAATAATTTGAATATTTGAAGAATGTTGGCTTTGTATGAAAACCTCTTGGTCTCTTTAATGCAAACATTGTCTTCTGATTTTTGGATATTCACACCTCCATAAATAATTTGGATTCCAGCCATTATTGTTAAAAAATTAAACAATATTTACATTTTTGACAACGGTATTATTATTTGACCAATGTTTAACATAACAGCCTGGTTCAAATTATTCAGCAAGTCACACAACCAAGCTATATAAGAGGCCAATAATTTATCCAAATTGCTTCTCTGGCATTGTTTCCAAATTACTGACATACTGTTAATTAAATTTGTCTGAATTGTATACATTTGTTGCATATTCTTACAACATGCAAGATTACGATAACAAAAAACAAAATATTCCATTGTTTATAACTTCAAGAGTTATCTTTTAAAGGTTTGCCCTCAAGTGTCCTAACTTTTTCTGCTTGATTCAGAGAAGTAGAACCTTGTTAGGGCAAGTAGCAGAAGAGTTCCCATTTATGTACAGATGAGCATCTTATACACACAAAAAATGAAAAAGATGCACAGTTTTTTGGCAAAGTGTGTCCTTGGATGCGGGAAAAAAGTTCTGAAAATTTTAGTAATACGCAAAGGACCCCAGAAAAGCAAAAAGCACCCCAACTGTCTCAAGGACCCTTAACTATCGAAACTAGTGGGAACTCTAGATAGATTTCACTCCTTAATTTACACCTTTTGTGCAAAATTGTCGCTACATTTAACCTGAAAGGCAAACGATTTTTTACAGGTCATAAAAAGTCCATATTCTTTCATCGTTGGTCGTAAAAAGGCCGCAATCTTTCATCAAATATTTTGCATGAAAACTAGACAGTTAAAAATATTGCATAAATGCATATAACTAGAGTATTTAATTAACAACATTCTAGCGTACCTTTGTGTGTTTCCTGTCCCCAAAATTGTTTCGAACCACGGAAAAATGTGGATAAAGAGAAATCAAAGTTAATAACAAATATTTAAACATGCATGTACGCCTGTACGTGCAAGACAATCGACGTGCAACAGTTTTCCAGTTTAGAATTAAAACGAAATGTACACAATTTATCGAATTGCCTCCAGCAAGGGCTTGAACAGATTAAATACTCGCTTTAAATTACATTTCTATTGCATAAGGGACACATTGGTAGACTTTTTGAGCTACATACAAATATCTCGAGTGACAGCTTATACCCTGTTCTATAATAATAAATCACTGCACATTTTCTGTTTACACTTGTACTAATTTCTGAGCCCATCTTGTTTACAAATCTTTTCAAACCATTCAAGCGAACGCTCTTTGTTTACAACGAAGCCTAAGTGGGCACAGATAGGTTCTCGAACGATTCATCATGAATAATTTCCGCTCCAATTAATAAATGTCGGGCCGATTTCGATAGCTCATTCGTCATTTTATATAAGAGATTCTCACTCTGAAGTCTTCTTTCTAAAATTAATATTTAGTAGGATATAAAAAGGCCTTCGCCGACGAGAATGATCGAGCAATTTAATTTATAAGTATAGTAGCTGAAAAAATTCAGCAAATATCGATCGAAAGGATCGATACTACACTGCACGTTGAACTAGCTATAAACGGTGAATGACATAGCGTCCGATGGATGTCGATGTAATGCAAATTTAGCTACTAGCTGTCGTTTCAGACAGTACACATCGTAAACGAGGGCTTATTGAATCTTTTAAAAGTGAAATAAGATAATAACGGCGCATGGAAGGTTAGCACATGTCAAGAACGAAACGCGTTTGAAATGGAAAGCTTCAACTGAAACTTCGATGTCGCTTGTTGCACAAGCAAGCTTGATTTTGAAGATTAAATACAGAAGACCTACAGAAACCATTCCAAAGATTAGTTAATGACAATCCTATTTCGGCCAAAAAACGTGGTACACTGAGCTGTAATTTTTGTAAACGGAAATGGTGGCCAGCAATAAGCTTAGGCGAGAAATATAAAATCACAAATCATCTCATGAAGGAAGGACAATGCATAGAATATCATATAACGGTGTTCTGGCTTAGTATGCAGTCCCAATAACCTTGATTTCAAAGAAATTTCCATTCAAAACAAAATCACCATAAACGTAGCCCATTATAAGCTTACGAGCTGAACTTAAAATTGGCTTACGCACGAACCATTCGCACTAGCATTTACCGATCGCCAGAGATTTACGATAACATGCACATCCGGCCATTCGAACCATTAAATACGAATCACATCACAAATAACAAAACATCTCAGAAGACCGGTTCTTTCGCACCCTGCGTGCATGCACACAACCCATAAGCTTACTTACTTGTCTCGAGACGCCGATGAAAACAAAACCGTCTGTGTTTCATCCATATCCACCACACATTTTGTCCCCAAATCGATTTCTGTGGAATCCCAAGAAAGGCAAAACAATTCGCACACGTTCAAACACGAAATCAAGGCCGGTTTTCTAAGCTACAAACACGATCTGCGCCTACCTCGACGATTAAAAGGCCTTACACGCACGGCCACCTTAACTTTAGAACTCATCCCCGACGGATCGGTGTTTCAACAGACTACCGGCTTCCAGCTAAGAAGATTTATCAATGTTAAGACGCCATAAGAGAATCTTCCGCTCAGTGTTTTTCATTCATATTGACACCGAAGAGTTTATATTCCATCCTTGTTCTCACACGCGCCGCCATATCTTTTCATAACTTATTCACTTCACATCCGGGAACTGCAGTGACACGGCAATTGGTGTTCCGCATTCCTTATATGGAAGTCGTCCAATCCGCGAAAATGGCGCGAAAATACGAGACAAGTGGCAAGATAAGTACCGCGCAGGAAATAACTCTTGTCGCATACAGAATATTGATAGATCGGGTCAATATGGCAGACTTTGTTTGATTACACGAACAATATCAAACACTGTAAGAACTGTTTGTAGAAAAAATAGGAAGGTAGCGTTATTCACGTCGGTGACGACTGACGTGTTACATGAAAACAATATTTCAAAAACAAAATTATTTAAAGTGCATGGTCTTTGTGAAGCCCACATTTAAATAATCGGTCAGAAGTTATAGCGATCTTTGATGTAGACATTTCAGTTTGATCTAAACAAAGTGATATGGCAAGGCGTCAGCGTGGTGTTGATCGAGGAAAGCGAGTAAAAATAAGACATCAGAAATATTCTTAGCATAATGTCCGGCTCTATTCGCTACTTGCACATGACCCATAATCCCTTGCGTTTTTGAGGGGTAACCAGTAGAAGAAATGTATGGTATCATGACAAAAATTAGTTCGGTGAGCTCGCAAAACCAGCTAATGCTTAAAAATGCACCAGAATTTACCAAAATCATGATAGGAGAAATTTGTACTAGTTTATAACTAAATGTAGAGAATTTTGTTTTTGTCCATACATCGTCTGTAAAATTACAAGACGATGTATGGACAAAAAAAAATTCTCTACATTTAGTTATAAACTAGTACAAATTTCTCCTATCATGATTTTGGTAAATTCTGGTGCATTTTTAAGCATTAGTAGCTGGTTTTGCGAGCTCACCGAACTAATTTTTGTCATGATACTATACATTTCTTCTACTGGCTACCCCCCAAAACGCAAAGGATTATGGTTATGTGCAAGTAGCGAATAGACCTCTATATATAGCCCTACGGTCGTCTTCGACAAACCGGGACCCCCGGGAGGTGGGGGAGGTACTTCCTTATATGGGCTATACAGGTCTGTGTGGCCCCAAAGGGCAGGGTTTTCAGCTGTTTTGGTCATAAATAGGGTAACGATTTCGGCTATTTTGGTCAGAAATAGGGTGTGGTTTTTGCACTCTTGTCTTGAGCTGGGTATGGTTTTTTTTTTTCAGATAAAGCTACTTTTTCAGGTCAGAATAGCGTAGGGAAAATCGCAGATTTTGGTCATAAATAGGGTGTAAGGGTTTTGGGAAGCCGACCCCACCCAATTATTCTGTGCGTACTTCATCTCCCTGGAACCGGGACAAAGCT
>OZ026604.1:3971966-3976966 GCA_964020085.1 Micromussa lordhowensis
GAGGGCCCATTAGCCCTGATACGCCATCAACGCCTGGAGGTCCCATCAAGCCAGGGACGCCGTTTGCTCCCGGCATTCCTTGCACGCCTTTAGACCCTTTCTTTCCCTGGATCCCAGGGTAACCTTGTGATCCTTTCAGGCCAGGAAATCCGTCAAATCCATCAAATCCAGGCGGCCCAGGCTCCCCTTTATCGCCTTTTACACCAATTCTACCTGCAAAAACAACAACTAATGCATTAACCCTGGTCCCAGAAGGATCCTATGTAAAAAGGACACGGGTGTCCGTCGTACCTTTTATAGGGGTCAAAAGCAAGTGTAGTACCTCTTAGCATGGTGTTCAGCCTCAAAGGGTCCACAGCTTTGGAGGCTCTTGCTCAGCTTTTGAGGCTTTTAAGGGAGCTTTTGCGGTATCTTTTAGTGTATTTTGCAGAAACAAGGCAGTGTCAGCTATTGTGTTGTTTTAGAATTGGTACCTCTCAGGGGTGAAAACATTTCAAGCCACGCCCACAAAACAGGACCTTGGTACCTCTTAGGGGTTCTTTTCAGAATTTCCGACGACCACCCCCGTCATTTTTATTGAGATTACCCTCTGAACCCTAGTTGGAGCTCGTAGAGGACTTGTCTTGCTATACTGCCTTCTGCATCCTTCGTTCTATTAGTTCATAAATTATATCTTAACTGCACACTCCCCAATGAGGCTTTCAAGGACCAAGGAAAACAAATGATGAAAATGAACATAACGTGGTTAAAAATCCCAACTGGCAGGAGGCAGACCAGTTGGCTATTTACAAACGTGGCAAAGAAACTGGACTTGGGACTGCTGAGAACAACACAACCTGGAACCAGGCAAGTGATCAGGAGAATAAAGAGAATATAAGAATTAAAGGAACTGTCCAATTCTGTCCAAGGGGGAAAGGTGCAATGAGGTTAACCCTATGTAAAGCACCAACCCATGAGACAAGACCAGACCACAACACCGGGAACTACGTGCCCTACTCTTTTCGATAAGTGTGTGGGTTCTTTAACGTCCCCTGCTAACCATGTAACATTGAAGATTCAGGAGAAGGGGCCTACGGTTTATAGTCCTTATCCAAGAAGACCTAAACGTCTAACCATTTTCGGATGAATTTACAAAGGCAGCACATTTTCCTCAGTTATTTTAAGACCCTGAGTGTTGGTCCGGTCTGGGGCTCAAACCCTCGACCTCCCGCTCAGCAGACTGGCGCTCTACCAACTGATCGAGCTAACCAGGCGGCGGTTAAAGGAGCTGAGACTTGATAAGATATAGTTGTTTGACTCACCTCTCTGTCCTTTTGTTCCTTTCTCTCCGGTATCGCCTTTTGCACCGCGCGGGCCAGGGGAACATATCTTGTCTGGAGGTGAACACAACTGAGATGCTGTTATAGAGCGGAGCTGGGTTTGAATCTCGCTACGGACATCTTCCAAGCTCATAGACCCAGTATCTCGACGATTTCTCTTGTTTGAATGGCTGCCTGCTGGGTAAAATAACACAAACAAAAACTAGACTCTTTTTCCAAACTCGCTTATTTGAGTTTAATTTGACTCAAGTTACGGACACCATGTTCCAAGGCCCTCTGTTTGCTTTGTTTGAGCACCTGGTTCTCTAGCCTGCGGGATTTCGTACCGGAGTGAAATTCTCGCCCCGGGGCGAGAACCGGGGTGAACCCACGCCGGGGTGACTCGCGCCGGCATAACATTTTGACAGCCGAGATGGTCTTATAATGAGTCCCCCATTCAATCTTCATACTTTTCCACTTTTATTATAAAACTAGGTATACCTATCGATAGAGTGCCAACGAGCGAATAATTTGTGCTATAATAAGGGGTTTATTAATACAGCATAAAGGATTTTTGGTTCTCTTCTGTTGCAAACATTACCGAGAGAAAATTATAACGCGTTTACCGGCAGGTAACGTTCGTCACGCAATCCCTGAATATCAAGAGTATTGGAATGTATCGCTGCTCGGTCGAACTTTCAGTTCAATATGATGGGCAAAGTCAAACTGAAAGTGAACACGCTAGTTTGATTGATGAACACGACTCGTTTAATTCTGTCGCAAAACAGATCCGATTTGTGTTTTGAACACTGGATTCGACTGTATGATAAACACGCTCGTTCAGTTGTGTTCGGAAACACTGCCGACTCAACCTTCAGTTCGATATGCTAGGTTTCAACACTGGATTTGCTCTAGTGGTTCGACTGGTGAACACAATCTTTCCAAAAAAGCTGCCCGATGGAACTTTCAGTTCGATATAGGTAAACAGAGAAGGAATACACTGTTTCGATTCATGAATTCGAACACGCTCAATCAATTCCGTGGTGAACACGCTGGTTCGTTTTCATGTCGATTTTGTGTCTTGGATTTGCTCTTGTCTAACAGTTTTCCTGAATATTCGAATTAGAAGAAGAGTTTTGTAAAGGGTGCGCTCCCCAATTGAACTTTCATTTCGATAAAGCGAGAGAGGAAACACGCTGGTATGTTCTGAGATTATGAAATTGTTCACAGTTGGATAAACACAACAGCAAAGAAAACAATGATATTCCACGAGACAAGTCTAGATGTAACGTGCCTCCTGATTGGCTAAAAACTACAATAGCTCGAATAGTTCCGTCCTTGCAATTGGCTCAAACTGAGCCATTGTTACATCTTACACCTTACAGTTACACTTTCAGAGAGCTCGATCGAGAATTTTTTCGCATTCGCTACTTGCACATAACCATAATCCTTTGCGCTTTGGGGGGTAACCAGTAGAAGAATGTATAGTATCATGACAAAAATTAGTTCGGTGAGCTCGCAAAACCAGCTACTAATGCTTAAAAATGCACCAGAATTTACCAAAATCATGATAGGAGAAATTTGTACTAGTTTATGACTAAATGAAGATAAATTTTTTTTTGGTCCATACATCGTCTTGTAATTTTACAGACGATGTATGGACAAAAAAAAAATTTCTCTACATTTAGTCATAAACTAGTACAAATTTCTCCTATCATGATTTTGGTAAATTCTGGTGCATTTTTAAGCATTAGTAGCTTGTTTTGCGAGCTCACCGAACTAATTTTTGTCATGATACCATACATTTCTTCTACTAGTTACCCCCCAAAAACGCAAGGGATTATGGGTCATGTGCAAGTAGCGAATACGCCATTCTTCGCGCGGCACTATTCTCTGCCGCCTCGCCAGCCGAGCGTCTTCGCTCGGCTGGCTCGTTGGCAATTATCAGTCTATTGATCATAACGCAACTGCGACACATTAATTCGAAAAGATAATTTCGTTATCCAGTGTGGTGTACCAGCCAGTTGGTTTCCTTAGCGTGTGAATGCTTTGGCAAAATCGGCCTGAATGAATGAAAAAGTGGCGTTGGGGTAGTAACGTGTAGCCAAGCCAAATGCAAGCAGGAAATGCACTGTAAACACGGTAATTCAGCAGCCGGAAGACTTGAAGGATAATGATCGAAGCGTTTAGGTGACCTGCGGGCGAAACAGGAAATCATATCCTGAAACAGGACACCTTTCTGCTCTGAACAGTGGGTCATAATGTTGCTCCTCGGAAATATAGTAAATACGGCGATTTATTGTCCTGATATGTATTTATTTGTATTTTTTGTATTTATTTGTTCCTCCAATCCCTAGATGGTACATAAGTAATTTTTATAAGGAAAGAAAACATATAGTGCAAATTTACAACACTTAATTGTCCTGATATAAATAACTGAGATTAAATTAAGAACTTAAAAAAGGATTTAGGGAATGGCTCAGTATTTTATGAGTCTATAAATGTCCAATCATTTCTTGATTCACAAAGGCAAAATTTAGCCTTCTCCTAACCTCCTAATTATAATCAACAACAAAATTTTATTCGTTTCATCTCTCATCACACGGACTAAGAGTAGCAAATAAATGTCTATCTTGATAGATCAGTTTTTGGCTGAGTGCAGCAAATTTTCTTATATGTTAAGACGATTTGAACCTTTAAATGTTGCCATTTTTCAATTTTGAAAACAAGGTGATACTGATCTAGTCCTAGAGAAAAAAATTTCACGTTTGTGAGTGTCCTCTAACTCTACAACGGATAGGTATAAACAGATTTGGTTTCATAATAACATATATAATGCCTGTCTACAGTGCACATATCGCGAATCCTGAAAAAATCGAGTTGACGTTGTAACGGTTTACAGTCTAGTAAGCCAAAGAAGGCAAGATATCTGCTTGAGCTGAGACTTACCCGAAGAAGGAGTTTTGCAGACTTCACTCAAGTCATTGACAGTCTCCTCAAGAGAAGTTAGACGTGTCCTCACTAACAACAGACCAACAAAAAAACCAACACAGATGGCAAACACCACAAGAAAGATCAACACTTTATAAAGGGCGCCAATTGAACTAGGTTGCTGTTTTTCTGGCTTGGTAGTAGCTTCCATTCTTCCCGGCTTTGCAGCAAATGATCGCACTATTTCGTGCCCAGACAATAACTTGGCTGGATGAGAGAGATCGGTATATATAGCTCAACAAACACCATGGGGCATAGATTGAGAACTCTCCAGATTGGATAATGCATTATTGATTGACAGACTGATAGAGCAATTGATACATTGGTCGCTGAAAAGGAACATCATCGGTAGCACTACTTCTGCTCTCAGTGATTTGATTTTCTTGTTGACAGCCACGCTCGTACACTTAGTTGTTTTGCGTTCTTCCCTACAGATTTTTCTCAGATTTCCCTACGAGGAAAGGAGCTGAGACTGCTCGCAATCTAATCGGAGCGTTATTCAATTAGGCTAACCTGAGTGGTCTTCAGGCTAACTGGAGTGCGTTCACTCCGATTAGCCTGAATAATTGTGTTCATGGTTAGCACTCGATAATGTAAATAAAACGATACCGTGTCTGTTTTAAGCCCTCAGTATGCAGTCTGCATTTTACCGCCGTTAGTCTTTATTTTACGACTGGTCTGCAGTCTGTAGTCTGCAGTCCGCAGCTGTCT
>OZ026604.1:3981966-3984466 GCA_964020085.1 Micromussa lordhowensis
CAAAAATGCTGAAGCCATCATTTTTCTGCAAAAGGAGGAAAAGATATTTCTTCACAGAATTCGCCACTACATACAGAAAAGAAAACACATTTATAAAGATCTTTAAACTGCATGGTAAATGTGTGGTAACATAAAAATGGTAATACTCACTTGTTCTTTGCTGGTGTTAAACATTTCAGCAACTTCGTGATTACCACACGTGGTACGTATCGTCTCGTACATGTCTGTAAGGAGCGGTCCTGGGGCGTAGTTTAAGACTCGTACATTGGGCTGCAAGATTACAACACAGAGTACTGTCAAAGACATTAGTCACGTACATTAGCACATTGAATCAAGACAAATACTCAGGAATTAAGTTTACCAATTTGTACCTCTCTATGGAGATGCTTTATAAAATATGCTTCTCACATGCTTTACAATAAGCGCGCATTTCCGAGTTACCTAAAGCCTCTCTTTCAAAGCGAGGCCTGGTGCACAACCATTCATATGAAAATGAGTTTAATTTGCATGTGAATGAAATCTCATTTTCATATGAAAGGATGTGCACCAAGACTCGCTTTGAGAAAGAGGCTAGAGGTAATTTGGAAATGGCCTATTGTTTTTACAGCATTGCCAACTATGCATGTGATAAGACGGGCATGTTTAAAACACAAAATGGCGACATGACGGAATGGCACTTAACCATGTGGGATACGGTTAACCCATACAATTATTGAGAGCTAACCACCTTCAAGGCACTGATATTTAGGCTAACCAAAGCGCTGTTTAGGCTAACTGGAGTGACATTTCGTCATTTCGCCATTTCGTGTTTTATACACGCCCTGATGAGACAAAAGGGGGAAATTCTGAAAAAAACTTCATAATTTTAAATTTTCATTATTTGGCAAGCTAAATCTTGAATTACAAATTTTGAATTTCCAAATCATTTGTCGACTTCATAGGACTCCCCTTCTGCGTGGCACCATTTCTCTCATTCAATTTAATTTCCGTGTTTGCCTCTTCTAGAAACTCTTAACTAGTGAAAAAGGCAGACTCACACCCAGTCACTATTTATGTGTTTTGGGAGAGAGAAGATAGGATACTACCGGTAGGTGGATTAAGACACGTAGGGTGGGTACACCTCACTCGATCCAACCGCTTTCTCTTTGAAACAATCCAGTCTGACTTGTAAATAGCGACTGGGTACAAGACTATCAAAAAGGTACATGTACCATGTCACTGCTTGGTCCAGGTGTAAGTTTCATCTATTTTTGAGCCAAACTGGTTGGTTTGTTGAACACTTTCGTGTTCCAATCATGGATCAACTAGCAGTCCTCAAGCATGCATTATTGAAGCAATAAATCAGCGCTTTTCCAAGTTTGCATAGCCTCATCTAAACAAGGGGAGAGTTGGGAAAATTTGAGACAGTTATGCAAACCCGAGACGTACTCAAGTGTTTGCATAACTTTCAAGAATTCTCCCAACCCCCGAGTGTTTAGATGAGGCAATGTAAACATGGAAAAAGTGCTCTGTTGCTTTTATAAAAAAACATTACCTCTTCTTTAGCCAGTACTTGACACATCATATCCCGAGCTGCTTTACCAGTGCAGTATAATGAGAAGTAAGGAAAAGCTTGCACAGCCATGAGGGACGACACATTAACTACTGTACAACTTGCTTCTTTGAATTGTTGAAGAAACTTTGACCTAGAAAAGGAATCTGGTTACTACATAATGCCAAACAGACAAAAATAACAAGGGATAAAAGGTCCGCTTCAGGGTAACTGTTCCATTATCACAGAGGGTACCAAAGTTCTGTAGCATTAAAGAATATATTTCCTACTCTTCCCTAGATGAGATGCTACTCAGGCACAAGGTTGCCCCTTACTTTAAATTTGCAAGTACTTATTTCTAAACCCAAAAGCTAGGGACTGTGGAGGTATTAAAGGTGTCCAGAAACACAATGCAATGGCCCAGGCCACGGCTGGAACCCATCTGCTTCAGCCACTGCATCTCCATGATACAAGTATAAACCAACATAATATATAATCAATTAGAAAATATTGGCTTTGTGTTATCACAGTGTTGTCATGCCATTACATCTTAAGCTTGCAGTGCCTTCTACTTATTCAGGCCACAGTGATTACCGTAAACGTCCATGTATAAGCCGCACTCTTTTTCACAAAATTGAAGCCAAAAATCAAGGGCGCGGATGTTAGTTAAAGATGTTGAAAATTCAAACAAAAAAGAAGGTACAGCAAATAAAAATTCACTTTCTTTAGACTTGATAAATGTGAAAGATGGCAACAACTTCTATGTGGGTGTTTCAAAACTTTGATTGTTTGTCCTTGTTTGTACGTTAAAAGCAATACAACTCTACTGGAACTTCAAATTTTACCGGTTTCAGTTTTTCCAAAATCTGTGCTTCCAAATTGGGGGTGTGGCTTATCTACAGATGCGGCTTATACATAGACGCTTACGGTAGTAAACAAACAAGCATGTGAATAATAAAGGTATTTCTT
>OZ026604.1:3986966-3994466 GCA_964020085.1 Micromussa lordhowensis
ACCACGACTAGCTCCAGATATTAGACAGCATGTTTTCGATCCAGACTCGAACATCGTGCATATGCAGTCGTCCCTCACGAAAAAACAAGACGGAACACAACCTCGTCCCCAGGGTCTTCTCACACTCTGGAAACTTAGCAGCCGCGCAGTCAAGCGAGGGGTTTTTCTCGGAGTTGAACATGTGAACTCCGATTGGCTAATCCGAGCATAGTTAAAGTAAAATTTAGAAAAATGGGAAACGCTCGCCGCTCGTTTTTTTTTTTTTTTTGAGCAATATGCCATCCTTTTAAAATGGCCTGATAAAATTCGCTCCGGTGTTTCAACTGTTGAGGAAACTAAACAGCAAGTGCAAGTGCCTTGGAGCCAAGGCTGGCTCATAGCTGCCGGAGCTTATCCCGGTATCTGTAGCATGAAGCGGCTAGAAGTATTTCTACTTCCCCTGGACGGGATGCTAGTCCATCGCAGGTCACTTCCCCGCAATTTTGTTAGGTTTCCCCAACAAATAGCAGGTACCCATTTATACACCTGGGTGGAGAGAGGCACTGTGAGAGTAAAGTGTCTTGCCCAAGAATACAACACACTGTCCCCCAGGGCTCGAACCCGGACTGCTCGCTCCGGAGTCGAGCGCACTAACCATGAGGCCACCGCCTCCCACACGAAACTAAACAGCAGTTAGCCATATTTTATCTGCGTTTTTCCAGAGTAGATACAAAACCAAACTCATTTGACAGCCGGTCATTTATCTTCTGTCTTTTCAATCGAAAATATTTGGAAACATAGCGCCTGAGTTTCTGTTGCGACGCCTCTGAATCAAACTGAACGATATAAATCTTATTTATATTCGATTAGATAGCCAAGGGAGACGATCTTCACGCAAAGTTGGTTTAACTCGTTAGGTAGTCTGATATATCTACGACCACCCTTGAAGCTACAAGCAAAAACTTGGTTCACGTCGTTTGTAAATGATATTCTAAAATTCATCTGCGCATGCGAGGTAGCATTTTTGCTCCACTGTAGTCGACCGCCGAAGACTGTAATGTTAAGCTCATTTAATTTAAAGTGGCCATTATCAGAGCTCATTTAATTTGACAGTCTCTTGATGTAGTGTAAGTTAACTTTCACTACAATTAATTGTCCTTGAAGATTGTTTTCACAGCTTCATAGTCAATGGGTAACCTTCAAAAGGGAGCGGTGCTAATTCGGACACTCCATGTAAACAAACCATCAGTTATCGTGGCCACAAAATCAGCCGGTTCACGACTCCAACTAACCTCATAATTCTCTAGTTCAGCGAGCTGGAAATCTTCTTTGACATGGCGTTTGCGTGGTATAGTGTAATTGTTTACTTAGCACCCACGGGTGAAACGGGTAACCTGTCGGCTTGAGGTCCCTGTTTGTTGGACGGAATAAGGACAGAGGGAGGACTGCTTTTTCACATGCTTCCCTGAGATTTTGAGAACATAATTTAAAAGATTGATATTTTAATGCGTAATCTAACCAGACTACTTACTCCCGGACAAAAGAAAATATTTTATGAGGGGAAAAATCGTCGCGCCATCCAGGGAGTCTTGTATATTTCTTTGGGATGTAATCCAGTCGGAACTCATTCAATGGAAGACTACGTCCAACACATTAAGGAAAAAGTGTTTGAAATTGAGATCATTTCTTCACAATGCGTTAAAGAAGAAATCAACCATGAAAAACTCTTTTGACTGCGCCAGCAATTAACATAACTTCCAAAAAAATTGCAAACAATCCTACAAATTCAATTAACGCTTAGTAAATGAATGCGGAATACAAACGACAAACAAATTTATAAATGCTTCTTTCAAGCATTCATTGTGTCCTTATATCTAAAGTGCAGTTTACAAAAAATTGTTAAGGCTAAAGTTGAATGGGCAAACTGCGAGTTTGATTACCTCTTCGCACAGAAGTTCACAGATTTTTAGTTCAACGAAGCGTTGTGCAATTTCAATACAGTATAAGTCTTTTTTGTAACTTAAAATTGCATTTAAATCTCATTTCTAGGCTATAAACCATTTGCAACGGCGCGCACGTGTTAATGACGTCAGTTGAAAAGGCGCAGTTTGAAAGAAGCGCGGCCTTGCGTGAAAGTCCGACGTCGACCTTCAATTAGTTTATTTAGCCCCGACACTTAAAAGTCAAACTAGTTTAATTTGATTCTAGACAGCTAGCTATACATGCGATTCCACACTCAGTGCGCAGCGAAACTACAATATTTATCATTTCTGTGATTGAACCACAGTGTGTGGTCTTGCTAAGCGTAGCGGAAAAACACGCTCAACGGCACGCATCATCGCATATCGCTTGCAAACGTTTCACGAATGTTAATAACGTAAAACGTCAACTCTCGACAGACTTCAAGCTAATAAAATAGCCCAAGTAAGTTCTAAGTCCATGTTCAGTCATATGCACGAAAAATTCTTGTTCTGGCTCACTGACGAGAGGAAATTACTTAGGCCCTAGAGCTCTGTGCACAAGGAATCTAGGATATAGAAAAACTAAGTGACCTGTAATTTTGTTTAAAACTATAGCATAACCGTTATAAAGAAATTTCCTAAGATACAAAATACAAATTTCCCCATTTTTATTTACCAAAATATTTCCATGCACAGTCACCCTTTGTTGATAATTCTTACTATTCTCCCACTTCTTCACACTAAATCAATAACGTGAGGAGAATTCAGATGTGGATCTCTGTTGGTGTTAACCGTTAAAGCGACCGATATAAGGTATCGCTATTCGCTTTTCCGTTAACAATTCCCTTGTCGAGTTTGCGCGGTGTTTTTTTTTCCTCTATAATGACAGTTTTTCCCTGTTTGTGACATTTCAACTGACATGACTCACGGACATACGCAAAAGAAAAAGCAAAAATAAAAAATAAAACCACTTGTGTTAATTAAAATCACTTAAACTTGTGTTGAGGTCTTTCTGCTCGACAGAGCATACATGCCTTGAGTAGCACGTCACGGCCCAGTGAACACCGTGATTTATTAATGAACAGGTCGTGAGCCTCTATTCTTAATCGATTTCCTTTTGTTTTGCTTTCCATTGTGGCATTGTGGTCGTGTTGTTGAAGTAATCCAATTCGAAATCTCCTTGTACTTTGTAGCGAGAAAACAGTGGTGTTTGTGGTTAAATCGTTTTGGGCCGAGACACGTCAAGTTTGAATCGAAGAATCAAAACCACACTACGTGGTCGATTTGAAAATGACTGATTTGGCGGGCAAAACGTCCGGCGATGTTAAACTTGCCATCGGCGAGAGAGAAATGGGCGAGGGGTTAGAATCCTGCGAGAAGAACTTCGAAGAGTTTGACTTTAAGTGCGGGCAAGGTCCCGCGGCAGAATCACTTCTGAGGGAAACTATAAGTCAACTTGAAACGGCTTTACGCGAATCGACGAAACTACTCTCGCAACGCGACAACGAAATTAACTCTTTGCGAAACGATCTCGGCCTGTGCCGAGGGGACCGGGAAAATGACATTAGCGCAACTCTGGAAGAGGAAGTAAAAACATCTCAGAAGCGGGTTATCGATCTGGAAAAGGTTATACAACAGCTTCAACAGGAAATCGCCATGTACAAAGCTGAAAGGGAGAGCTTGGCAGCGAAGGAACAAGAGCACGAAGGGAGTGTGGCTGGCCAAACTTGTTATTGTGGATCTCTGTGTGGTGCCATGAAAGAAATGGTAGAATTAAAGAACAAACTGCAGGTAACAGAGCAAAAGTACAGCAATCTAAAGCGCGCGTTCAAGAGCTTGGAACGAAGTAAGGTCAGGGTTGGGGTCGCTCATCGTGATAGCCCCTGTACTATCAGTTAAATGGACAAAATTAAGAAAACAAACATGCCATATATTACATGACTTAATACACTGTAATAACAAATCCATGTTTATTTAACCTCTTGTTAAAGACAATGGGAGGGCCATAGAGAGAGTTTTTACTCGGGAGCTTAATTATATATATATCTCAAAGGTTATATTGTAACCTCCAGGGCGTGCCAACGTAATAATACGGCCTGTTTCATGACTAACGCCTCCTCGCGGCTTTTGGTTGTTTTTGGCGGGAAAAGGTGACACAAGTGAAACCTCTGATGGGTCTGTGAACACCCGCCACCTGCCGTGCACAGGCAGTAGTTATTCAGAGATAGCTTTTGTAGCAATATTAACCCCTATACCACACTCGTTTAATACCAAATTATAATAAATTATAACAGAGTTGTTGAAAGGAAATCGAACGAAAACGGCCGGAGGTGAAACGGAGGAAAAACGAAAGCATTTGTAACCGAGATATCTGAAGGTCAACATGTCTCCTGTATAAGACTGATATTTGTAGCCAGCCGTCCACTAGATCCTAAGAAATAGCATTTCTAGGACAAAACATATATACATGGAAAGTTATTAACTACGTGTATGTTATCCCGGCAAAACAAACAATGTCTAGATGCAACTGAGTCATTTTTAAGTTTTTTGTCAATATTAATCAAGATCGATAAATACCATGTGTCATTTACTAAATCGACAGCAAACACAGGTTGTTTATTTTTGAGAAACATCTATAAATCAAAGTCAGCAATCAAATCGCAACAATATGGCATGAGTTACTGGTTATTGTATATAACTGATTATCATTGAGAGAATGAATAATTCTCTCTTGACAGTCATGCGTTCTTGCAAAGTTGTGGAGTCATCTTTTAATTGCATAATCGCTTATTTAAAATATAATTTTAAAAAATCAACTTAGCATTCTGCTGATTAAGCTGCTCTTCTGTTAAGTAAGCAGATATTTACAGTTGAAGAGTGTTAAGGTTTTAGTTATGCAAGAGCCCAGTCAGTAGCTTAGTTCCATAGCTAGTGAAAAGTTATAAGTGAAACAAAGTCCTAGACTGACTACTCGACGAGAGTTTTAGTCGAAGAATAAACACAAACACCATCAATCCCCGCTTCCAGTAAAATTCATTTACTCTAATTAGTTATCACTGCTCAAATATCATAACAAACACTCCTGAAATTTCACTTTTGGACAAAGGCCTATTTTATTTTTGGCAAGACCTTCAATTCATTCGAACGCGTATTACAAACACAAAACACGAGTCTTAGCGTTCATTCAACATATACACTAGGGAGTTTAAGAAAACCAGCATGGACGGCAACGGGAAAAGGGGACGTCGCTAAACACAATATTGAATGAGCAGAACAATGGCTGTGTACATGCGTTATAATTCTTGGTACATTTCTTTCCTTCGTCTGCAAAACAACAACGTGAAATGACCAAATTCTACGTTGCCTGGAGAAGATGAACCACGACGGCTAATTTGTTTCAATTTTCATTTCTACTGAATTTATCGCTGTGTCCCAGATTCAGTTCGTGATAGTTTTGAAAGTGATAAACAAAGTAGATGACTTTGATTCATTTTTAATCGACGTTGTCCACGGGTTCAACGTCGTTGTTACTTAAACTCCCTACTAACTCGAGTTCTATCAGGTAGTGCCTAGTTCAGTTCAGGTGAAAGAGTAACATCTCTAGGTAGAGAGTTTTTTTATCAGTTATCATGCATCGCTAGTGAAAGTCAAAAACATTTCTGTAACAGACTTCACTGACATGTACGACAAAGGCCTATCTTACAACTAAGGCCTATTAAATCTGCTTTAAAACAATAAACAGAAAACATTTGTTGAGTACTGGATGCTAGTTTAAAAGGGGAAGTGATTTCAAGGTCTACAGATCTAATATACTGGAGCACTTTGGATAATCCGTTAAAACTATCAATCGATGGCGCCATAAAAATCGAGCTGGTACGAGCTGTTAGACGATGGGTCATTATTACAGAAATTTATCTCGACTATTTATCTCAGTATTTCCTTGTTCGGGCTCACTTGCTATTGAAGTTCAAGTGCTACATTTAAGAAGTTTTCAAAAACTCATTGTTGTTTGTTGTCTACTTTGGTAAATAAGCCGTGAATCATGAAATGAGATATCCATGCTGGAGGTCGGAGGGTTGTCCAATATACACGATCCGTAACGGGTCGTCAAACCGTCTTCGATCCGTGACGGATCGTGACGGCTCGTCTCTTTGTGTCAGATCGGGATAGACTTAGAAATTTTTCATGGTTTTGCTATGGAGAGGGGAAAATATGTAGGCGGATCGTCCCGATCGGGACGGATCGTGACGACCCGTCACTCTGTTGACGGATGGTGACGGTTCGTGACGGTTTGTCTTTTTTCGATAGACTTAGAAAATATTCATGGCGGTGTAATGGTGTGCGAGGAAATTTCAGCGGATCGTCCCGATCGGGACGGATCGTGACGACCCGTCACAGTGGTGACGGATGGTGACGGTTCGTGACGGTTAGTCAGTTTTCGATTGACTCAGAAATTATTCATGGCGGTGTAATGGTGTGCGAGGTAATTTCGGCGGATCGTCCCGATCGGGACGGATCGTGACGACCCGTCACAACGGTGACGGATGGTGACAGTTCGTGACTGTTTGTCAGTTGGCGATGTTGATAGAGAATAATCATTGCGGTGTATTGGTGTGTGACGAAATGTCGGCGGATCGTCCCGATTGGGACGGATCGTGACGACCCGTCACTCTGTTTTCGGATGGTGACGGTTCGTGATGGTTTGTCTGTTTTCGATTGTTTTAGAAAATATTCATGGCGGTGTTATGGTGTGCGAGGAAATGTCGGCGGATCGTCCCGATCGGGACGGATCGTGACGACCCGTCACTTTGTTGACGGATGGTGACGGTTCGTGACGGTTTGTCTGTTTTCGATCGACTTAGAAAATATTCATGGCGGTGTAATGGTGTGCGAGGAAATGTCGGCGGATCGTCCTGATCGGGACGGATCGTGACGACCCGTCACGGTGGTGACGGTTCGTGACGGGTTGCAGTTGCCGACTTTGAACAGAGAATACTCATTGCGGTGTATTGGTGTGTGAGGAAATGTCGGCGGAACTCTGCAATTCTTCTTGAACTGAATGGATCGGTTTTACTCGATAAAAATGTGCGGATTGGTTTTTTGCGAGCTTGTGCCAGTGTGTTGTGGATTTAGAAAATATTCATTGCGGTATTATGGTTTGTGATGTAAATGTCTTCACGGCTTATTACGATTAGTCAGCTTTGACGGATGGTTTTTGTTGGGATATTTGTCTGTTAGTGAGCCATTTTATCATTTGCGAAATGTTGTGGTGAGCAAAATTATTTCAGTGCAATTACCGAGTTCGATTGCGTAACATGAAATGTTATCTGTAGTGCCCCTGTCAATACATATTTGCATATGGAAACAAAAGGGGAATAATTTACGTTTAGACCAACAAGCTTGCTACACATAAATAAACGAGATTTCTTCCCATCTGGTACGAGAGTTATGCATAGTTGGAAAAAAGGAATATTTATAGCGAATTATTTTACAGTTGGGGGCAAGGAATCTAAGCATTGGGTCGCGGCCAAACAGTTTTGTCCATGCTTTGCCGCGTAAA
>OZ026604.1:3996966-4041966 GCA_964020085.1 Micromussa lordhowensis
GATTGATAATTTCTTTCGCTCCAAACGGGTCATATTGTCGCTCACGCTTAAAGAACGAGCTATACATGTATGTCTGGCTAGTTTGTTGCGGCAGTATCCGTCGATTGATAATTTTTTTCGCTCTAAAGGAGTATTCACACACCTTCGCTCTTTATTTGTGTTAGCCTCATCTTTAGCGTGCTTCTTTGTTTACACTTTGGGCGAAATTTGTGGTCGCTCTTTTTTTAGAACGAGGAATCGCACACTTCATTCGCCTCTTTGTGTATTTGTGTTGGCGGCAAGTGTGGGCGAAATTTGTGGTCGCTACTTTATTCGCTTGTTATTTGTGTTCGCCGCTTGAGTGTTTTTATGCGAAAGTTTGTAGCCGCTCTTGTTCTAGAACGAGTAATATCCATACACTCCATTCGCTTGTTATTTGTATTCAACTCGCCGCTTGAGTGTTTGGGGGTTTCGTTATGTTTATGGGCGCCTTCTTTTAGAACGAGGAATCTTGTAGTCACACACCTTTTCTGGCTGTTTATTTTAGTTCTTTACGCTTATGCGAAAGTTTGTAGCCTCTCTTGTTTTAGAACGAGTAATATCCACACACTTCATTCGCTTGTTATTTGTGTTCGCCGCTTGAGTGTTTTGGGGTTTTGTTATGTTTGTGGGCGTCTTTTTTTTAGAACGAGTAATATTCACACACATTTTCGCCTGTTTATTTGTGACGGGTCGTCACGAGCCGTCTCGGATCGTCGCGGTCCGCGCCAACTTGGCGACCCGTCTCGGATCGTCACGATCCGTCAACTTTTTCAGGGGTAGGTGTACACTACCTGAAGTTCACTTCCGCTATCCCTTTTCGCGACATGACTTCCGGTATGACGGTCGAGAACGATTCGTGACGGGTCGGCAATCCGTCACGATCCGTCGCGAATCGTCACCCCTTTTGCGACCCGTTACGGATCGGGTATATTGGACATGAGTGGGAGGTCGCGAAAAACAACATAGCAAACTTCAGTGGTAATTCAGTGTGGGAACTTTGTCAGACTGATCGATTAAGGTGACCGTTATCACATCATTATTTCCCCGGGTCTTTTTTTAGCTCTCCCTTCAACCTTACGATATAGAGAAACATTTTTCTCGATAACGTTATCTTGCATAACAAATTACTACCAAAGTTCACGTGACGGTTTTCACCGGGACTTTCATAGCCTCGTGACCAGTGCTTCTCCAAATTTCTACAGGAAAAGTCCTTGGAACTAGTAGGTTGGGGCTTTCAGACGTTGTTTTGATACCAAGTGATAACGCTTTTGTGCATAGGAAAAAAATAGAACTGTGGGTATCCATGCTACGGAAATCGTTTTACTGATATGTATATATTTGGGCGTTTTAATCCTTTAGCGTTCTCAGTCAAGAACAGTCAAATAAACCGGTGGTTTTCTTTCGTAATTGGGTCTAAAATCCCGCAGCGGTCATTATCACTAGTGTGAATGGAAGTCGCATCTTAATAGTACTTGAACCTGCCCTTGAATAACAAAGTCAAGCTTCATTATTGCCTAACGGAAGCTACGTCGCATCTTGAAAAATTTAGCCTAAGTTTTTCAAGTTCTTCGTTTCCAATCCTTGTTAGTCTACTCCATCCTTAACCACCCTTGTTTCTGGACTAGAATTTTATGTTCTTTTGTCTAGTATGTAGTGTATTTCAGTGTATTTGACTGTTTCATTTGTTGTAAATAATGTTTGTCTGCTTTTCAAATAAAGCTTTAATGTAACCGCAAAAAAAAAAATCCTTGTTTCTTTATGGTTTATTACAGTCTCTGAATTTTTTTATTTTTTTCAGTAGTGAATGACAATTTTCGGGTTTCGTGTAATTGTGTATGTGGCCAAAACAACTTAAGGCGGGGGTACACGTGAATTTAAGCGGTGAAATTTTGGTAAGTTTAAAGAGAGGTTGAAAGGGAAAAAAAGGGTTATGGAACACCACCAGACAGTTGCCCGACCGCACAATGGCACCCCAGGTTGTTGGGCAACTGTTTGGAGTGTATGTACCAATTTTTAATTTCAAACTCTAATTTTAAAACAACAACAAATCTTCAAAATGTCCTATTTCCATCAATTTTACTAATCGTTTGAGAAAAACATTTCTCTCCAAATATACCTAAAAATCACCAAAAAATTTACAAAACAACCCAAAACATAGATATGTGAGATGAGCAGAGAGATTCTTGATTGCTTGAAACGTAAACGAGATATTTGCATTAAAAACATAATACCCAGCCAAAATACGGCTTTCATGTTTCCCTTCGCCTTAAATTAAATTCAGTGACTGCACACTGAGCTTAAATAAATGTACAGGATACATTTCTGGAAGCGGGAGAATGTAACATTGTGTCACTAGTATTTTTACGAGTTGTGCCGTATCTTGACGAGCCTGTAGGACGAGTGAAAATACAAACAACTATTATAAGACGAATTATTGTAAACAGTTTTTGTACGTACTCCTCTTTATGCGCTACACAAGCTTGGCCCGACTTACCTAGCAACCTTACCTGGCGCTATGAATTAACAATCAGAAGTGTCAGAGGTGGCCCGATAAAGCTGACATTTTAAATCACCCTTCCAGCCACGCAAACTCGTTCCCAATGTCTTTCACGCATAATCTCGTTCCCAGATCTCTTGTGGACATAGCCGAAGGCGAGATCTGGCAAAGTAAGAAAATTTGCCTTCTTGATTGGCTGCTCCATTTGACTCCTGTCCAATCCCCTCTTTGAAAATTTACGGGTTTTCCGCGGCCAACTTGAATGTGTCAAATGTAACAAATATGGCGCGGTCAACGAAATTTTTAACGTTTGATAAAAACTTGTGCCGTCTTTGTGGTAACACAACAAATACCAAGCAGAGGTTCGCCTTTTTTCGGATCACGGAAAAACCGTAAAATTGCAGCGCTTGATAAGCGATGTCCATGGCCAACGTCCACAGCGACGAGGAAGGATGCTGCTAACAATATTTGCTAGCTAACTTTAACCCTCAAAACAAACTCACAACTAAATCAATTCTCTGCCTGACCCTAAGCTAACATTAAAATACTGCAACGTTGCTTAACCTATAAATTTTACGCCCCTGAGTCAGTCTTCTGACTCTTACTGTTCCTCCATTTTGGAAATTCATGTCCCCTGTCACATTCCTGACAGGTGGTCACGTGGTGCAAATCGGATTTGGCCAGATCTCGCCTTCGGCTTCGTCCACAAGAGATCTGGGAACGAGATTATTTCACGCATTCATGTCCGCCATCTTGAATCTAAATGTCTGTAATGCAAAGCCCTGGTGACTAGGTTACCACCCGTGCACTGTAATGTTTGCTGTAATGTTCGGTGAACGGGTGACCGTTCCCATAATCCTCCCCAAGGACAGGTACTTCCGGCTAGCCACGAGCACGAGCGGTCAACAAGTCTCTTTTATCGCTCTTTGTTCATATCAAAGCACATCAACCACTGATTCGCCACGTGATACGGTTAACCAAATTACCATTTCTCTTGAGAGACACGTTTTTATGTCTTTGATGGAGAATTCTCCTATTCAAAAGGACGGGAAGACTGCTAAAAATATTACCCATAACTTGGACGACTTCGAGATTGATTTCTTTGAAGATGACTCTGACAAAGAAGAGGAAGATGTTGATACACGGCGAGACACAAAAGATTTCCTCCCTGATACGGTTTCTGTAACCTCGAATTCTTTATTGAGAGCCACCATTTGCGAGCTTGAGCGAGCGCTGAAAGACACAAGAAGGCTTTTATTCGAGAGAGACAAGGAGAGTAGCGCCTTACGGCAAGAGGTTGAAAAAGCACGCAAGGACCTTTACAAGGAGCAACAAGCGAGGAAAAAACTTGAGCTAGAAAATGAATCCAACGCGGAGAAATCTCGCAAAGAAGAAAATGAGAAATCTCAACTACGCGAAGAGATCAACGAGCTGAGAGAAAAACTGCGGGAATTTGAAAATCCGCAGCAAGGTGGCGATCCGGAAGAAATAGTTCCTTGTTGTTCCTCCATGCATGAGTTGGTCGAGTTACAACGTAAATTGAAAGAAACTGAACAACAAGTCGAAGATTTTAAAGTAAACAACCAAACTGGAAGCGAGCATAAAGCTTTAGCCACTAGGCACCAGGCCACTGGGAGTGCTGGTGCGAACTCAAAGAATCAACACAAACAGGCACAAAGAGAAATGCAAACTCAATTGAAAATGAAATTTCTGCGAGATGCGTTTTTCTACTACATGATCGATTTTCACGCTGACGAGCAGATGAAAGCGATTTTAGCAATTTTGGACTACGAGGACAGGCGAGAGGATATTATTATAGAAGCACATAAAATGCGGAGGCAAGGAAAGAAATTTACAGTGACAGAAGTTTCCAGTAGATCATTAACGTTTGTTCAGGAAGAAAAACTTTAAATATGTCATTCAATTTGTTAAAAATATTACCTCATGAAATTCCGTTATATTATCTCGCCATAAATTAAAGTAATTTTTAAGTGCCAGCTATTTCTGTATGTAAAAAAATGCTTTTATTGATACAATGATGTTTGCAGGCACTTCTTGCCTCTCTCAAAATAAATATTTTTACTTAGAGCTATAAATTAAAATTATTTTTGTAGGGAGTTTGTTCAGCTATATCAATGCCTGTCATATCTGGATCTACCTTTCATCAGATTTCCAGAAACAAGAACGTTTTAGTCAAAAAAGGAACTCTGGTTGAATCAAAGCAAAATTTGTAAGCCTACAATAATTTACATATACGCGGCGTGTTATATGTCGATTTGAAATGTTTCAAAACAGATTTATAGTTTATATTCGCAGTTTTCCTCGAGCTACGCTAGTGGAAAATTGCTCCTTGGCAGTCGTGCAACGTCTCTCACTGGAGACGGCATTTAATATTCACGAAAAGGGATTTACAATTCCAAAAACCATGCCACATTGTAAAAAGTGAAAAATATGAAACATTTTGTTCTCCAAGTATTCAATTTGGCGCCAAAAATGGGTCGCCCGCGTTTGGCAACTTCCTTTACGATCGCTGTCGCAACGTGGTACTGTATAATTTTTGTGTCATTTTGAATATAACTTCCTGTTTTTGACAACAGCATTAGAAAAGACTATTATCGTGTCCGTTCGATATGAAAGCTCGGTTTTGACCACCCCTCGAACTGCGGGCGCAGCCACCGTATTCAACAAGGAAGTTTGGCAGGAGACCAAACAGGCAAATGCCCCGGCATCCCTTTCCAGCTATTTTATTTATCGTAAGCACAAAAGGTGGGTGTGGTTTTAGCCTTATAGATCGTTTTCACGTGACGTCATCACTTTCTAAAATCTTAAACTAAAGATCCACCAAAGTTTTCATCCTCATCAGGTATAAGAGGTGACATATTTATATCTGTTTACAACTTTACAGCTCAATAGCGTGCTTCGTTTGGAAACCAGAGCATTTTGAATTTCCGGGTTATGGAGGTGCGTGACACAAGGCTACGATCAAATTTGTTGAAAAATATATACTTATCTAATGATTTTGAGCCCTGTTAAAAGCTAGAGCATTAGGAAAAGTGCTTATGTAAATACTTGTTTTTTCAGTGCTGATAATCAGTCGCCTAGAAAGCCAAAGTAAGTTCCAGATGTTTGTACTACTTTCCGGCCGCCATATTGGTGTACCATGGAGGTACACCAATATGGCGTTTTCATACTGGGCTCTGTAAATTTCTGCGAAACGTTTCGACGAATATCTGAAGTTTGGGGAAACGCACAGGGCTAAAACTTGGAGAAGTGTCTTATTTTTTTATCTTCTATAACATCACAATTTCTCAGCTTTTTCCACTGGATAGTTTTCGATTTATTTTTTTATTGCGTGACAGTGAAAACGATCTATACAACTTTTCTTATGTAAACACATTTGGCCTTATTTGCAGCCCACCTCTCTTCTGTACCTGAATACCACGTCTAATACATACAATACTGACTCTAGGGCTTTCCACAAAAGTACTCGGGAACTTTTTGGCAACTTCTTGTATTTCAAGCAACTTTTTTCGTTTCGAGCAACGTTTTGCATTGTGAGCAATTTCTAAATTTCTATCAATTCTGGGGAAACGGCGCAGCTTTTAGTGCTTGAAGTGGCCGCCCCTTGCTTCCATATTTCAAACTTTTTGGGATGTCAAAAAAACTTTTTTTTTCTACGGGTTTTTCAAAATTCAAAACGGCGGACCAAGATTCACATCTCGACTGACTCGAGTGTCTCAGGTGAAAAATTTTTACAAAATTAATATTAATATTGATGCGTAGTCTTTACTCATTCAGTTTTGGGTTCTAATTAAGAAAGTTATTTAGCAACGCTGGTTACACCGCAAATAGCACAAAAAATGCTTAGAAATTAAATATTTCTTTTGTTGTACTTTTTCATCAAACCAAATGAAGGAGGAGAGCAACAACAATTTTTTTGTTGTTGTTGTTTTTGGACCAACTTTTGAGCAACTTTAGTTACACAAGGCAGCTTTTGACGTTTTTTGAGCAACCTTTGAACAACTGTTTGAGAAATCGCGGGCAACGTTTTGTGAAATTTCGAGTAACTTGTGCAAAGCCCTACCTGATCACTCTGTACATCCGCGCATATTCCACTACAGATGGTTACCGGGATATTGAATGGATGCCATTCCGGTTGTGTTAGCAATTTCCGCCAGAAGAATGTGTTAGAAGATAAACTCAATTTGTTTCCGATTTAAACTCTGCTTCTTATCGCAACAACGCACGATATTAAAGTGATTTTCCAATCTCTTTTTAGCCGATAACGGATCAGTGTAGAAATCAAATGCAAATGGAAATTAAACGTTTAAACTGCTGATAGGATGAAGTCTCCCTGGAGAAGGGTGCTGATGTTATCTAGCTCTTAGCGGGTCCTTACCCGCGGGACCCGCTTTATTGTTTCGTTCTTCTTTTTTTTGCTTGGGGCCGACAAAGAGAGCTATTTTAGCAAATCGATTTATTTAACTCTTTGGCTTTGAGGGGGTCTCCGCTTGGATCAAAGGGTGAAGGAGATTGTTTTAAAACATTTTTTTCTATAATAAATCAGTCTGAAAGCTTCGCGTACTAATTAGCTATAATATGAATCTCTCCACATCTCGAGATGGCTGTCCTTTTGACAAACGTCCTCTCCACTTTTTCTCGAGGACATTGTTGTTACCGTCTCGATGCCGCCGATTTTGCCCGCGGGCAATCAGCTCAAACGCTGTAAAATTTAATAAGCGTAATCAATCAACAAAGCCGTTATCGCCGACTCCACAAACAATAGAGTGGTGCCAGCGAGAGCGAGGGCTCTGAGATGCCAGTCATGCGGTAATTAACCGTGTCGATCAACTGACATAATAACCCGACAAAGTTCCAGAGGTGTTATGTTTCTCATTCAATCCACCAACAAAAGGATTGACGCGCGATTGGTTCGGAATAAACCCATTTGTCGCGCAAGGCGGTCAACTGCATGGTTTGATTGACAGCTTCATTCTTCACCAAAGTAAACCGGTCATACCGATATACATATCTTTTGATAACCAGAGTCGTGTTTCGTCCACCTCCAAAACACAACATCGCAAGCTCTCATTCCGTATTTTACTCTGCAAAACTGACAGCGAACTATGGCTTGCTTGTGTAGATTATTGATAGTAAGCCTTGCGCTTTGTTCCTCACCTTATGGCAGCAGGATAACAGAGGCATCGAAAGTTGTCAAAAATGGAACAACGGAGAAGGAACTTGAAAGTGACATTCTGAATCGCCTTTCGTTCGGCTCTCGACGAGGAAACTCTCGGCAACATCATCAAACCTCGCAAAAGAAATGGGATTCCAACTCCGAGTCGTCATCCGTCCTCAAGAACGGAACCACGTCCGCCAAGCTTCAACGTGAAATTCTGAACCTTTTTGGCTTGCCTCACAAGCCGCGAATTAGTCTCAACACTCGGCTTCACGGTCGAAAGATGTCTGCACCAAGGTACATGATCGATCTGTACAACAGCTTGGAAAATAACGCGAGCGTGTCTAGCGAAGATGGTGGATACTGTTGTAACGACACGTTAGCGGATTCAAGAGCGTCAGGAGCAGACACCATTATGAGTTATCTCAATCACGGTACGTAGACACATCATTTACTGCTGTCTCTAGCTTACGTTCGTTCGTTGAGGGCTTTCTTGATTACGATCGGTAGATAAACACTGTAAATTGCGTAATCGCTGCTAGGAATTGATGTTTTTATGTGGTCTGGGAGTAGACAATCAAAATTGAGGTGTAAATATGCACAATGTTTAACAAAGAGCTAAGAAATGAAACGACACTTTGGAGCGTGTAAAGGGCTTGGAAAAGAGGGTTGGTCGTAATAAACAGTGGGGTCGGTCGGTCAGCGCAAAATACGAAAGCGATTACTGACAGAAATGGGTTTCTGGTGCAGTTAAATGCACAGCAATCAAACATAATTAATTCGTTTCAATAGGAATTCTTGTAACAGTGTTCCAGCCGAGTAGAAAAAGCGCGGAAACCAATATCATTTATGCATCCGCGCGCGGGTAATCGAGAAACGCGCAGGCCTAGCTGAAGTAAATTTATTCAAGTAATTCCACTTTACATCACCCTGGAACTCTTAACTGTCAAGAGACATTTTAATGCGGATGCTTTTCAAATTGTGGTGGTTTTCCGGGACGTGTTGTATTTGTTAACAATATTTGCGTCTTCTCAGCAATTTTGATACCAAGGCTAATATCTACAGAAGCCTGTAGAAGTTGGGAGAAGTTTGATGAAAGTGCGAAGTAAACCCTTTTCTGAAAGCAGAGTTGGTGTTCAGGGTATGAGAAAACTGTGCGATCTGAAAAAAAGATAAAGAAATTGAATTTGTTTCAAGTGAAATCTTTTGATCAATCATATCTTCGTGAAATCTTTTTATAACTGAACAACCTTTTACAACGTTTTCAACGATCTATTAAAAGGACGATGTTGGCTCTTCTGTATTACTACGCACGTAAATATCAAAGCGATATACACTGTATTGAAACAGAAATTAATTTTATCTATTTTACTTATAGCTTATAGCTAAACCTCTTTCAGTCTTTACTTCCATATATAATTTTCCTCACAAAATGTCTTGCACCGCTTTTAGTGTTGGTTTCTGAGAACTTGAAGGTGCAGCGAGAGAATGTCCATGAACAGTTTTAAAACGAATCCATAAATTCTCTTTGCTTGACTACTTCTGATGTAAAGATATTTTATTGGAAGAAAATCACTTTTGGTCAAAGTCAACTTCGTCATTGAACATGGCACTTTACTGAACAAAAGCTCTTTGTCTAATACACACTCGGCCGGATCTTATTGAAATAGCGCTAAATGACAAATAATTTAAAAACATACAATCATTTTTATATCAGTATAAATAACTTGTACCGTCAAAGTTTCCACTTTTACCGCTCAAAAAATAATTTAGCAAAAAAAAATCGGAAAAACAAGAAGCTCTTAGACTATATAAATTACGCGCGCTCTTCAAAACTCGATTACCTCTTATTAGCTATTTCATTGCCTTGCACAAACATTTTTAATGGTTTCGCCAGTATCATTCCTTATCTTATAAAGTAATTTAGTAGTGTCTTAATCAGTCTACCAAAAGTATTCTCGGCCTAGACTGCTTGTTGTTTTGATTTATATTTTGGCGATTTTGTGATTTAAATCTTGATTTCGGGACCAGACAAATGTAAACTGCTTTTCGTCGCGTCGACAGACGGTTTTCAGATTTGAATCACCTAAAACTATGACAAACATCTCATCTTGAAAATACACTCATCGACACTCGAGTATTATTTGATTAGCCATAAAAAGTCTCTTAAAAATGTGACGTTATTCTTGAAAAAAATCTATGTTGGGTTCCAGGCAGTGCCATAAAAAAAATACTCCAAAATGTTTGACAAGCCACTAAGTAGAACTTGGCATATTACAAAGTGACAAGACTGCTCAATTTTCATTTGAATGGTCACACACTAGGGTTTCATCCACAAACTTAAAAGTTAGAATCACCTTGTACAGCATAATAAACAGTACCACATGAAAGTACTGCTCAATAGCTTTCATTTGAATGGTCACACACACTAGGGTTTCATCCACAAACTTTAAAGTTAGAATCACCTTGTACAGCATAATAAACAGTACCACATGAAAGTACTGCTCAATGGCTTTCATTTGAATGGTGACACACTAGGGTTTGATCCATAGACTTAAAAGTTAGAACCACCTTGTTCAGCTTAATAAACAGTACCACATGAAAGTACTGTTCAATAGCATTCATTTGAATGGTCACACACTAGGGTTTCATCCACAGACCATCCCTGCACAGCATGATAAACAGTTCGGAATGAAAGTACAATAGCTTTCAGTGTAAGGGTTAATTATAGACACTATCGGACCCACCGGGTTTAACTAAAGTAGCAGCATTATCTCGTGAAATCCATTTGCTCTCCGTCAGTAAAAGCTGGTTTTCAGGTAATATGTTTGACAATTGTCTTGCTGCTAAAAAAATATAAAAATGAAAAACAAAAACAATCAAGCGAGCTGGTAGTACTCAAGGGTTCGCCCAGCCACCTATCAAACGCTTTTAGACTCTAGCAAGAGGTCCTGTGAAAATTCAAAGCGTAGCTTTCAGTCATACTGGGGGATATCATTATTGTAGAAAATCTGACTTGACCAACTGACAGGGTCAACTGGTTTACTCTGCATGAGCTGGTTGCTTTTAAGTGAGTGATAATAGGGAAAAGATTGAAACAGGAGACAAATTTTTTGCACATGAAATATTGAAATTCGTGCCCGATATTTAGAAGTCTGAGAAGTCACGAGATTACGTGTTCTCCGCATTGTTCGGGTTTGAAAATGCGCCAAACTTTGTCCATATTGCAATCAATTACTCGCGACTTATAATGGTTTCCTGTCACGTCATTGGTTACTCCAGAACTGCTCTAGTAACTGTGAATTGTCATGTCTCGATGAAGAGTTCAACACTGGCCCACAAAATGGAAACCATTGTTAGATCTGTCGAGATCTCAAAGTACCTCGGACGACGCAAATTTCCGTTGTTAATTAATTGCGTACTTTAGTTTCGATTGGAATTTTCGATAAAGGAAGTCTGGAGGATGTATTGAAATTTACGATAACGAATTATCTTATCACTTGAATCAGATGTTACTATTTTAAATACTGCAAATTGTTTTTAATTATCAATGTTACTGAGTGAAACATTGAGTATGATATCGTTTTAGATTAAGTATCAAATTTTCTTTATTAAGCGCCTTTTCTGATTTATTGGACTAATCCTTGCATTTTTATCTGAAAAGTACAAGTTTTCGTGATTCCGTGAGCGGGGATCTTTGTTTTAAGAAGGCCCTTAAAATTGAGAGGCGTCGAAGAGGGAAGGAAATGTGGTTAGTGAAATCCTACTTTTCAATCATCTCTCCTGCGGTATTTAAGGGAAAAAATGGAATGAAGCTCCGACATTCGTACGGGATCGAATAGCTTTTTATTTAAAGAGGAGATATGAGTTTGCGACGTGACAAAATTCTGCCGTTTTTTTATAAGTAGAGGTGCGGTGCCCTTACGGTTAGTGCGCTGGTCTCCGGATCGAGAGATCCGGGTTCGAGCCCTGGCCGGGGACATTGTGTTGTGTTCTTGGGCAAGACGTTTTTATTGAGGGTCGAAAGTAATTCGAATCTGCCTCGGTTTTATATCACCACGCCTTTTGATTGGTTTAATAATCTCACGCCACTTTCTCGTCCAATCAGAAGTCAAACCAAAACCTTGACTCGCTCACACTTTTTCCCGCGCTTTGTGGCTACGTGTATCTAGTGCGAGGTTTCATTGGCTCACTGAATTGTGTCTCCTTTGCGACTGGCCAAAGTGATTACCTTAGTTTTGATATTCGGCGCTCGATTGAAAACCGCTCTATCCGTGAAATCTATCAACGTTGTTACAGCAAATAATACGTAAAATAGACGACTATGGAGCGAGATTCCATTCTTTTCTCAACCACGACTGAGGGCCTCTGAGAGGTTTTGGAAAACAAGGGGACATGATCATTTATTTCTAGGGGACAAGAGATATTTTTGGGATTCATTTGACGGAACAAGGGATGTCTCTAATATTGAAGGGAACTTAGACCAAAAAGTTAGGAAACAATGGAATTTGTTAATAGGAAGCAAGGGACAAAAAGGGAAATTTTCAAGGGATCAAGGAAACATGTTATCCCGCTGTGAAGCCCTAACAACTCGTCTTTACGTATTTTTTTTTTGTGTGTGTGTGTGGCTGTTTTACCACCGAAGCTGCAGATTTAATCCTGGTCGTCGTAATTCTTACAGGGGATTTGGTGACACAACCGTGTCTGATAGCATTAATTTTATAAGCCTTGAATTCCTAAGAAAGACCAACATACCGCACTTCCTTCTTAGATTTCTTTACATTATAAAACAAACAGTACATGTCTAGCCTGAAAATAACAGGCAGCAAAATCGCGACAGAACAGTTCGCCTACGAGAAAACCCGCTGGACAACACGTCGGTGGTCGAGTCAACTATCACCTCTTATAGTTTACCACTGAATTTTCTCCGATTCTTATTGGTTTAAATTGATCACGTGACGCGATAGCGTTCAACTGCGGAGAGACACAATCAGCCCACAGTGCCCGTCCGAGGAAAATACCCGTAATTATTTTCTGTCAACAAACGGGCTTATAGAAAATAAACAATTGAAATTGTAGTAAGTGGGTTTTGCCTGTTTCCTTTTTCAAATTTTTAAAGTTTCGTCCGAAAACTTGGCGCGCGAAAGAAAATTTAGTGGTGAACAATAAAAACAATAGAGTGTTTATGTCTCGGAACTATCGGTCTGATAGCTGCCCCTTGGAAATTTGATGTTCTTAAAATTACCTGTATTTGCTCTCGGAGCTTCGCTTCTCGGGCAAAATATTTGTCTTAAGAATATCAAATTTCAGAAATACTCTATTCAGGTTTAAATAGAAATCTCATAAACCAATCAGCGCGCGTGTTTTCTTTGGGCTATTTTCTAATGGCTGATAGTATACATTAGCTCAGCCAATCAGATATCAGGATGTGCTTAAGTTCTACTAAATATTTATATCTTTCTGTACACACAGTCAGAGGTGCGCGGCCCAAGATTTCTAAGCGCCATGCCACGTTTCGATTCAAGATGGAAACTCCACCAGGGGAAAATATCACAGCCGCAGAGTTCCGAATTTACAAAGAACAGGTTTACAGCGGAGAGGCGAAGACGGAAAATAAGACTTACCTCATTAAACTGTATCAGGTATGTAACGTATTAAATGTTTGTTTAACAGCCACCCCAGACTAAGGTCCCGAGTTTTTATGAGAGATTTAAGGGCAAAACGGCGGAGCTGAGTGGACAACGCTTATAGAAACCGGGACGAGTTAGTGAGCGCGATGGCCTCACGGTTACTGCGCGCGCCTCCGGATAGAGCGGTTTGGGTTCGAGGCACAGCCAGGGACATTGTGTTGTGTTCTTGGACAAGACACTGTACTCTCACAGTGCCTCTCTCCGGCTACGCAGGTGTACAAATGGGTACCGGAGGATTTAACGTTGGGGATAACCCTGGGGGGAATAGGAATATTCCTAGTCGCTTCATGCTACAGAAACCGGGATAAGCTCCGGCCTGTACCTTTACCAAACCTATAGGATTGTAATCTGAGACCTACAATTTTACGTCTTAAACCAAACCTCAGGAAATAAATTCCCGTTTCAAGAGCAGCTTACTCGCGATCACGTTCTGTTTAGCAATTAGAATACTCGCCCTCGTTTTCTACGAGCAGATAGTCAACAAGGCTGCTCCTTGTTCAGTAATGCTCGTAGAAAACGAGAGCGACCAGTCTAATCGTTTTAGCATAAATTTACCAGTCTCATTGCATAAAAAAGTGCCAAGTAAAGGGTGGAAAAGAACTGTTCCATGGTTTGCCACTCGAAAGCGTTGCATAATTAATTTATACCATGTCAGAAAATAAGGTGGCTAACTCAATCAATGTGACATACGCGCAAAGCACGATGGGAAAGTTGGGTGTAATACCGTCGAGTATACAACGGCTTTCCTGTATTCTGATTGGCTGTATTTTCTATGTCATAGTATATGATTTTATTTGCTACTTATCCTTTCTTTTGAATGCTTGAGATACCAGTGCTTCGCCACAAATGCGTATTCTCATTGCCTTGTATGGCGTCGGGAGTGTAAATGGATACGCCCGGCAAACTGTAGTGTAACCTGATAGAATGTTGGGGAGCATATCTGTGATGGATCAATAACTACCCCCAGTATAAATATATGGTAGGTTCCTGGACGCTGGTTTCTATTATACTCCGTTATTGCTTTAATCTCAAATTGGCTACTTTTCGTTACTTCCTAGGTTATAGAGCCTGCAAAATCGCTCGTACGGCTGGATACAAAAGTGCTACGAAGCTGGGAATCCGGTTGGCAACCCTTTGATATCACCCGTGCTGGTCGAGCTTGGGCTGAAGACCCGCAACAAAACTATGGAATAGAAATGTCGGTACATACGCTTGCAGGAGTCGAATTAAACGCAACCACCGCTGGCTTTGTCGGTTTCCACGGTCCCCAGGAGAAGCGCCCGTTTTTAGTCTCGTTCTACCGCGGCCAAGAACAAGGCGTGTCGTATCAACGTTTTCACACACTGAAACCGCCTCGACGTCGCTCGCCGCGTTCTCTCGGACCGCAGTTTACCAACGTTGGCGGGAACTTCAAGAGCTCCAGCAAAAAGGGCTGCAGCCGTCGAATGCTGTACGTCAGCTTCCAGCGGCTTGGCTGGCAAGACTGGATCATCGCGCCGGAGGGATACTCGGCGTTCTTCTGTTACGGTGAATGCTCGTTTCCCCTCAGCGCGCAAATGAACGCTACAAATCACGCCATCGTGCAGACGCTGGTGCACCTCATGAGTCCGACAGTGGTACCCCAGCCTTGCTGCTCTCCCACCAAGCTCTCGGCCATTTCGGTTCTCTACTTCGACGACAGCAACAACGTGGTCCTCAAAAAGTACACGAACATGGTCGTGAAAGCCTGCGGTTGCCATTAGTAGCCTGTCAGGCGAATTGCTTCGCTCTGTACCACGTGTGTACCATCTTATTTCTCACGTGTTTATATATTTTGGCGGAGGAAGCTTCGAATGATAGGAAAAAATATATTCAGAACAACTTGTGTCAACTTCTTGACTGAATGTTGACCTCGCATAGCCGATTACAACACTCTAGCGGGAAAACATTTGGTGAAGGGATAATTTCACGTTTTGACGCATATGCGAGCTATGATATGAGCCCATTCTATTCCATTGTTTATGGACGAGTTGGATGAGAGT
Source organism: Micromussa lordhowensis (assembly GCA_964020085.1). Taxonomy (NCBI): domain Eukaryota; kingdom Metazoa; phylum Cnidaria; class Anthozoa; order Scleractinia; family Lobophylliidae; genus Micromussa; species Micromussa lordhowensis. The sequence continues at coordinate 4,012,375 of OZ026604.1, forward strand.
TAGATAACTTGCGCGTGTGAACGGAATAAAACTTTCACACTAGAGAGGTTCGATGTTCAATACAAGATGCGGAATATTCCGTGTAAACTCGTTAAAATCTACTGCGAAGTTTGTGCATCAGCTGTTCTGCTACCCTCCTACCCAGACCTAGCTTTCTACACAGGCTTCCTTATGGTTCGTCACGCAATACGGCGAAAAGGTTGCGTGACAAACCATGAGAACGTCTGCGTAGAAGGGTAACGAAGACATTATTTTGGTTCGTCTCGCGTTCCTCCTTAAGAAAGGTTTCTGCGCAAAATGCTAAAAGAATGTCTGCAAAGGAGGTTACCACTCTGTTTGCACAAACCATGTTGTCAATAATTGATTAATTCGCTCCTGTCTGGTCCTTAAACAATAGAATCGAACTGGTTTACTATGCTTGCACATGCGTCGAACAGTGAAGCCAACCCTTAAATGTTATTTCGTACGATATCAGGTTAACGATTTTGTCGACTTAAACTAAGAAGGATGCCTGCTTAACAGAGTATTAGAAGAGACATCGCGAGGTCATACCTGGTTTTTACTTGCTAGCCAAACATAAGTACAAACACTAGAGTCTATTCAGACGCTGATAGTGAAGATCAGATCCGTGATAAATCATATATACATAAAATAACATAAGAACCTTTTCCAAGCCCATTGTACATAGAACTCCCCAATAATCCTTGTCATTTCTTTGTTAGTGTTTGGTTAAGTAACCGGTCGTTTTGCCCAATAGCCAGTTCGCCCGATGTCAGCTTGCTCTTACTAAAATTCCCTTCGCGCCCGAATTGAAAGTTCAAAGGATGGGTTAATTTTTGTTTTGTTTTTTTGTAACGAAACGAGAAAAAAAACAACAACACTGTGGAATGATGAAAGAAATTTTCGTAAAACATTTTTATTTTTCGATCTCTTATTCCATTGACCACGTGGCTAACAAACCAGACGATGTCACTATTGGTCCGGTAACCGGTCGTTAAGCCCCCAAGTCGATTAGCCCCTAACCCTTTAGCTCCTAACCAGAAGTCAAAACAATGTCTATTTCTCGTTCTTTAAGCGTGAATGGGGGCTAATCGACCTCTGGAGGTTAACCGGATAGTGGCTAATCGACTTGGGCGCTAAACGACTGGTAAACCAATAATCCGGGGCAACTCGATTCGGCCGAACTGACTTTCGGGCGAAACGGCCGCAATTTCTTTTGTTAAACAAGGTTTGTAAACAAGGGTTGGACGAGAGTTTAACATTAAGTAAAGGATATTCATACTTAAATGGCACACATAGAAAATGAACTCTATAATCAGACTTAATTTTACAGACCATTAGCCTAAGATTTCTCCTTACTGTTTCCATACATTTTCTCCGTTTCCCTTGGGAGAATTCGGCTTTTATCAGATCCTTCATTCTAACGACCAACCGAACTGAATTTGTCATAAAAACGGTAAAGAGAAAAATTCTTAAATATTGACAATTGCGTCAGTGTCGTTGGTTTTTACCCCCAAGTTTCTTCGTCTTGTTTCCCTAAAAATTCACAGAGCGACCTACCTCACGATCGATTTCCGACCGCTGGTCGGGAAACAAATTCCTCACCCGAGGAACAAAGATCGGACGCGAGAGTGAAACAGAAATAGAGCCTAGATCAAGAAAGCTATTCTTATGCATCGATCAAATACAGATATCAGTATCCCCTCCTGTGTCATGCCCAGAGTATTTGACTAGTCGATGCGCCCCCCTCCTTCCCGGGGGAGAGGGAACTTGAGTGATTGATTCAGTGATTGATACTCGGGTGGGGAATTTGACACTATATAGGAGGGGTCATACCATTTAATGTTTTATACATTAGGAGAGACTTCCGTTCCAATCTTTGATAGTAGATTCTTCGCCAACCTAGTGCCCGGAACAAATCATCTAAATTACTATCATAGTTCGCCGTCATTAGGGTGCGAGCTGCGCGATTTTGAAGCCTTTGCAGCTCTAATTTGCGCGCAGCCAGACTTTATGCGAAAAAAGCTCTAAGTATGGGAACACTAGTGTGAAATGTCAGTCATCTCCCGCCCTCAGGGGAGATGACTGACATTTCAGGCTATGGGAACACTTGCTACGCAGGCTAACAAATTTGCGACATCCTGTTCTAACTAGAACATAAAGAGAATATTCCAAAGATGTACTTTGTACTCAACAATCTCTGAAAATCCCAAAACCATTCCAAAAGGCTTTGCCTCATCTTGGTAGTTTGTTGGCGCAAAAAAGTTTTCTTGCCCCAGTCCCGACCCATCCTGATATGCGGAGTGAAGACTAGAACTACGAGGGTATCGCTGACCATTTTTCCGCGCCGCAAACCAACATGGCGTCCAAGCGGGTCATGGCGGGGCAATCAATGTCATCAATGCAATCAAGTTTACCTCTGGGCCTTTCCGCCGCGTTAAGAGAAGAGAAAAAGACTACCAGGCCAACCAGTGTACAGCAATTAAACGAAATATCCATAACATTACAAGGACAACAAACTGTGCAAGAGATCGTCAATAAAGCGACGCAGCTCTTCCAATGTTTGCAAGATACTAGCATGGTTGTCGACGAAAAGTCGAAACAAGAAGTGCGGAACAACAACAAGAAAGTACAGGAGACTTTGAATGGCCTGAAAGAGCTGTTCGCACGTCTGAGGGTTTTCTATGATGAAAGTAACAGACGTATAGAAATCCCACAAGGCGAAGATTTGGAGGTTGGTTGGAACGGTCAGTGTAAAACACAGGCTGCGGAGAGCAGGCTTTATCGGAGTGAAATTCTGCACTCCGGTTAGCCTGAATCCCGGTAGGGGAGGGGGGTACTCCCAGAAAAATTGGGTGGGGGTGTGCAGCCCGCTTCCCAAAACCCTTACTCTATTTATGACCAAAATCTGTGATTTTTCCTACCCTATTTATCATTCTCAACCCCAGAGCTCTTTTTTTTTTTGCGCAGTGAGAAGAGCTCTGGGGAAAGTCTGCCCTTTGCTCAGCTTTTAAGCGAAAGTTTTCATCTTTCCCAGCTTTCTTCAAGGCAGACGCAATAGCTGCATCCAAGTAAGCCGCCATTTTGGTTTTGCACTGAGCATGCGCTGTGCAACTGGCATAGCCAGATTTGGGCTACGCTTGCACAGAGTTCCTCAGAGCCTTTGCATGCGGTCAAGAAAGTGAAGGGTCTGGGGGTCGAGAATGCCCTATTCATGACTTGACCAAATATTTGATGCCCTATTTATGACCACTGCGGCTGGGACAGTTGCCTTAAACATAATTTATGAAGGGTTTTTGTTGACAATCTTATTGATAATGATGAAAAAGTAGCTTCTTCCAGAAAACATACCCAGTTCAAGACGAGAGCAAAAAGCATACCCAATTTATGACCAAAATGACCAAAATCGATGCCCTATTTATGACCCAAACGGCTGAAAAACCATACCCTTTGGGGCCGCACATACTTAGATAGCCCATATGAGGGAGTACCCCCTCCCCTGGGGTCTGAATAATTCTCCATTTAGCCTGTTTGTGGTTAGCTCTCATTGATGGAAACAGTAAGGAAACATGATTCATGATTTAGAGTCTGCAGATGTCATTGTAACCCCAGTCCACACTCTCTGTTTTATACTGACTGGCTTTATGTTTATGTTTATTACAATTCATGGTGCTAAAAATAATTCCATGTAAACACACTCTTCACTTTGTACTCTGTACTCCACAACTTTTTAGAACCAGCTACTACATGTACTGCCCGAGGGATAAATCACATTACAGTGATTATTTACATTCTCTACTTGCACAATCCCATAATACACCTCTTTTACCCCCAAAAAAATTTGCAAAGGCATTGTTTTCGATATACTCTTGGGACCCCTTCATGTCCCTTGAGAAATTGCAAACAATGATTATGCAAAATTTGGGGGTGTTACAGAGGTGTGTTATGGGATTTCTGCGGAAGGAAGGAAGGAGTGCCCTGTTCCACCCATACCTATATCTCAGATAATGACTACATTAACCAAAACGGTCAAGACAGCAGAAAGTAAATCATGATTTTTAAGAATTTTTAAAGACATGTTTTGATGTTGCCAGCATTAACAACTTTAACCAAAACCAAACCAATAACTAACCAGCTAGACTACTGTGCCAATCTCAAACTGTAGTAAAACCAAAACCAAAGTAATTGCCTGATTACTTTTGATACTCAACTAAGAACTACTCTAATCACAACCTGAAAGCTTGGATAATTAACTATTCATGGCTATTGGCATATGTTGATTTGTTTTTCAGGCCATGATTCCCTTGAAATCGTTAGATGAGGAGCCTGATGTGGAAGTCTCCAATGAATCTACTGCTCTCCAGATTGAACACGACACACTTCAAGAGGTAATTAATGATGTTAATAATGAAGTAATAATATCCTGGGGTACAAACTTCTATACGGTGAGACTCTGCCCCAAGGCCCAATTCCTTACCCTTTTATACACCATTTTGACAGAAAAGGTAAACCTTTCGCGCAGTGTATATCTTTAAGGTACACCTTTTAGACGGAGCCTCCCTATAGGCTAACATAGGGAGTACCCCCTGGTAATAGATTGGTGACCATCATGATTTATCAGGGTTAATGGACTCAATGGGGGTTTTCTCTTCTCCTTTAGACCCTGAGGTGGCATCCAGTGAGAACTGGGAATTTGCCATTTCTGGAGAAATGGAGAAGTCAGTTCCTCGTAAGAAGCCTAGTTTTTACTTTTCCAACCCCCAGCCTTAAGCTTTTGTGTTTTCACGTGTTCAAATCCCTAGGGTTAAAATGTTTTTGTGGTCTTGAGACTGAACATACAGTAGTATAAAGCCATAAGTATAAAAACCTAGTGGTTTAAGAACCTGTTGGAAGAAATTTGTCATTTTAATACCCAAAAATATACAAACCTGTGTAGTCAGTCAAGAGCAAGCAGGTTCTTACATGTATATGCGGGTTAAAGTTAAAGCGTGATAAACATTTTAACCAAGGAGCACGTGACTTCAGGATTGCAAATTTTTATTACAAGAAGATGCATTATACAGTTGTGAAAAAAATAATACTGTATATGCCTAAGTTTATTTATTTTTCAGGTAAACAACAACTATATCTCCTTCATAGAAATTAAGAACCTACTTACACTAGCCTAAATAACCAATAACTACCCCAAGATACAAGAACCTCTTTCGCCAGGCTTCATAAAATATAGGCCAGCGGCTTTTACACGCAAGTTTTGCTGGAGAACATAGATGGTCTGTGCCAGGACAGGCTACTCCCAATAAGAGTTGTCTGCCTACAAGAGCTTCCAGTAGACATTAGGAGTTTCATTTTCATTTCCAGTAGACATAAGGATTTTCATTTGATATTCCTTTTCAACAGAAACTCCGAAGCAAGAATCAGGAAATTAAAGACCTTATTGACAAGCTCAGGACATTGATGTGGGATGTTAACACTATGATGGCTCTGAAACCAAGCTGATATTCCACAGACAGCTTGCGTGAACATAACAATGAATAACATAACACAGAATAGAACTTACTACGTTCTCAAACTCAAAATGTTGCAGAGGATCCAGGTTCTTGTGCACTCCTTGTCACACAATCCTACCCTGTCACGTTATGTGACAGAGAGAGCCAAACTGTTCCGCAGTGACATGTGAAAAGATGAACCGATTCCAGAACCACATGTACAGGGGACATTGAGTGAAATCTTGATTTTTCATACCTCCTCCCAAAAAATTGCTCCCTTTACAACAAATTTGGGAGAAATCAACCCTTGTTTTTTTCTCACTGATTTTTCGAGCCAATTTCCAATCCCTTGAGTGGTTTGAAAACTTAGAATTCCCTATCTGTACTTGTGTACTTTGCACAACGTAGGTTCTTATTCAAGTGTAACACCTCGTACGTTCTTAAACTTGTTATTTTCTGCCATTTTGGAGCTTTGGCAAAATACAGGGGGGATCAATGGTTACAGCAATCTTTGATCTGCCCACTAGCAACATTTGTAGGGTGATGTAGCAGCTCTCCTAAGGTCTCACATGATTGGCTTGCTACCCTTTGAGAGTACAATAGAACAAACAACAGAAACAATGCCCCTATCCCTAACACAATAGCAGCTGCTACAATGATAAAACAAAAGCAGCTTTGGACAGCTGCTACACTGCTGCATTTGTACGCTTTGGAGTCGTGGTGGTCTCATGGTTAGTACGCTTGACTCCGGATCGAGCGGTCCGGGTTCGAGCCCAGGCCGGGGACATTGTGTTGTGTTCTTGGGCAAGACACTTTACTCTCACAGTACCTCTCTTCATCCAGGTGTATAAATGGGTACCGGCGAATTTAATGCTGGGGGGTAACCCTGCGATGGACTAGCATCCCATCCAAGGGGGAATAGAAATACTCCTAGTCGCTTCATGCGAAAGAAACCGAGATAAGCTGTGGCCTGTTTAGGTTTCTTGTTCTCTAAACATAAGTTTTCTATTGGTTGTTTCAAGAACTTTGCAGTTCGCTTCTGAAAGTCGCCTGCAGGTCAGTTTGTCTCGATGCTACAATCATGGTATCAAAAAACTGCCCAATCATTGTCATTTTCGTGACAAAATAGGTTACCATAGCAACAGTATGACTTGCTAAAAACACCCTTAATTACAGCTTTAGGGGCTTATAATTCAAAAACGGCAGGGAAATGTTTAGATTATCAAATTTTGATTAGCATGATAAGACGCAACTTTTGGCATAGTTTTAAAAAATTATGTTCATAGGAGCCACCTTAAACAATAAAAATTTGATATAGAAGCAAGTAATCGAGACCGCTTGAATTAACATTGTTGTTGATGGTTTTCAGTTTGACTTGGTCTGCAGTCGTGGCTTCTTGGCCTGGCTGGCAAACGCCATCTTGTTTTTCGGTTGGGCAGTTGCTGCTAGATCGTTCTTAGCCTTGTAGCCGACAAATATGGCCTCAAAAGAGGATTTTCCTTCAATGTTGATTGTAATGCTCGGTACGTTTGCAATGGCATTTACAAAGGTCTTCTGGGTCGTCGCGCTTTGTCGTTTCATCATCAGAATTTTTTGAGGCTGGCTGTTTTCTTTCAATGTTTCTTTTAGCCTCTGGACGAGTTGGACCTGAGAAGCAAGCGTTCAGGGACAATGGTGTGGTTCCCCTACACGGCAGCCTTGATAATTCTGGGACTTAAGGCCTATTTTGTTCGGGGGAGGCGGTTGAAGCCCTAGCCCGTACGCCTATGTTTATTATTTGTAGTTATATCCCCACTGCGGTTTCACGACACTTCGTGACTAGTGGCCACGTGGAGGATTATCTTTTATGCATTTTCTTTTTTTTATTAATGTTACACATCACGTAGCCTTTTATGTCATTTCCGGTAAATATAAAGATCGTAACAAGCATTTATCCATTCAATAAACCTGAAGAAGGCTGGTGTTGGCCAGCCGAAATATCGCTTATTTTCACGTTGTCTTGACCAACCTTTGCAGTACATTTTCTATTTTACAAGGCATGAACTAAACAAGAGTAAATGCAATTACAATATAAAAAGCAACCTCCTGTTGCTTTATGTGCATTTCGCCGGTGAAATTTTAAAATAGTAAAAGGTAAAAACTGTTAAAATGTTTCACTAAACGTTTTCGATCTTGCGATCATCTTCATCACATCATCTTCCACTCTGAAGATGATCGCAAGATCGAAAACGTTTAGTGAAACATTTTAACAGTTTTTACCTCCTGTTGCTTATTGCACGTTGTTATATTGACGTATTTGTTAATCCGCTTTGAAAACTAAACATTGCTTCCTTGTTTTGTCTCTTGTTGCATCATTTCCATGGTCTCTTCTTTATCTAAAGCCAAGAATAAAAACAGACATAAATTAACACTCACGCGGACTTACAGTAATTTATACATTTTTGCTGCATTAAGACTATCACGCGTAGATATTTGCAAAAGCAAATATTGAAGATTGGACTAAATCCTAGTCAGGATCAGTCACAGCTCGCCTCCTGCGCAGACGCTATTTGGGCTCGTCACACATTCTCCCTCCAGTGGAGCAGCTGATAAAGAGATTTCTCTCCTCTGCTTTGTTCCCAGGTTCCCTACCTCAGGAGAAAAGGCCCTGGAAACGAGTTTGTTTTCTCCTCGATTGCACGCGCTGAATTCTTCCTCCGCGAGAGAGAAACGGGTCAGGTTTTAACTAAGTGACTTTTCTCTGCAAACATCTGTGGCTGTGTATGTAATTTGTTGTTGGTCCAGTTTAATATTCTCGCGCCCAAGTAACCACTCAACCAATGGAGCTTTTCAGGGCCAATGGAAACAAATGACAAAACGACTCGATAATGGTGTTTTTCTTTGCAGCTATCAAAACTACTTAAAGACAACCTCTTCTAATGCTTAACTTGACAATTCTGTATTAATTTCACGAGATACAGTCAACTCTCTCGTAAGCGGACACCCTCGGGAATTGGGAAAAGTGTCCGTTAGTGGAGCTGTCCGCTTACGGGAATTATTTCCATAAGAAACAAAGGAAAAAGGTCAAAAAGGGAAATTGAAAACAGTGTCCATAAGTAGAGCTGTCCGCTTACGAGAGTGTCCGTTAGCGGAGAGTTCACTGTACAACATATTTTGTTCAAGACAACGCAACAATTATCCTACCTGGCGACACCTGACAAGCGACGAGCGAGTTGCCGGACGCGGGCGACCAGCTTTTGGCGCCAAATTAATTAATGTGGAATTATAAATCCATTTGCGTGAATATTCAATGCGAGCATTGGAGCACAAGCGCGCGCGGCGTACCCGCGAGTACGAAATCGAGCGGCGAAGAGAGCTGTGTTAACATAACTGCGACAATCAATCATGTCTTCATATCTTTCTCCTCAGTTCAAATATATCACTATTTTGCAATGCCTTTCCTTCTGAGATGCATTTGACGTCAGGACAGGACAGTCCTGATTGGTCAATTTAAATTTTAAACCCGCCAACCGGATGCTAGGTCAAAGTTCGTTTTCTCAGGCAAAAATGTATCTATAGAAGGCAAATAGACCCTTTTCATAAATGGCCGCCAATTCAAAATTCTTTTGTATGCACTTAAATTAGCCTTACTAACCTCGTCTCAGTGTAAAAATTCTTTTGAATTAGGCCCTGTTTACAAGCAGGTAGGGTAACCCTACTGCCAGGGTAACCCTAGCAAGAGGGTTAAAAGATAGCCCGGGTTTACAAGCAAAATTTTCAGGTAGGGTAACCCTACTGCCCGAGACAACTTTACGCTTGTTACGCTTCGGTAACCTTGCAAGTAAAGCACGAACAGATAACAAAACTGGAAAATGATTTATTTCCAAAGCAAAATTATGACAAACTGTGAAAGAACTTGATGTTTTCTGGGTCATAATTCGCTGATTTTGTCGGTATTGTGATCATATTTTGCTTTTGGGAGCCAAAATAGAGATAGCCCGGGTAGGCGGGTTAACCCTACCTGGAGTGTTTACAAGGGAAAAAGTTAACCCGCTTGCTAGGGTAACCCTAGCACGCAGATAGGGTAACCCTCCTACCCGGGTAACCCTGGCCGCCTTGTAGACACGACGAAGAAAATAAGAACAAATGTGTGCGTGCTAGGGTAACCCGCTTGCTAGGGGAACCCTCTCTCCTTGTAAACAGGGCCTTACTGACTTCAAAATGAGGTTAGTAAGGCTAATTTTAATATTGTCAAAAGAATCTTTAATTGGCCGCCATTTATGAAAGTGGTCTATATGTATACCTTGTTTCACCTCAGTGTCTTCCATCACTTCAGGGGTCCTTTTTCCGAGGGTCTCGGGAAGAAACCAGCAAAAAAGGGCTGCCATAAACGACAAACCGCCCATAGAGGCAAACGGCAAAATGGCGTTCACACGTGTCATCTGCACAACAAATGGCGAACACGCTCCTCCAACGTGACTTGCAAGAGACACCATACCCATTCCGCTATTTCTGAAAGGAAGAAACAGACATGATCTATTGAATGCCAAAAAATGAATCGTGTTAGTTGTAATAATCACGGCTGTGACCCAAATATATCAAAACCAAATAGAAGACTGAGATTCTCCGCCCTCGTCAACTATCACGCAATAGAAATCTCGAGCTCATAATCTAATAATTAAAAAGAACCACGATTTTTAACCAATCAGCGCACTTTGGGCTATTTTATAAATTGTATTATTAAAAACTGGATCATTGGATAATGCAATTCGAGAGTTTTCATTGGCTTAGCCATCATGGGCTATGAGCCATTATACCATGTTCTACGAATATGGTAAGCGTACGCGTGATTTTTTTGAGGTGTTTTTATTTTTTTAAAGTTTAGTTTGCTCTATTTTTGGGGCGTTTTTAATAAAACAATTATTCCACTCCCGCGCCCTTGTTGGATTTGAGATGATTATAGCCAACTCGGTGCTACACGCCTCGTTGGCTATCTACCATCTGATATCCAACGCGCGCTTGTGGAATAATTGTTAATTATTGTATTGGTCCTGTTCCATCTCTTATTTTAGGGCCCCACACAATCCTAGAAAGATTTTTCAGATCTTACCTGACCACGGTTGGGAAGAGTTCGGCAGAGAAAACATACACGGCGTCGAAGGAAGCGGTGATGAATAGTTTACCCAGCATGCCAAGCGTTACTCGACCAGCAATGTAAGCTAAAGGAAATGACAACAAGTGAACGATAGTGGCCTGGGCTTGATTACCAACCAAAGTTCCTGAAACGAGCCCGTGCTGCTATCCCGAAGGCTCGGGAAAGACGCTCGGGGACAGGGCCCGAGGAAATTGAGCTTAGTGGTGGCTAAGAAACTTCCAAAAAGCACTATTCATAATACTCATGGTTTTTTCTTCACATAATAACTAAAATTTAGCGTGCAATATTTGGTAAAGAAATCGGCAATAAATTTCGACTGCTTTCTGATAAATTTTGTGTAGCTATGCAAGGCGTAAAGTAGTGAAGTGTATGAAATGCTCAGAAAAAAACACTTGGGTTGGTCTCCAGCAATCCAACTAACCTTAGAGCTAATTCTTTAGCGACGCCTACAACGCCTAGGAGGTCTTTCGTGTGAAAAGATGGGGGATACGTGTCGCAAAAATTGGATTAAACCCCTACAGGAGACCAATCTAGGCGTGGCTCGAGCTTTATGTGACCCAAAAGATATCATTTAAAATGGAAAGACTAGTATGGGCCACAGTGATTTTAATGATACTCAGACATGATATGCCTACATATTACAGCAGGAGGTGCAAAAAAGGCTAATGATCACAGATTTGGTTTCCTTGTTACCTGTGTTTTCTGTTCCGGCTGGGATAAATGAGACCGCTACAATAGCAAGTCCTGCAATGATCATAAAGGCTACAGTGGTCTTCTTACGGCCAAACCTAACAGAATGGAAGAGCACTTAAACATAATCTCCCCAAGTGTAAGTGTTTTTATTTTCTCATAGAGGTGATGTACTGCTTCCCATTCACATGACTGTTACAAAGGTAGATGTGCAACACCAAAATGGTTCAGTTGAGGGGGAGGGGGAAAGCCAAGAATTGTTCCCGATTTTCATTCACGGCCATGCGACAAGAAGAGTTGTCGATCCGGCAATTGCATCTCATTTCTAAACGCCAAAGATGCCATAATCATGGAGATGAAACGAGGAAAACATGTATATACACCTCGTTCGATATGCGTGAGTCTGGAACGAACACCACTCGCCAACACACGTGACGAATTTCATACACTATGACAATAAATAAACTGTGAAAGCTTACAAGAGCTGCTACCGCAGTTCCTGGAATTTTACACCTTGGAGAGGAATCAACGGAAACATGCATCTCCAGTCTCACCTATTGCAGCTGTCAATGGCTAATACATGCGAAGGCATTTCAACCAAGCTTGTTAGCGCAAAGTTCAGATAGATGCTGCCACCAAATTCACCTGAACTCAAAGAAAGCCCGTAATACAATACGCCATGAACAAACCTGAAATACAGCAACAAAAGATATGTTACTGCAAGTGAAGCGAATTTTTCATTAAAAAATTTAGTAACCTGATGAAGCGTTTTCGTACAACTGTTGCTCGCGGCCTTACACCCCCCCCCCCACCCCCCGGAGGTGTAATGAGGACCATGATGATGATGTTGCTCAACTGATTGTGGCGTGTTTTCCTTCACCGTGAATTGTGAGAAATTTGTAGTCAGTTACAAATAAAAGATATTTTAGCGGCCAAGTTGTTGTCGCTATGTTATAAAAGAATTGATCAATGCTTTTAGCTGTGCGTATTTCGTGTTATGGATGCACTTGGGAAGTTTGGAGAGCATTCAAGAAGCTAGAGTTGCTCTCGGCTGCGCCAGCAACTCTTACACTTCTCTCGTGCTCTCCACACTTCCCGCGTGCCTCCATAACTCGATATACGCGCGCTAAGCATGAACCAGTTCCTTAGTCTTTGCTGCGTGGAGTGACCGCTGACTTGCTTAAATCAGTACCCTTTTTTTAATTAAGGAGGTTATAGGTTGCGTTCCTTTTGATGCTCATTTGGTTTGTAAAATTGTACTAAATATATATGCCATTTGAATGCAGCGCGCGATAACTTCAAATGTGGGATTATGAAGTTAAACATCTGATGAAACTAAAACTATTGATAACTTTTAAGTTTTAGAAATGATCACGACACATGAAAACCGGTAATTACAAGAAAATTGTCGCTCACCATGCATACAACTGAATGATTGACAGCTTGGCCAGTTTCCATGTTTTAAATAGATCCAAGAAATCCTTTCTGGTTGTGGTTTCTGGGACTTGAAGCTCGTCGCTTGGCATGTCCCTCTTGTTGATTCTTGCTACGTTCGTCAAGATTTCTCGTGCTTCTTCCTCGCGTCTGTTCACGAGCAGCCATCGCACAGATTCTGGAATAAACCTTCAAACAATATTCGGGTAAGTCTTCGCAGATATCCCTCTTAAGGAGCCGCGGGCTGTCAATAAATGAGTAAAGTCTCATGACCTCATTTTCTCTTGGTAAAGAGTAAACGAGCATTTTGGAAGTGACTTTTTTTATTTTTTCACAGATTTTCCCGGGCAGATTCGACCTTGTCTCTGATTGGAATAAAAACGTACCAATCAGAATCTCAGTCGTCATCAGACTGGAATTTTCGGGTCCAGTCTCACACGGGGAAGAATTATACCTGGAACGACTTAAAAGTCTCTTTTAACACTTTGATATTGGCGGGGATTAAAGGGTTAATTGATAAAGTGGTTTAAGCACTCAAGTAGGATTCCGTTAACTTACTTCCAAAATACCAGAGTAAAAATCCACGGAGCTGATGATAAGATCATAAGTGTGCGCCAGTTCCGAACAAAATAGGCCTTAAGTCCCAGAATCATCAGGGCTGCAGTGAAGTAGAACCATACCATTGTCCCTGCCATCGCTCGCTTCTCGGGTCCAACCAATTCAGTGGCTAATACGAACATTGAAAGTAAACAGCCAGCCATGAAAAATCCGACGATGAAACGACAAAAAGCGACGATCCAGAAGACCTTTGCAAACGCCATTGCCAATGCGACAATCAGTACAACCAACAATGAAGGGAAAAGAACACTTTTTCGGCCGTATTTGTCGGCTACAAGGCCAAGAACGACAGCACCAACTGCCCAACCGAAAAACAAGATGGCGTTTGCCAGCCAGGCCAAGAAGCCACGACTGCAGACCAAGTCAAACTGAAAAACCGTCAACAATAACGTTAATTCAAGCTGTCTCAATTACTTGCCGTGTTTCTAAATTATGTTGTCAACGTTTTTGCCTCAGGTTAGTGCTCTCATTGTTAGTGCGCTAGTCCCCGGATCGAGCCCTGGCCTTAGACTTTGAGTTGTATTCTTGGGAAAGACTATTCACTTTTTTTACCGTACCGCGGGACATTTGGGCATAAAAACGGGCCATACCAAGTCAAGTATACCTTGATATCGTAGGGTATCAGGAAAGCAGAGAAACGATTTCTGATTGGCTAGAAACGAATTGCGCGAGGCCTTGTCGAGGTGAAAAGATGTAGTTTTTATAGTGTGATTGCCCAGGTGAGGGTAGTTCTGAAAAGAACTGTTGTTGGTGACTGACGTTTCGACAACCTGAGCGGAAGTCATCTTCAGAGTCAAGAAAATAGTGTTTGTCAGTCGATGATATTATAAGTCTGGTTGGTTGAAAGTGATTGGTCAGTTTAGCCATGATGGCATTTGCTGAAAAGAGTCTTGTAAAGTTTGTCATCAGTCATTGGTCGGTTTTGATTTTGATGCGTCTATTGTAAGTCAAATTGGTTGGTTTGAGGTCCGTGCATCGTTAGTCAAACTTAGTCCAACTAAGTCGGTCTGTTGGAAGTTCGTTTGTCGGTTTCGTTTAAGTCGTGCATGATAAATCGTTTGTAAGGCGCCGGTAGTTGTTGGCATCTGTTAAGAGGCGTTTGTTCTAAGTTAGTGTACCAGCTTTCAAGAGTCAGTCGATGAAAATAGTTCGTACTCTAGGTTAAGCAATGAGCAGTGGCCCAGTCAATGTTGTGGTTTGTCAGTTGATGATGCACAGCAATGTGATTGTTGGCATCACCATTTCTCGTGCCTCGTTTGTGTTCAGTCAGTCTCGTGTTCAGGTTTCTGCCAGTCTCACCAATGTAGGAAGCCTGGCAGTCGAAGCATTTGATCTTGTAAACTGCTCCCTGTCTGTTGTTGGGTTCGTCCCTGTCTTTAACGTTGGCCAGAAGTGTCGTAGCGTAGTTATAGGTTTGTGGGCTACACGGATGTTGTAGGGCTGAAGGATCCGTGAGATGGTCTCAGAAGTACCCTAAATGTAAGGTTTAGTCACTGTAGCAACAGGTGTCGAGTTCCTTACTGATACTCCTGGGTTCAAACCATTTACCATGTGAAAAGATGTCTATATCAACAAAAATAGACCAAATTTGGTAAAATAACTGGTAACTAGGGTAAGGGTCAACTATTTGAGAACTATTATAGTCTTAATGTTATGTAAGAAGGTTAAAAATGACACGTGACAGCACAGGCGTCCCAAGCATACGTCTCGAGAAAAGCGAAAAATAAATTAATTCTCGGACACGTAAGTATTTATTCATGAAAGCGTCACGCACGCGTTGTGTGTGTCCAGGATGGCAACAGCTCTGGTGAGTCTGAACTGACGCGGTGTCAGGCTACGCGAGGAGCCATCCAGAATTTGAACGCTTTATAAGGGATTGTATAGGGAACGAAATATGGTCGATTTAGAACACTAAATATTCCAAAATGTCAACATTTTACATGGAAGACTAATAAAACTTACTCATTCCTTGTGTATCCGTCAGTGTGATTTTGGATGATCTCTGCCGTTTTGAGTTATCTTTGCCATTCCTATTATTTCCTTCATAAGACGGAGTCAAGGCTGCACGCTACGATTTCGACCGTTGTCCACACGTAGGCGGTTTGCGCCCAAAAAATCTGTCCGATCGGCACTTTTTTCACCCCCGCACAGTATAAGATATAAGATCATTGCACCCTGACAAATGTCTCATTTCCAAAATACCCCGCGCATTACGCTGAAAACGAGCGTTTTCCACCAGGAGATTCGCCAGGGATTCTTTCCGCCCTAGACTCACGCAACGCGCGCGTGACAAACAAATACTTACGTCTCCGAGAAATTTTTGTTCCTTTTTCTGTCTTTTTTGGAACGTCTGTGCTGAATACGACATGCTTCATTCGAATCAGGCGAAGAGTGGACACCGACATGTGGCAAATTTTCCCACCTTTTCATGCATTTCTCCTGATCCTTTTCACTTATTGAACTGAACTAGAAGTCTGAGAATGACAAGATCTGACCTTAGTTATCTCATCTTTCCTTACCTGATCAACAATCGTCTGGTGCGGTCCTTCGTAAAGATTGTAATCCGCGAACGTCCAGTCGCTTCTGTTCAGGGAACATCTTCTCTCGTAAAGCTCAATAGGTCTTGTTGCTGTGCTGTAAACCTTGTTCTGTGCCGATGAACTGTTCGACTCCAAACACGCCGTGCTATTATTGGCACACATCCATGGTGGCTCATAGGCGGCAAACACCATGATAAGGGTTTGATAGGTGATGGGTAAAAATATGAACATGAACATAACTAAAATACGAATCTGGTAAGGACCAAACTGGGTTATACGCCTCAAAATCGAGTCTACGTCCAGAGCCATCGTGTTTTCGAAGCGTGAGCTTTTAGAAACCAGAGAGCCCTTTGCTACACGATGATTTTGCCTCCGAATTCAAGACTATTGCGTTTCATACAAGACCTCAACCTGATCTGATTGGCTGTGTGAATTTGGCCTTTGCTTCTTATGTTGCTTTTAAGTCCTGTCCCCACTACGGCGAAAAAATTCACTCTGGAAACGCGTTAAAAAATGTCTTCCTTCTGTTAAAAAATTGATATTTGCGAAGATAATAGGATTAATAGTTTCGTTCTCGAGAAGAGGACAGGATAACGGATCTGTATTGAATCGGCGCTCAGACAAACACATATTATGTGATTCTTTCAATATACAGAACGACAAAAATTACGTCATTTTCGCAATATGTGAATATTAATTTCATATGCAAAAATGCAGAAATTACATTATCACTTACATAGAATAGTTTCAATATATATATTTAAACATTCACATAATATGTAAATATATGTATACCCGTATTGAATTTATTTTTTCGCGGGCAACTGTATAGCAAGCGAAAATTTAGCAATATATTTCATCATGGAATTTAACGGTGAAAAACAACGTTTCCATGCCATCTTGACATCATTATCAAGCTGTAAAGAAAACGAATTGTGGACGAATGACATTTCTCTATGTTTTGTAATTAGCACCTCTAGGTAATTTTATACCAAGCAATTATTTTTTAACTCACAACAACAAAAACTTTTCTTTCACTCTAGAGTAAGAGATTACGATGTTTTAGAGTAAAAATAAAAATTATAGGGTTCTGGCTACACGAAATAACTTGAGAGTTGAAAATGCAAGGCAGCCAGTTAAAAGAAAATACATTGTTAGGATACAAAACAAACAAACAAGACACACACCAAAATAATAGAAATAAACAAAGTTGAGCTAACTACCAGTAGACTAAAGTGCTTATATTGCAAAACAGTATTTTTATCCAAGAAGAGCGACGTACAGATATCAGAGCGATTTTACAATACCGGGTCTTAACACATCCCTCAACGCTTCTAAGAACGAAACAAATAGAAACAAAAGGAATCATTCAAATTCAATGAGATACAAATAAGTGTCCCGGTTTGTTCTACAATCTAAGCCAGGTATCTGATAATCTTTAAGAAAGTGGTGTTTCATTTCTTTTTAAACAAAGACAATAAGGATGATTTACACCTTGCCATTGCATGCATTAACAAATTTTACCTTTATTTTATTTTTGACTTGATAATGATGTCAAGATGACATCGAAACGTCGTTTTTTAACGCTCATATTCAACTGTACAGCATCAAAAAAATGCAGTGCGGTTTAAGGTCACTACGTTATTTACTTCAGGAAAAGCCTCTAATTAAGAATTTTTTTATTCACGTTTCTTTGGCTGTTTCATTTTTTCCTATCTGGCATTTTGTTATTATATTCGCCAAAGGCAAGATAATGTTGCTGAATATTTACCGTAGTCTCCTTCGCAGCCGTTTTTAGGCTCGTCACGCAACGCTCCTCCCCAGTTTGTGGGGAGGAGCGTTGCGTGACGAGCCTAAAAACGGCTGCGAAGGAGACTATATTTACCGCGGAGACTAGACCATTTTACAGTTTTTGTTTAGTTTCCTGGCCTATGAATGCACAGATACCTCTCATTCATGGGTCGACCTCTCTAGCGGGCGCAGCCTCATATTTGGCTTCGCGCAATGCTGTAAAAGAATGATTCGTCGGCCCGTCGTATCCAAATTCGATTTTAGCCAATCAGGACCGTTTGCTAAGTTTCTGAGCAGATATGGCCGTGTTTTCAATGTGGTAACAACATAAGCGAACACATACAATCATAGCTTTATGCCACGTTTCAGCTACATATCAATCTCGTTTTGTCTCGCCATTATGAGGTTTTTAGTTTGATTTGGTCTCGCTAAAGCATAACCTATGGTCCCACCCCGGGGAGGGGTACTGCCTTATATGGTCTATATAGGTATTTGCGATCCCAAAGGGTAGCGTTTTTCAGTAGTTTTGGTCCTAAATAGGGTATCGATTTTGGCCATTTTGGCCGTAAATAGGATACGGTTTTTGCACTCTTGTCTTGAGCTGGGTATATTTTTTGAGGAGAAGCTACCTTTTCATCATTATCGATAAGATCGCCAGCCAAAGCCCTTCACAAATTATGTTTAGGACAACTTTGCTAGACGCAACGGTCGTAAATAGGACATCAAATTTTTGGTCAGTTCGTAAATAGGATAGGAAAAATCGGAAATTTTGGTCATAAATAGGGTAAGGGTTTTGAGAAGCAGGTCGCACACCCCGCCCAATTTTTCTGGAAGTACCCCCCGGGGACTCAACAAACTCGCCGATAAACGTTCACAGCATAATTAAGAAGAAAGTAAGTAAGACATTGAATGAATTGTTTAATTTATTATTCTTAATGGATTCTTAGTTTGACTTGGTCTGCAGTCGTGGCTTCTTGGCCTGGCTAGCAAACGGCATCTTGTTTTTCGGTTGGGCAGTTGGAGCTATCATTCTCGGTCCTTTAGCCGACAAATATGGCTGCAAAAGTGTCCTTTTCCCTTCACTGTTGGTTGTACTGCTCGTCTCGTTTGCAATGGTGTTTGCAAAGATGTTTTGGGTCGTCGCTTTTTGTCGTTTCATCGTTGGATTTTTTGAGGTAGGCTCTATACTTTCAATGATGTTCGTATTAACCACTGAACTGGTTGGACCCGAGAAGCGAGCCTTGGCTGGGATAATTATATGGCTTTATTTCACGGCAGCCCTGATAATTCTGGGACTTAAGGCCTATTTTGTACGTAACTGGCGCACGCTTATTATCTTATCATCAGCTCCGTGGATTTTTACTCTGGCATTTTGGAAGTAAGTTAATGGCATGGTATATATGAATACCGGCAAATTTAATGCTGGGGGGAGGGTAACCCTGCGATGGACTAGCATCTCATCCAGGGGGGAGTAGAAACACTCCTAGTGGCTTCATGCTAATTAAACCGGAGACTAATTGCCTACCTGATGGGCACTTGGCTCATATACAAACTTTACCCTTAGCATTAAATTCGCCGGTACCCATTTATACACCTGGGTGGAGAGAGGCACCGTGAGAGTAAAGTGTCTTGGCTAAGAACACAACACGATGTCCCCGGCCAGGGCTCGAACCCGGAGCGCTCGCTCCGCACCTCCTCAGGTTTATACTGAAACAATGATCAATTCCCTCCATGAGACGTGCCTGCAGGGAATAGTTGTAGTCATCAAAATAAATATCCAGTCAAAGATGATGAATACAGCTTCCATGATTCCATGGTCTCTTGTTCCTGTCCTGCGTCAACAAGAGAGACATGCCTAGCGACGAGCTTCAATTCAACAATTTATATTAAATTATAGATGCTAATCTGAACCCAATGCATTTTAGGAGTGAACTCTCAGGGCAAAGAACTATTTAACGCCGACAGGTATAATCGGTCATCTTGGAATGCATCTACACACAATGAAACCTGCATTCAGCGGACACCTCTGTTAAGCGGACGCGGACACAAAACGAGCTAAACAGTTTTGTTACCATGGCAACATACTGGGTTCCAGACCTCCCCAATATTAAAGGCATTTCTGGCCACCGTTGGTGTTCCATTTTCATATTTACAAATGGTGCCTCGTATGCATGATCCAGCAGGCATGTAAATATGTTAGTTCGAGTTTGTGGCCTCGTTTGATGTCACGTTTTTTGAGCTGAATATCACTAACATATTGAAATCAAGTGGGCGGGGACCGGAAAATTGTGGGTTGCCATGGGAACAGCGTTTTTTATAGCCGTAGGTGTGTTTCCTGTAGAACTAGCCTATCAAGTTCCAATGGTCTGCGGCAATTTGGCCAAAATAGTTCTATTTATATACCTGATATAATATCGGGTTGAGTGTATGACGTCATCAGTCATTCATTTGCACATTTTACACATTTTTCAGACTTAAATATCTCGGAAACTAATGCAGATACTTGCAAACGGTAAATGGCGTTTTAATTCTTTCATGGAATTCTATGCGATAAACCTAAAAAATCAAGGGGTACAAATAGTTGGATCACATTTCCACTTCAAGGGTTTTTTACCTCTTAAACCTCAACTCAGAATCCTTTAACATAATTCAGCGATGTCACTTTAAACCTAAGTGGAATATTCAAATATCGAGGCTTGTGAACTACTAGGCAACGATGAAATGTGGTTATCAATAAACGAGACGATTTCAAAAGGGTTAATAATTAACTATGATTGCCCGAGAACCTGTTTAAACCGGACACAGGTTTCATTGTATTTGTTTTGCATTCTGGATTAAGGTTGTATCGACAAACTGGATTGAAGACATTCAGAAA
Source organism: Micromussa lordhowensis (assembly GCA_964020085.1). Lineage (NCBI taxonomy): Eukaryota > Metazoa > Cnidaria > Anthozoa > Scleractinia > Lobophylliidae > Micromussa > Micromussa lordhowensis. Next base: position 4,032,943 of record OZ026604.1, read on the forward strand.
ATTCCCAGATAAAAGAATGTTTTTGTTTTTGGCATATAGCAAAGAGAATATAAGCTTTCGGTTTTGTAAAAAAAGAATAATAATTATAAGTTGGAAATGTTTGGTAACGCCAGTAACGCAACACATCGGCTTATAATATGCGCTAGTAACGCTGAACAATAGTGCTTCAACAAAGAGCCTTCAACAGAATTGTAAGAAATGAACGAAAATGTAAAATCCCTGAGCCCCTGAGTTTTCAGCTTTCTTTGGTCATTAAACATGCTAAATACATTTACTTTTGAAGGTTTTCAGTTTAATAGCCACCTTCGTTTTTATAGTAGGGCATTTTGAAATTCGGTGTTCAAAGATGGCCTAGAGAATGTGTCACGTATGCCTGAAAAAAATTACTCATTCAGTGATTTTTAACAATCTAAACTGTTGTGGTATTATGGAAAGTGTTAATGTGAATATATGCTAGCTCAAAAGGGCGAACGGGTCGATTTTTATAGCAGAAATCAATTCCAGATGTTTCCATTGATTTCCGGCCGCCATTACTGTGTCCCTCTCCAGGACACAACTATGGGCCCGGGGTTTCCATACTGAGCTCTATAAATTTGTGTAAAACATTTTGACGGCTAACTCAAGTACGAAGCATCGCAAAGATCTGAGACTCGGCAAAGTAGATAAGCTATTAATTTCCTATAATATCACCAATTCTTAACTGTTTTTATGCAATAGTTTTGATTTTATTTTTTCGTTGCGTGACAGTGAAAACCAGCAATAGACCAATATTCAGCCAATAGACAATAGACCTCAGCACGAGGCTCTGGGGAATAACTACAGAGTTTGTGGGGTTTATTCCCCGGAGCCTCGTGCTGAGGTCTAATTGCTTTAGGCTGAATTTTAATATATCGACATTGGCCTATTGTAAACAACTGTAGCCCTCTAGCTATGTTCTCGGTCAAGTGTTGTTAATTAATATATTCACACTGTCGGTATTTCATGTTGGTTTGTTGCGAAGTGCATCGTGAACTCATTAATTCTTGTACCAACTTAAATTTTATTCCTTAATTGGTGTCGGACAGTTCAGCAAATACAAAAAAAGAGAGATAATATGGTATTTGGATAACAAATGATACTATTATCATGTCTATTTCCGCCTCTGCGCAGAAGTGACCTTGGTTTGTAAAGGTCGTCTCAACTCGGCAAGTTTTGATTACACATAACACCGACACTGTTAACTAGCGAGCATACGCAATTTCGGTGTGTCGGTTAACCGACTGAAGCCGTCTTTCAAGGAATTGGAACACAGATCATTAGACGTAGAGGTGAAGCAAACTAACTTGATTTCAACTTCACGGTATGAGGACTTAAAATGTAGAACTATGTCATAATAGCATCGGCTTCGTGATAATAACTTTTCGATTCAAACTGACGAATCTCGGTACAGTTTGGAGACAGACCCGTGCTGTGAAAACCAGTATTAAGATGAGAGCTTACAAAACTAGAAACTTTTGTCTGTAACTACAACGATAGTACGGGTCCATGTGCCCTCAGCTGGGAGAAAAATACTATAGCGACCGTTGTTTGCAAGTAGCCGCATAATAGCGTAAATTACACTAGGGACGAGGGACCCGTTTGAGACTGGTTCTCTCTCGTCGTCGTGTGAAGACGGGACTAGGCTGCGAGTAGGCTCTCAGGCGCAAAGGCACGAGAGCGGTGAGTCGAAGCGCACAAGAGTCTTCTCGCAGGCTAAAACGGGGAAGCAGGGCAGGATTTTGACGGGAAATTTCGATAAAATATTCAGTTGTTGAGAGGAGACCAATTTAATAGATGGTTCAATCAGCTTCCATGATCGGGGCACTCTGAATCAGTGACTGGAATTTTTGGATTTTACTGCTGTCCTAATTTTCGGGTTTCCCTCGGTGTAATAGTTTTTCTTTGTTTTGTAGCTATTGTTGGGGTTAGGGTCTATTATCTTGACTTCTTTGTTTTCTTTGTTTTACGTCACTGAGTGCCACAGGTTCTTACACCTACTAGGATGAGCCTAATTTTCATTCAACCGCAAATTAATCAACATCTTTTCTTCTTTGATCATTTTACCAGACAAGCGTGACGTCAAAAGAGTGACACATTTGTGTAACCGGCCGGCCCTTGGAACATGGAAAACATTCGATTAGTCAGCATTCTTGCCATCTTGTACATTAGCGGAATTAATTGCGGTAGGTGGAGAGAATTTACCTTTTGCTTGTTTATTTATCACCCAACAGCAGTTTTCAAGTGGGTGCGGAAAAGCGCTCTAGTATGCCATTGTAGGCCATTTGGCGTAGAAAATCTGAAACTGAAAATGCATGAAGTATTACCGTTCCTAACTGCATTCGCTAATCTGGGGGAAGGGTCCGTGAGGCTTAACCACTATCCCACCCTCCCCACTCCTGAAACCAGGCCAGAAGTTCAACATCTGCGCAGAGCAAAACTCAACCATAACAGGAGAATGGTTTAAAGCTTTGTTATTCATGAGTAGTTTTACGTCATCGCACCAGAAGGTACACGTTACTTAATTAGGCGGAAAACAATTACTAAGTACAGGTTTGGACCCCAGCGTATAAAAATTCTTAGATCCACCCCCTGAACTGCAGCGGATCCTGCCTGTGATCAAGCAACTAATTGTTTTCTCTTTCTTGTCAATCAGAGAGTAATTATACTGAGGTGGAGTCGAATTCGAGGTGAGTACTGGAAGAATCGTATATCAAAAACAAAATAAGTATGACTTAGTCCTTTAGCCAACTCTTTAAAATATGTATGGTACATTCTAGTACCCATGGCCCTTTTCGCGTCTCTTAGCCAGCCGAGCCCTTCGTTCGTGCCAAAGCCCCGCCGGCAAAGGGCTTTGGGGACGAGAATGATCTATGGTACTGACCAAACATGAGGTCAAACGAGACAAGGGCTCGAAACGATCGAAAGGTCTCACTCTTTTTTATTGCCTGAGATGGTAACTGCTTTCGCTGGTTATCATAGATTTTTAGTTATTTTTTCTTTGTTTTCATTTCAGCTGCGTACCGGCAGAACCTGTAGTAAACGCTTCGACAAAAAATGCTACTTGTATTTTTTACAACTACACGGTTAAAAACGGCATTTGCAGGAATTCAATCAAAAGTCTCTACGTCTTTGGCGATAATTCTACACTGAAGTGTGGAGAAGCTCAAATAAAGAAAATGCAGCGTTTCTTCCGGGAAGCAAAACCCGGTCAAATATCAGAACAGTGTGAACCAATCATGATAGACTTATTTTGCCGATATCATTTCCCGCCATGTGATACGTCACTGGCCAAACCTCACGCCCAGCGGATATGTCGCGTTTCATGCGCGCATCTGGTCCATGGCCTGTGCGAGAAGGAAATAGGGATTATCTGGCTGGCGATTAAATCACTTTCTGGCGGGCTGGACGAAAACATGTTAAATTGCACTCTGTATGACACTGCAAATGGAGGAGACTCTCCGGAATGTTATCAATACCACACTGTGCCAGGTCAGTATCGGGGAAAGGGGTGGGGGGGGAGGGGAAAGAAAGACTCCCACCCGACTACCATGCGTTAGTTTATCTCTTCATATCCCCCTTCCCCTACCGCCACTCCCTACCCCTCCCCGCGAAGCGCTCGAAAAACCTGGTCCCGCGAAGAGCCAATCTCTTGACAATGATAAAACTTGCTCCGTCTATTATTTTGTTAATTTTCCGGTATATAAATAGAAATTGTATGTGTCTGCCCCGTCCTCTTTCTTTTTCTCCCTCCTCTGTGGGTTTGGCGTCATTCGTACAAAAAGAAAGGAGATTAATGTTTTCCTCCCTTTAATACAGGCGATGATACCAAGAGCACAGGTCAGTGATTTGAAACGTTGTTAAATTATTGATTATAATTTTAATTAGCCCTCTGTGATTCCCGATTTGTTTCGATAGTGTTCTATGAGCTGGTGTTGCAAGTCTGCTATTACACCCACACTCTTTTCTAGAGGTTGAACTCTGTAGTTTCGGCGCTATTTCGTTTTCGATTTAACGCATTAGAATCGTGGTTTGCATATCTCAGGGAGGCCTAGGTACTTGTAAAGACCACTTCGCTTTCTTCGCACAATTGTTCTCCATTAGATTAAATTTAGTCGTTCAGATCGCTTTGTATGAATGGAATTTTTCGAGGAAATGAAACTCCATTTTAAACTGTTGCCTTTAACTGGTTGGAAAAGTGTTTTTCTTGGGGCGGTTTCCAACTGAGTGTAGAAAATCATAACCAAACTTACTTAACTTACCAATAAGATAACTCAGCGAATCTCAAACCGTAATCAAACTAAAACCAAAGTAATTGCCTGATTACTTTTAGTCTCCTCCGCAGCCGTTATTAGGGTCGTCACGCAACGCTTCTCCCCACTAAGTTAGTGGAGGAGAAGCGTTGCGTGACGACCCTAATAGACTAGATTATTTTCGACACTTATTTAAAAACACTCTAGCATGAATTACCGTTAGATTACAGCTAATGTTAGTATGTTATACTGGTTGTAGAGTGTTACTATGGTGTTGGAGTTGGTTACCATGGCAACGTCAACATCACCCGGTCCGGTCTGACCTGTCAGGCGTGGAGATCACAGTGTCCTCATCGTCATTGGCGGATTCCTCAAGATGTCGCTGAGGGACAGAAAGACTCCAACGCCTGTCGTAATCCAGATAGCAGTGCCCCGGATGGACCTTGGTGCTATACCGCTGACCCAAATGTGCGATGGGAATACTGTAACGTGTCGCGATGTCCTCCACGAGGTAAACTTGTTTTAATATATAAAGTTAGGACATGTCTTAGGGAAAATGGTTTGTACGCAAACGGGAAAATTACGTCATTCAATGAAGGCAAAATTTAAAAGTATCATTATTCAGTGATGATACTGACAATTATCTCCCTGTAAGGAATCAGTGCTTTTTTGTCATCATCGCAATTGCTTCCAAGAGGCTTGGTAAAAAGATAAAGTCTGCATACGAGCCAAGTGGCCCATCAGACCGGAGCTTATCCCGGTTTCATTAGCACGAAGCGACTAGGAGTATTTCTACTCCCCCCTGGATGGGATGCTAGTCCATCGCAGGGTTACTCCCAGCATTAAGTTCGCCGGTACCCATTTATACACCTGGGTAGAGAGAGGCACTGTGAGAGTAAAATGTCTTGCCCAAGAACACAACACAATGTCCTCAGTCGCGACTCGAACGCGGACCGTTCGATCCGGAAACGAGCGCACTAACCATGAGACTACCGCACCTCCAAAGAGGTTTGAATAATTTGTTAATGTTGACACTTATGAAGAAGTTAAACTGAGTGATATTTAAGGACGTTCGCGGGAAATTTTTCCAGTCGATAGAATTTTTTTAAATTTTTACTACAGGCAGATAATGAGTTACTTGTACCAGAAATGCAAAAACATTTGGGGGTCACCGTCTTCGTTTCAGAGATAAAGCGTGTGGTAAACTATACTGATTTCGAAAAATTGTCGCATATCATCGAGAACGGCATACAGGGGTTTATAGTTAAAAATATGGAAGGCGAGTCAACGGAGGCAAACGATCTTAGTCATATTTTGTAGAAGTGGGTCTGCTGCGTAAATAATTCCAAACCTTACTAACGTTTTCACAAAATTTAACCCTTAAGAGGCATTTGAGACCGCCGCACAGATGCACGAAGAACTACTAAGAACGGAATTCGATGGTGCATTTTGCCAAAAATTTAAACTTCTAGTCGATAGAAAATCAGTAGAGAAAATGATCCATCGAAAGAAACATTGGGGTCACCGAACGTCCAAGATCGTTAAATCCAGTCAAAGCTCTAGCAATGGCCATCTGCCTTATCATTTGTTTATTTTATGACTTAGCACGCGCGCTCATGGATGACGTGGCATGTGAATTTGCGTGCGCAGTAAGGATGCGCAGAAACAATTAGCGCGAACTTCCTTAAGGCATTGCGTAATATCCTTTACATGAAAAAAAAATATTTTAAAAAAAGTTATGAAATTTTCATACATTTATTCTCTATTGCTTCTATCTCACTAGTTCCTGAAGAAGCTCCTTCGTCTCTCAAAGGCTATCCACTCAATTCAACTGCAATTCGCATCTCCTGGAAAAGCTTGCCTCCGTCCCGTCACAAAGAACAGCTATTGGGCTATCGAATAAAATACAGACTCCTTGCTTCCCAGACTTATAAAGAAGTCAATATCTCAAGCAACTTCACAAAGACCGTCCTAACAAGTCTTGTTGCACAAACCGAATACGAGATCCAAGTCAACGGTTTTAACGAAATAGGCCATGGGCCAGCTAGCAGATTCTTTTTAAAAACAGTATCAGTTGGTATGTTGGAAAGTTTGTCTGCTTGCTTCATACAATATGTTTTTCGCATATAAGGTGTGATTATATAGGTCGGTACATGTTCTGTACCTTCTATACTACTTGCCAAAAAAAATCCGGACGTTTTATATCGGAATCTTAATATTCTGACTACACTAGCACGAGACATTCAATGTGTAAGTTTATTAAGGATGCGTCAGTCAGTCATCAGATGTACAATGTATCCTAATACAGAACTTTGGAAGTTACATCTGTTGTTTCTAGGAAATAGAAACAGTATAGTGCTACGCCAGATACGAAAAACCACTAAAAACCACCCTTTAGATGTGGCCAAAAAATATGTGGAAACGTATTCCTCATCTAATGCAACAGCACAAGACCCCGAGGAAAGGGTACAACTGATCAATATACAAAAAATACATTACAAGATAAACTCTCTTATACAAAAATTACACAAGAAAAAGAAAATCGAGCGAACACGACGACTGACGGACCTAGAATGACCTAAATCTCCCGCGCAAAGCCTACATACCCCTAGCACATCCCATAACAACCAGCGAACCTCTCAACCGTGCCGTCAGAATAATAATTTCCGACTAATTATTCAAACGTCAGAAATTACTCTTTCGGACACTTTTATCGCATTTTTTGGACAAATTTCGAATTCGGACACTGACTGAAACATAACTGGCATTAAAGTTTACTGAAGTAAATTTACGCCTGCAAAACACGAATTATTTATTATTACTGTGGAAATGATAGTTTTACCGTACCTTCAAGGTTTTACAGAAACATCGACTAGAATATGGCTCAAATACTTACGTATCTCAACCGGTGTCTTAACGTATTTCAGTGGAGCTACTTAAAAGTCTCATACTGTACGTACTGTAAATATTTCGAACGCTTAAAAATTTAGGACGGCTTTACTTTCGGACACTATTTTCGTCCGAAATTAAAATCGTCCCGAGAATTTTTGCAAGGACTGTATAGGCTTTATATCTGGAAAATAGTGATAAAGCGAAAATCAATTTCGTGGTCTAACGGGAATGGAGTTTAGAAGAGCTTAGATATTGTTCTTCTCATTTTGCATCATTCACAAGTTGCATGCCTTTCGGCTTTCGCCGCCATGCAAAATTTCGCGCCTCAACCAAAATGGCGGGTTCTGTAGAGAACCAACACATGGTACACATTTCCTAACCAAACTTTCTGGAAATCCTTGCATGGTCTCCGTCTTACTTAATATAAACGAAGTGTATTTGTGTTTGATTTTTAAGGTGAAGTTCCCGTTGATCTCAACATTCAATTGGTGATAGATGCAGATTTTAACAGCGATCTGTTGAACCGAGCAAGCAAGAAGTTCATGGTTATGGAAGAAAAGATTAGAACGGCGGTGAGAGGAGATTATGTGTTGTTGAAAGGTTTTCTTTTGTACGCTACTGAAGTAACATGCGTGTGGATTCATGGATTTCAAACTAAGTTAATTAAGTTAAATTATAATATTGAGAGAGGAAACCACATCAGCCTTTAACGCGGGTCCTCTATCCCGGTCTATCTTGGTTCTTGTGGAGGGAGGAAAACCGGAGAACCCGGAGAAAAAGCCTTAGAGCAAACAGAAAACCAACAACAAACTCAACCCACATATGGCACCGGGCCGAAATCGAGCCCGAGACACATTGATGGGAGGCGAGCGCTCTGACCACTGCGCCATCCCTCCTTCTTGACACTTTTAAAACAACTCGCAGTCTGCGCAAAACCAGTCTTAAAGTGGGCTAGATCACGCTGTGAGAATGCGCGCTTAATTTGTCAAATTTGCCAATTGACAAACGTTCAACCCGTAACATAAGTTATATAGTTGAACTTATTTGTTTTAATTCAAGCCATTTCCTCTTCTTTGTAGATAATGCGTCATTACAATGAATCGTCCGTTTTGAAGATCTTTGACATTAGAGTTTTTAGGTTCAGGTAGGTCTGCACACTAACCCACTCCAACGTCAGCATGACGTCATCATATCACCTTCTTCTGTACCTTACACCCTAAACATCACCCCCTTCCCCCTCCACCCTCCATTTTTGTTGGACCTCTCGCAGTCCATTTCACGCTCGAAATACCCTCATTGTGACGCGAAAGTAATAGTATGAGGCAGGTATATTAGATGAGAAGTGATATAGCTTTTTGAGAAGTGATATAGTTTTATTTTGTTTATATCCAACCGGAAGACTGCGATACCGCACTGAAAGCACTGAGTTCATATTTTGTATTCACCTGGCTTAAATACAAGTGCTAATTAACAGCAACGTGTTCTTATTTCTTAGCATGGGAAGTGTGGTGGCGGACCTCGAGGTGTTGGCCGTAATAAACTCCAATACGACAAAAAAGGCTCAAGCTCTTGACCATTTAGTCGAGAGACTGGACTCTGGAATAATAGAAGGACTGAATGTTTCTGCCATAAGAGTTCTAGGTTAGCAAGCCGTAAGGAATATTCTAGTCTGCCGTGAATTTTTTTAAGCAACAAGGAGTCAGTAGTAATGCGCTATTTGCTTCATGCTGCTAGTCAAGTCAGCGAAAATATGCACCTTTACCTGGAAGAAAGACAACAAATGTTTTTTTTTTTTTTTATCACATAGAAACTCCTAAGCCCCCTGAAGACTTGAGAGCAACCGCTGTACAGACACAATACATGG
>OZ026604.1:4046966-4079466 GCA_964020085.1 Micromussa lordhowensis
ACTTTTTCAATCGAATTATGTCGTCGTGTCTTGGAGAAATCACCAAAATCTAACTACAATTTGTTCTGCATTCAGATAATTCATGCATTCATCCTTCATGTTGTTCTAAACGCATTTTGTGTACGAGAAGAGAATGCTGGTTATAATTTTAGCTCTGGTTTTACTACTACCAAAACGGCAGCAAAATTGCCACACTAGTATCCTTTACTGGTGTTTAGCGCGTGTGAATGCAGCTTGACTGATTACATTCCGGAATATATCGATATTTTGACCTACCGTTTCCAAAACACAAAATAGTTAGCAAATATTTGAACTTGTTTTTAAACCCACATATAGTCGAATAAAATCTAGGCTTTGTACAATTAGCCGAAAATCTGCTTTTGGTTTTCTCGAGTTTCTTTTGATCGGCCATTGAACAAGTGTATTAATTATTCCATTAAATTACATCGGAAATTTATTTAATCCTTTGAGTTTGTTTCTTCTTATTGTCTTTGTTAGGGAATGTTGCCAGTTCGCTGGATGGCTCTGGAGTCCTTGGAAGATTATACATACGTGTACAACACCAAAACAGATGTGTAAGAGATGAAAATATTTGAGGCAGACCTTCTAAAAATGCTCTTTTAAAACTTATGTTTATGACTAGCAACTTATAACTAAAAACAAACTTCGTCCACGAGTTTGAAATGCCCATTCAAGCTTTCTGGACATTTAAAGCATATCTTCGAGATCACATGTAATTTGTGTCCATTATTTCTATTCGGAAAGTGGCGAAAAATTCGAATATTTAAGGACCATCATCCTCGCTAGCCGGTGTTGCAGTAACTCTAAAACCAAGGCGAAATGCAAACAGATTTCCTCGGTGTACTATCCGCGACAGGCAGGCAAGACATAGGGGCAGCCAATTGCTGCCGGTCAGCGCGCCTTTTATTATCATGGTGTGAAAATTTGGAAAAATCTAAACAAGGATCGAAAGCAAATAACACGTTTAGTTACTTGTACATAGAAGTTGTAATTATAATTGTACATAGTTATCTCTGTTATTGATATGTTTTCTCTATTTTAATATTGATGCTGAAAACCCTTTTCAGGGATGCTCTATAAATAAGGTGTCTGCATTTATGTATGTAAATGCATATTTCCACGCAATAAACCTGCTAGTCTGCTCTTAAAAAAGACCCTGTAAACGTAAGGCTCCAGCTGTGATTTGTTAAGGTTGACTTATTTCTACAACTGGTCAAGGCGTGTTAAAAAGACGTCACGTCACGTCTCTTTTGCAGATGGTCATTTGGCATGGTGTTATGGGAGATACAGTCTGGAGGTAACAGATTGAAATTTAATCATTTTTGTCAGCATTCTCTCGAGAACCCCTAAGAGATACCAAGATCCTGTTCTGTGGGCGTGGCTTGAAATGTCTTCACTTCCCTTTCTCCTTAAGCCCCCCCCCCTCCCCCCCCCCCCAGTACGCATCGGAAAAGGCCCGTTAGTTGCACATTTATTATTGAATGATCAACTCATGCCTATCTTGTTGTGATCTGCCGTTCATTCCGGTAAGGTAAAACGCCGTATTCTGGTCTGGGAGGAATGGAGATTGTCGATTTTCTCAAATCAGGACAAAGATTAAAGCAACCAGACGGATGCTCAGACGAAATGTAAGTCACTTTTTTGAGATATTAATACTGTTTTCTGCAGATTATTTTGGTTATTAGTTTTTCAATTCGTAAACATTTTTGCTTGCTACTAGCACTTAGTAGATGCAAGAGATTATATTATTCTCTTGGTAGACGTCAAAACTTCTACTTTTGAGAGTTAATTCCGATAATCCTGCACGGTAGTAAAGTTATTGAGGCATTCGTAGTACTTGAGTAATTAATTGTATTTATCTATTCTCTTGTCGTAATAACAGCTACAAGATCATGATTTCATGCTGGCACCCAGACCCCTCGGAGCGCCCGTCATTCAGCGACCTTGTGACGTCACTGGAGCGGGAGTTACTCAACAGAGGAGTAAGTATTGGGTAGAGCTGTTGTTACTGTAGACGTTATTGTCGATTTCGTTCCCTGTATCGGTCGTTTTTTGTTTGTTTGTTTTTTTTATTTTTTCCTTCGTTAAAAACAATATTGAAAGAAAAATGCAAATGTCATTGAATTTGTTAGATTAGCTGCTAGTGTGTTTTACTACAAAAATGTTCTTTGGAAAAGACTAAAACAAATTTTGAAATTTTAAGACTGGGGAATCCTCATTTCGACAAGCATGTGTTGCGCAGCTAAAATGTCACGCGTTACGCACATTCACTCTTGCGTGACACACGCCCTCGTCATATAGGATAGATCTTGATAGGGCTTCCCTTTAGCCAGTTTTTTTCCAGACTCATTTACTTTCCACTGTACTGTAATCAAACTCGTGACGGAAGTCTCTTTTCTCTTTTATCTCGTTATAGTTTTTGTCTTTGACACTGCTTTTTTTTATTTATCTTGTTTTCTTTTCTGTCAGGATTATCCCAAGGAAACTGAATCTAAAGGAAATGTAAATTTCTCAGCTGAAGTCGATAGCCATAAAGAGAATACCACTTCCTTCTAGTTCATCAGTTCAAGAAAAGAGGCCGACCATGAGAAGTTTGAATTATGGTGTTTGTGTCTCGAGAACAAGTGTTTAATAACCTCCGTCCGATTCATGAGAGGTCCTTTCTAATGGGAAGTGAACAATGGCGGAATATGAACCACATTTAGAATATTTATACTCGTCCTATAGGTAAAGGGGAAATATGCGATACCAAGAGAGGATGAACTAAGGGAACACATCTTCCACACATGGACCGCTAAGAATCATAATTGCTTTCAATCTAATTTTAGCCAGTAGTCATACTACACGACTATTTTAAGAATGACACCCGATTGGTCAGTTAAGTATAATTGACTGAATCATCCTCTCTTGGCGATAATCAAAGGAATTTGTAAAGTAAGACACCTCAACAAAGCGTGAATCTGGTACGTTAATGCATTTTTATACAATGCTGGCTACATGCTGTGTACGCTTTTAAAATCGGTCAGTTGCTACTTAAAGTGCCGATATCGTCAAATTTTTTATTTTCTTATCTGATTCTATATATCACCCTATGAACTTCTGCGAAAGAAAAATTCGATTTGGATAAAATGCAATCTTTTTTAGAAGTTTTAAAATCGTTCAAATTTGCCGCCATTTTGGTCCACCATTCGCACCAGTCTTCCCTTCGTTTTGAATGAGTTGTGACGTAGATTAAGGAACACGTGACTTCAGGCTTGACTCATCTCGCTTGTTTTACCTCTGTAAATGTAAGTTAGTAGCTCATACAAAATGCTGGAAAGGAGAATTTTGCATGGACTACGAAGCTAAATTTACAGAGGTAAAACAAGTGGGATAAGTCAAGCCTGAACTCACACGTTCCTGAATCTACGTCACAATTCTGAGCATGTCGATGCTGTGATCAGCGGCACGGGTCGACCGCAAGAAAATAGGATTTTCAGGTTTTTAAAACTTCATTAAAAGATCGCTTTTTATCCAAATCGAAACTTTTTTTCGCAGAAGTTCATGGCATGAAACATAGAATCAGATGGGAAAATAAAAATTTTGGTGATATAGGCACTTTAATCTCATACGTACCAGTAATATCTTCTACCTCCACTGTGGTACAAGGCGGTGGTGGTGGGGGGAGGGGGATTTGGTGGCTGGAACCCCCCCCCCTCGGATTTTTGTTGTAAGAAGACATAACTAAATTATTTTGCGTTTAGTAGATGGCTTCTTTTAGCTTGCCGTCAACAAAGTAGGATGGTTTTTTTTCTTGGCCATGACGTAATCGGACATCAATAAAAAATCAGAAGAAAACTTAAATTGAGGGATAATTGATCAAATCTGATCACGAAATATTAGAAGTGCTGTAATTACAAAATGCTGCTCAGGGAATTTAAAAAACAAGAATTCTGTCAAAATCCAGTTGCTATGTCGATGTAAAATGGCGAAAACGCAGTAAAATTTCTGCGAGAGGAAAATAAACGTTTGAGCGTCATAGACTGAATTACGAAAACGAAGCAGGAGGGGATAGAATCTGTCCCACCCTTTAGGCGTCCGAAGGTTAACACTTGTACAAGATATACGCCTAATTTAGGGCCTGTTTACAAGGAGAGAGGGTTACCCAAGCAAGCAGGTTACCCTAGCACCCACACATTTCCTCTGTTTTTCTTCGTCGTGTTTACAAGACAACTTATCTGCATGCTAGGGTCACCCTGGTAGGCGGGTTAATTTTTTCCCTTGTAAACACTCCAGGTAGGGTTAACCCGCCTACCCGGGTTCACTTTCTAATTGTTTCCAGACCCTTTGACTGTAAAATGTTTTAAAAGCAAGCAACCGGAACGATGATCCTGCTCGAATACGTTGGATCAATAGTGATCTAATCGGCTTCACAAATAAAATGAAGAATATAAAGGCAGAAACCGACACAACTGATGGCAGCGAAAAACACAGAATGGTTTCTCGTTTCTCCGAGGTTTTCGATGAAATATTTAGAAATATTTCCTGGATAATTCAATTCCAGAGAAGACGAAACGAAGGATTTCACTGCTTTTAAAAACTGGATCATTGGATAATGCCATTCAAGAATTTTCATTGGCTTAGCCATCATGGGTTATGAGCCATTATACCATGCTCTACAGGGCCGTAGCCAGAAAAAAAATTTTGACTGAGGCAATGTCTATGAATAACTTATGACTGAGGCAATCAGTCCATGGTTGAGTTGTCTTCCTAGGTATTAGGTACTATAAACAGCAAAAGCCAAAGAAATGACCGAGGCAAGTGCCTCGGTTGGCCTGTTACTAGCTACGGTGCTGCTCTACAAATCTGGTTAGCGTACGCTTAATAGTTTAGGGCATTTTCATTCCTATTTCAGTTTAGTTTGCTATATTTTGAGAGCGTTTTCAATAAAACAATTATTCCAATCGCGCTTGTTGGATATGAGATGATTATAGCCAACTCGGCGCTATGCGCCTCGTTGGCTAACTAATATCCAACGTGCGCTCGTGGAATAATTGTTAATCACTCGACTTTTAAACCTCAAAGTTGTTGAATGAACTAATAAACGCGTATACACAGTCCCAGGTTTCAAAGGACAATTCGGTCTGCAAGATTTAGCAAGAGCGCAAGGATTAGTATTACAATGAAACCCGATTTTTCAAACCTACAAGGAAACGAAAATCGGGGATAAAATTACAATGTCCGACTGAGATGAGGGAAACGACTTTTGGTTCGAGTCATCGGGTGGCTCGAAAAATAGTGGGTTTGAAAACGATTGGGATTACACTGAACACGATATAACTAGAAAAAACTAGAAATCGTTATGGGATGCTCCGTTTGGCTCCATCAACTTTCAGTTCGAGCTTGTGACAATTTTGCCGAGGAATCATTGCCATTTTGCTCATGGCTTCCCTTGTTTATGTTAACGACATAGTGCTGAGGAAATAGAAAAGAAGGAAAACGATATTAGTAATTAATAAAATTAACTGACTTGGTGAAAATCTTTAGAGTTTTATGGAAAGCAATTTAGGTTAAAGAAGGCTACTACCTTACAAATTAAAAGGGTGGGGCAAGATAGTCAATGAGTGGCGTTTTTCGAGTGGCAACACATTCCTCCGTGTCCCAGATTAACAAAGCAAAGAAGAGGTAAGTTGAATTTTCAATTTAAAGACAAAGAACCATTCTTTACAAGGTATTTAACGCTTTCCTTTTCAAGGCAGGCCAGGAGTGGGCGTTTGAAAACAGATAGCTTGTGTTTAAGCGCGTAACGCACACAGATAAAGATGTCGAGTTTATGGTTATTTAGTTTCTTTCAAACAACAATTTAAAGGGGACATTTCACGGCTAACGCATCTTGAAAAATGGCCAATTTGTCAATTAATCTTGCTCAGTTCCAACAGGGAGAGGCTTAAAACATCATGACATGGACACAGCAATCGGTTATAACTTCCGTTGTTGAATACATTACATAAATCACATTCCTTACTGTGCTTCCTCCTGCGCTTTCCAGTTCCTTCTCCAGTGACGTCACTAGCTCGCTAAATGTCGGGCGTTGCGAGGGGTCTGGACGCCAGCATGACATCATGATCTCGTAACTGTAACAACAGTTACAAAATTAATTTTAATTCTATCAGGGAGATTTATTTAATAGTTGAACAACCATTTCTAAGGCTGATCAAGCATCATGCGTTGTGTGTATGCTTGCCGATTATTGGCCCTGGGAATAAAAAAAACTGTTTCGAAACGAGCTATAGCCGTGTTGATCGAAATAGGTTTTTCGTTTACTCGTTATTAATCAATCTTTAAAACAACATAATAAAACGAATTCAAAACAAGGAAAGCAAGAGAAGCTCTTATGACCCGATGTATTTTTGGTTTATAAGTTTACCGAGGGAAGATTTATAAGCGGTAGTTTACGGTGTGCAACACTTCTAATGTGACAAAGCTTATTCTATAATTTCCACTGGGAACCTGGGCACTCTGTTTGGGGTATTTAAAAAAAAGAGCTCGCCCGAAAAACAAAATATCTCGTCAAACTCTCGACAAGGCCATGATTTAACAAAATTATTGTGGGATAAACTCCTTATATCGCAATCTAATTGGGTAATTCATTTAATGATAACATATTCACATTTTGTCTGGGCATCCCTCTGGTTGTTTTAGTCTATGTCCTGACTTGAGAAAGTCGACCACCTCCATCCCTCCAAGACCAGAATACGGCATTTTCCCTGAACAGAAAACAAACTGATTGATTGCGAAAAATGTATATTTAAGTAGGCATCACGCTCGATCTTCCCCCCCCCCCCTACTCCCCAGGGCCTCCCTACCCCTACCCCCTACCCCCTACCACGCACGTTTGCAGTGGATAAATGTCATCAACCAATCAGAAACATGACATGGGCATGGATTACTACAGTGTTGAACTTTGAACCTTGAACTTTGGACTTTTTTGCTTCCATCACTTTTAAAACAATATAGACTTAATGCAATTTTTTTCAGTAACAAGCTTTAAAATCAAAAGCGATGAGGAGTCTATAGAAACGCTGAAATGTCACTTCTTTGAATTAATTTCAGACGTCACTCTCACGGACATAGGGTGAACTTTTACTCTGCTAGTTTAGATTGTACGTTGCTGATTATTCAAGACAATTCTGACAAAAAAAAGATTCGTTTCGCTTACCTAGCGTTTCTATCTCCCATAACACCACACCGAATGACCATCTGCAAAGAAAACACAATCACAGTACTTCACCAACTTTCTGCAGTAAGGAAGGCCGTAAAGAATTGTTGGACAGTCGAAGCATCTGGGATTGGTTGAAATACAATATAAGAGCACACACAATTCAGCTTTCGAAAAGAAGAGCACGAGAGAGAAATGAAAGAGAACAAATTCTTCAAGAGGAATACGCTAAAGCAAAGTTTAGTTTTGAAGCAAACCCTAACGACCGAAATGCAAATACTCTTAATTTGGCTAAAGATAGTTTGGAATTATTTTATGAAGAAAAAGTCAAAGGATTAATTATCCGTGCACGAGCCCGCTGGCATGAACACGGTGAGAAAAGTACCAAATATTTTCTGAATCTAGAAAAGAGAAATCATATTAAAAAGCATATGAGAAAATTAAATATCAATGGTTCCACTACCACGGATCCATTTAATATCTTGAACGAACAACGTCACTTTTATCAAGAGTTATACACGAGCAGGAACAAAAACAATGAAGCGATCGAATCTTTCTTAAAAGATTTATTAATTCCCAAACTTACAGAAGAACAAAAGATGTCATGTGAAGGTAAATCACTTCAGAAGAATGTGCCTTGCTTTTAGAATGTTTCCAAATAACAAAACTCCTGGGAATGATGGAATTCCAATTGAATTCTACAAAAAATTCTGGCCATTAATTAGTGAACCCTTTATTCTATGTACAAATGAATGCTTCGAAAAAGGCGAAATGTCATGCTCGCAAAAACAAGCAGTCATAACACTTATCAAAAAGAAAGGAAAGCTCTTTTTTGGATAACTGGCGACCGATCTCCCTTGTAAACGTGGACGCAAAAATTATGTCTAAAGCTATAGCCAGTAGAATAAAAAATGTCCTGCCGAACATTATCCATCATAATCAAACTGGTTTTATAGAAGATCGCTTGTCGCTGCTGGGCGACGATAAAACACTGCTGGTTCGTTTTGGACAACTTTATTCGCGGACTTACACCGGATAAATTCTCTTTTACCGCTCACGTTTTACAAAACTCAACTCCTCTGCTTTACACGTGCAGACGAGGTCCTTAGCAACGAGTTGACCTGTCATTCGTAACCTAGTAACGCGACCGGAAATGAAAGTTCAGGAAGCGGGAGGCACATCCCCGCCCCTAGTCGAGACACAATGTTCGTCGAGACGATTATAAGTTCTACTCTTCCGCTTCCTGTACCTAGCAAAGTTTTGTGATTGGTCTTTTATATTCCCCGTGCTGGGTACGCACAGTAACAGCTCGAACTAACCCATCCCGCCCAGGATGAGTAGACACGATTCTGCCCAATGGCCATACTCCTCGCGGCTGATTTGGCTCAGCAACTAGAACAACATCTCCTTCTTTGAGGTTCTGTCTCTTCTCTTTCCACTTCTTCCTTTGTGTCAGGCTAGGAAGGTATTCTTTGGTAAAACGTCTCCAGAAGAAATTAGCTAGCGCTTGGGACTGTCGCCACAGTTTTGTCGAGTTAATCTCTCTGTCGCTAACTTCAGCATCTTCATAACTCGGATTCGCCCGCAACAGCAAGAAATGATTTGGGGTTAACGCTTCAATGTCCCCTGCATCATTGGACACATGGGTAATCGGTCGACTGTTTAGTATTCCTTCTGCTTCAACTAGTGCAGTTCTCAGCACTTCTTTGGAAACAATCCTGTCTGCCAGAATTGCCTTCAGCGTCTTCTTGGTGCATTGTACTAGTCTCTCCCATGCTCCTCCAAAGTGCGGGGCACTTGGCGGCTGAAATTTCCACTCGATTTCCTTAGGCGCACAGAAATTTTGTATCCTCTCTTCATCCAATTGTTTGATGCATTTCTGCAACTCATTATTTGCACCAACAAAGTTCGTTCCATTATCGCTGTGGATGCTCTGCGGTCGTCCACGTCGCGCAATGAACCGTTTCAATGCCATGATGAAATGATCCGTTGAAAGATCATCCACAAGTTCAAGGTGGCACGCTCTAGTACTCATGCAAGTGAACAAACACCCGTACACTTTAACTTCACTGCGTCTTTCCTTAACTAACATAGGTCCAAAAAAGTCAACTCCAGTGTTCCTGAACACCATTCCTGGCTCAAGTCGGCACTCTGGTAGACTTCCCATTCGCTGCTCTTGAGGCTTTACTGTCTGGCGATAGCAGTAGTTACACTTGAATTTCGCGTTTCGCACCACTTGGCGACCATGGATGATCCAATACTCCTGCCGAATCTGATTAAGCAAGTGCTCAGTTGGCGGGTGGTGGTAGATACGATGCATTTCTTCAACGATCAGCTGTGCAAGTTCATGGTGCGAGTCAATTATCTTGGGATATCGTGTTCTGTAAGGCAGGCATTGTGCTCTCTGCAGCCTTCCACCGACAACCAAGAACCCATCTTCCAACCTTGGATCAAGAGATTTGATTCTACTCTTCTTGTGGATCTCCTGACCCATCTCCAGACACTGTATCTCATCGCTGAATGACTCAACTTGCGCCCTCTTCACGAGATAATTCTGAGCAGCTCTCAATTCGTTCGACGTAAGTGCTCCCAGTAGACGTGTTTCCTTCTTAGCTCTTACATTGTTTGCAAATCGCATCACATAAGCTGTAACCCTTCTTAGTTTAGTCAGCGACGAATACTTCTTCCACCCTAACAGGACCTTGTCTTCCTGAGATGCTCCAGCCCATCTTTCCTTCTTCTTTTCTTTCATGTCATCATTTTCGCAAGGCGCTTTGACTTTATTTTCTGGCCAGAGCTCTGCTGATTCATACAGGAACTTGGGTCCGCTACTGTAACGAAAGCCCGTGCCAAGTTCGGTAGGACTTAGTCCCCGGGTGATGTCATCTGCAGGATTAGCCTCTGTCGGCACATATCTCCAACTCACTGCGCCCGCCCCTAGTGTGGCTTCCAGATTGCTCATAATTGTGTGAATCTCAGAAACGCGGTTGCCGACGAATGCTTTGTAAGTGGAGCTTGTCTGGCGGATCCAATGTAGGACTGTGGTAGAGTCACTCCAGAAAGTTATCTTCTCTATCTTTGTGACCATTTCTTCTACCAGTGTTTGAGTTAACCGCACAGCAACTAAAGCTCCCATGAGCTCCAGTCGGCAGATAGACTGTGACTTTAATGGAGCAACACGGCCTTTTCCCGCTATAATACTACACTCTACCGTGTCATCTGTAAACGCTCGTCTTAGGTAGGCACACGCGCCATAAGCATTCTGGCTAGCGTCGCAAAACACATGAAGTGCAGTCTCTCGGACAGGTTTCTGTTCTTGAAGAAGAGCTCGCGGAATTCTCACTTCATCAAGCTTTTCTGCTTCCTTGCGCCATTCACGCCACTCTCGAAGATCAGCTTCTTTTAATTCGTCATCCCATCCGTACTTCATACGATTTAGATTCTGCAGGATGATTTTACTTCTGATTGAGAACGGAAGGAGAAGTCCTCGCGGATCCCAAACAGAGAATGCTTGGCTCAAGATCTTCCTCTTCGTCGTACCTGGATCACCCTTCAGTCCGGGAAACTCCAGCATATCTTCCTGGGCATCCCAAATGACGCCCAAAGTTCTGTCTGTTGGTAACTTATCTTCACTCAGTTCGAGGAATCGTGGAGATCTATCTTGCTCCGGGATGGTTGCCATGACGTCTGGGTCATTTGTCAGCCATTTGTGTAGGCGGAAACCTCCACGACGCAGCAACTCTGTCATCTGCTTCCTCAATTCAATAGCTTCCTCGCGAGAATCGGTTGATGGTAGACCATCATCCATGTAAAAGTTCTGGTAGACAGCTTTCACACCCAGAGGTAAATCTTCTCCATTCTCATCAGCGTTTCGCCTCATAGTGTAGTTCGCTCTGGATGGTGCAGACACTTCTCCAAACACTGTTCTTTCAAACTGATACACGCTTGGTTCTTCTTTCAGAGAGTCTCTCCATAAGAATCTCAATGCTGGCTTATCACGATCAGGGAGATGGAGCATATGATACAATTCTTTCACATCAGCGGCCATTGCAATTCTTCCTTCACAAAATCTGAGGAAAACTCCAAACAGAGAGGACAGAAGATCTGGTCCTGTGTAGATCTTATCGTTCAAACTTTGTCCCATGAATTTTGCTGATGCATCGTAGACTCTTCTGAGGCGATCAGGTTTTTTGGGATTGATGACAAATCTATGTGGTAAGTACCAAGTCACTTTACTATCGCACTGTACTTCCTCTTCGCTCAGTTTCTTCACATAGCCCTTCTCAATGTCATCCTGGATTGACTTTGCATATCTCTCTCTGATCTCGGGACAGCTCTCAAACTTCTTCTCTAGGGATTGTAGCCTCCTCTTTGCCATTTCATAATTGTTGGGCAGTGATGGTTCCTCTTCTCTCCACAGTAGGCCTGACACATACGCATCTTCACTCTCACTCTTAAAGGTTGTCTTTTCCATTAGTGATAATGCTCGCTTGTCCTCAATCGAACGGGTTGGATCAGCTAGCTTGACCACGCCCAACGTTTCTATCTCTGACTGAGCCATGACCAACTTCTTCAGCTCCTCATCTTCAACTGAACTTCTTTCATAGACTTTGAACCCATGGTATGGAGATGCTTCTCTTCGCTCACCAGGTAACCAATTAGTCACCGCCCATCCAAGTGGGGTCTCAACAGCATAAGGTACCCTGTCAAGTTCCGGTTGACCTGAGGGTTTCAGAATTTGTTTTGGTAGAATCAAGTCAGAGTTGTTAGTTCCAATTATGAGTTGTACTGGACCCGTGTCAGTGTCACGTAAGTCCAAGTTCTTTAGATGCTGATACTCCTGCTTGATTGTTGACCACTTCAACTTCTGATCTGGACCATTCAGGTTAGGAATTGTCTTCACGTCTCGTAAGGAGTATTTGACTTCCTCTTTTCCGACTCGTGCAACGCGGCATTTCTTGATGTGCTGGGAAGTAAACACCTTCTGCGCATTTACTCCTTGAATTTCTAGATCTACCTCTTTGCCTTGAAGCCCAAGTAAGAGCGCTAAGCTTTCATCCATAAGTGTTGTGTTACACCCTGAGTCACGCAATGCCATCACTTGCTGTTTTCCTGTTTCTCCAAAGACAACTATGGGAAGTACTTCAACCAAAGCACAACCACCACTCTCACAACTAGTGTACGCTGATTGTCGATACTCCTCAAGAGGCTCCACAGCCTGACGCGGTGATGAGTCTTGACCTTCCAGTGAGACAGGCGCTGGGTCTCTCTCAACTTCTGGCAGTTTCTGCAATTCACGTTTCGCTTTTGCCCGTTCAATAAATTTCAAGTCGACTTCATGTACAAGGGTATGATGACGCATGGCACAGTTTTCAACCTTGCATCTATTCTTACTACGACATTTACTAAGACGATGACCGGGTAATAGACAACATAAGCATAGTTTGTGTTCCTCGACAACTTTCTCCTTCTCGCTAGTTAGCATTCCCTGAAAACGTTTGCACTCTTGCAAAGTGTGGTTAGTGGATTGATGAATTGGGCACTTCTTTGTTCCACAGCTAGCGCGTAAATATTCTCCCGTGGCTCCTGCAAACAGCCCAGGTTGGAATTTGTCAGCTGGCTTACGCCTATCAACTTTAGATGTATCTGAACGCTTCCACTCTCTCTTCTCTGGCATCCACCGCTGCTTGGACTCACTAATTTTTGCCTCTTTCTCTAGCCAATTTGCAAACGAATCCCAGGTTGACAATTTTGGTTTTCCTTCAACAAACTCGGCCCATCTGCCGCAAAGGCGTGCAGGAAGTTTAGAAACAGTTGCTTCCGGGACTTGCGAGCTAAGCTCGTGAAGAAAGTTGTGCTCTTTGAAAATGCCTATTAATTCAGAAACTATTTCTTGATACTGCCTGATCTGCACGCTATTTTCTTTCACTATGGTCGGAAATTGATCTATACGTTTCTTCGCAGCTGATACCACTGTGTCTACACGGCCAAAACGCTCCTGGAGCGCAGTCCATGCCTCCTCGTATCTATCTGAACCTGGCATGAATTTCGCTAGACATGATTTTGCACTTCCCTCCACAGAATCTAACAGAAATTTAAGCTTCTCTGTTGCATCATAAACTTCCTTTTTATCCACTTCAACATTAAATGCTGCTTTGAATTTTGAGTACTCTAGTGGATTTCCATTGAACTTCTGCACGTTTGGTTTAACGATTTTCACAAAGGCTGGCAGCATTTTCTCAAACAACTGATCCATCTTTGACGTTTGCACGCTCGGGTCTCCAGTGGCAGAGGTTTTCAACTCAGCTTCACCTTTAGCAATAAAAGATTCACATGTCTCTTTCCTACGGGGCTCACTAGAAATCTCTGTTACGACCTCCGGTTTGGTGGATTTAATTTCCTCCATGTGAGGTTTTTCAACAACAGTGTTCTCAGTAATTTCGAGGTCTAGGCGCGAGACCCGATCGTCCACACCGTCTGAAGGTAATTCGTATAACTCTTCATCAATATCACCTTTATTTGACATACCTTCTTCCTGGGCGATGGCATCTTCGAACTCATATTCCAATCTTGATTCTTCAGCTTTCTTTTAAAGTTCCAAGAGCCTTGCACGCTTCTGTTGTACGGCTCGCAGACACTCGATCTCATTTGCGATCGTTTGCTCGGCTATTTTTAGTTCCAGTGCTAACTTCTCAGCTTGCAATTTCTTTCTTAAAACGGAACGTTTACTTGAAGTAGTAGACTCACTCGGCGTGAACAGCGGAGGTGTTTCGCCTTCTTCTCTGTTTGAGGCACTCATTTTGACACGACTTGAATGCCCGCTTGAATGACTTTTCCACAATATTGAACCACGCCGTTCGATGATAAATTTCACACGCAGTTACACATAGTTTCACGGCTGACTTACAGCTTGGCTCGGTGATTTTTCGCTTGATTTCACAATAATCCGGCTCGGTGGACCAAATGTCGCTGCTGGGCGACGATAAAACACTGCTGGTTCGTTTTGGACAACTTTATTCGCGGACTTACACCGGATAAATTCTCTTTTACCGCTCACGTTTTACAAAACTCAACTCCTCTGCTTTACACGTGCAGACGAGGTCCTTAGCAACGAGTTGACCTGTCATTCGTAACCTAGTAACGCGACCGGAAATGAAAGTTCAGGAAGCGGGAGGCACATCGCTATATCGGTGAAACAGTACGATCAATTTTCGACATAATGGACTTTACAGCTAAACAAGATATTCCCGGTTTATTGATCTTCATTGACTTCCAGAAGGCCTTTGATAGTTTGGAACGTAATTTTCTTCAAAGATGTTTAGAATCATTTAACTTTAGTCCAAATTTTATTCGTTGGGTAATGACATTTTATAAAAATATACAAAGCTGCGTCATTAACAATGGTATCACCTCTAATTACTTCACAATTGAACGAGGAGTTAGGCAAGGAGATCCACTCTCGCCGTATCTCTTTGTGGTGGCCGTTGAAACCTTGGCTATTGCAATTAGACAAATTCAATGATAAAAGGCATCACCATTGACAAGAAAGAAACAAAGTTACTCCAATATGCAGATGACACAACGGCAGTTCTCTCTGACATTAACTCAGCTCAAACTCTTTTCAAGCTGCTCGACGATTTCAAGAAGTTCTCAGGTTTAGAAGTTAATCCCACCAAAACTGAAGGAATGTGGATTGGATCTTCAAGAGAAAATAAAACGAAACCCTTTGGTTTTAAATGGCCAAACGAACGAATTAAAGCCCTAGGGGTTTATTACTCTTATGATCAAAAATTACTACACGAAAAAACTTCATAGAAAACCTGGACAGTGTTAAGAAACTAATATTTGGTCTGCAAGAGGTCTGTCTCTCTACGGAAAGGTAACAATAATAAAATCCCTGATTGTCCCAAAATTTGTCTATGTATCGTCATTATTAACTACCCCCAAGGGAGTTATCCAAGAACTAAACCGATTGATTTTTAAATTTCTTTGGAAAGGCGTAGACAAAGTCACACGTTTGTCAGCAATAAATGATTATGAAAACAGTGGATTGAAAATGATTGATTTAGAAACAATGGTTAAATCCTTACGACTAGCCTGGCTAAAGAGAATTTTCAGTGAAAATGATGGCACATGGAAAAATTACTTACATCACGTACTAAAATGTTTTGGAGTCTCTTTCGTATTTCATTACAATTATAATATAAAGGATCTCACAATCTCTTCTCAATTTTATACCGAGTTGCTTCAGTGGTGGGCAGATTTTCGAGATGAGTTTTCTGCCGATAAACCATGGCAAAATATAATATGGAATAACAAGGACATTCGTATAGATGATAAACCAATATTCTATAAGACTTTTTTGGAGTCTGGTATTACGCATGTATCTGACCTTCGATTTGATTTAAATATTACGGAGTCCTATAATATTGCTACAAAAAAGATGAAAAAAGTAAATATTTTGGTCTGGGCAGGTCTCAGACTTGCCGTACCGTCCCACTTAATAGGGAGTTTAAGAAACCACGACGGCGACGCCAAGGACAACGTCGATTAAAAAATGAATTTATATCTTTTACCTACGAATCTCGCGGTACTCTAAAGTCATTTAGTTTGTTTATCAGTGTCAAAACTATCTCGAAACTGAATATGGAACACAGCGTTAAACTCGGAAAATAAATTTAACAAAATTAGCCGTCGTCGTTCACGTTCTCCAGACAACGCAGAATTTGGTCATTTCACGTTGTCGTTTTGCAGAGGACGGCAAAGAAATGTACCAAGAATTATAACGCACGTGCATAGCCATTGTTCTGCTCATTAAATCTTTTGTTTAGCGACGTTCCCGTTGCCGTTGCCGTCGTGGTTTTCTTAAACTCCCTAATTTCAAAATCCAAAACAAATAATCGCACTTTTTTAAGAATGCCACCCTCTTTGATTATTGAAAACAATGTTTTTGATATCCTTATGAAAAAATCAAAAGACTACTACACAAAGTTAATAAGTAAAAAAGCAGAATTTTCCAGTAATTCTTTCGTTCTGAAACGCGATTATAACCTAAATGAAGATCAATTAAGAAAAGTGTTTCTTCTGTCGCATACTGTGTGTTCCGAGGCTTATGTTAAGGCCTTTCAATATAAGGTCCTTAACCTTATTCTTTAAGTTCTGTTTCGAGCCACCCTAACCAAACCACAACGGAAACGGAAACGCCACAAAACTAAAGGTTTAATGAGCACAACAATGGCTGTGCACGTGTCCTCTGTAAAACAACAACGTGAAATAACCAAGTTCTGCGTGTTTTGGAGAACGTGAACGAAGGAGGCTAATTTTTCGTATTTTCTTTTGGAATTGAACGCTGGCATTATATATTAAGCCTGAGCAAGTTCTGAGACCGATAGATGCACTGAACAGATCTAAAAATGAATTTATATTTTACTTTCGAATTTCGTAACTATCTGAGTCTGTTTAGTACGCCAATCGGTCTAAAAGACTGATCAAACTAAAAACTTTGCTGTCGTGGGCAACGTACTCCAAAATACGCAGAATTTGGTCATTTCACGTTGTTGTTTTGCAGAGGAGGGCAAAGACATGTACCAAGAATTATAACGCACGTGAATAGCCATTGTTCTACTCATTAAACCTTTTGTTTAGCAACCGGCGTTCCCGTTTCCGTTGCCGTTCTGATTTTCTTAAACTTTCTATTGCTGAAGTTCTCTACTGATAGCGGCGAGCGAACCAGAATTTTCTTCTTCTCGTAGTGATACTGATTCTATCTCCTCTGAACGTCGTGTAAATTCTAAAACAATCGAATTATTTGTAAAGCTGGATGTTACACTTTCACACAAGTTAAAAGGAGCAAGGAATTTGTCCACGTTCTGCCGACATCGAGTTCGCAGACGTTCTCTTGAACTCAGAAATGGACTCTTCGCTTCACAAAAGAATGAAAGGACAGAAGAAATTGTCAACTGTCAGTGGATGGAGAGGTATAGAGACATTTTCGAGGAAAATTTCTCATGTGGAGATGTTGATTCAAGATTGTGCCGTCGCGAATGTTTACCACTGACTGTTTGTGTTGAAGACTCTGCAGGAATTTACAAGGCTCTAGCTTCAAGAAATGAGGTAATTTTACTGTAGATTCAGATTAAATTAATTTTTTAAAGAAATTTTCAGATCTTCCGATCCCGTAAACTGTTTTCAGCTTAATTTTGTGCTCATTTAGACGCTTTTTATGTACAGTTTCGTGCAAATTACGAACATGGACGCTTCATTTGGAGATAACAAAGGAAATTTAGTCTTGACTTTTTACATGCCAGTATTGTGTACCAGTCGAAACATCGACTGACTAGCTGTATAAAATATTGTTTGTGAACACGCGTCTTGACTTGACCCAAAGTGCGAAAATCTTCGCTTACATGGCAAAAATCGTGAGTTAACCTACTGTAAATAAATTTATGTCGTTTTAAGTTTTAAGTCCTGCAGCTGCAGGAAAATTAAGGGCCCAGTTATATGGTCTCGGGTACCCGAGACAACCCTCCCCCCGAGCTACCCTGGCCGAGGTAACATTTAGCTTGTTTCTTTCTAAAATTCAACCAGCCGTTTACATTAGGATCGCCAACTCGTCTCGGGGGGCGAGACAACTCGGGTGGGCGAGTTGTCTCACCTCGGCAGGTAGGGTTACCCTAGCCTGCGAACAGCAGACGTATTTGTCTCACCTCGGCAGGTAGGGTTACCCTAGCCTGCGAACAGCAGACGTATTTGTCTCACCTCGGCAGGTAGGGTTACCCTAGCCTGCGAACAGCAGACGTATTTTGGAGGAACGACCGGAAATACGTCTGCTGTTCGCAGGCTAGGGTAACCCTGGCAAGCGGGACAACTTTTCTACATATAAACGCTTTGGCTCGCCTGACCGGGACATCTCTCGGCGTGGCGAATGTCACGTAATGCTTAGATTTAGGATTTATAGCAGAAATTCGTATTAAAGAAGTAAAAATTAACTCGGCAAAACCCACTGTGATCGAATGACCGAGAAAAACCCAAAGAAAGAGGGATATTTGCACATTTGATTATTCAGTAAGGTTCATGAATAATCATGCTGGGTTAACTCTGGAACTATGTTTTCACATATAAACGTTCGACAAAGTTACCTCAGGGGAAAGGTTGTCTCGGGTACCCGAGTAACCCGAGACCATATAACTGGGCCCTTAGTGCTTATATTTGATTTTTTGACAAGATTTTCGCGTGCTATCAGCTCGTAGACCGGCGCTTTGATATAATCTTTCAAAGGTGACTATTTTCAGAAGAGGTTATTGTTTTGTTGCTATCTGTCATTTCTAAAAGAAATGCAAATAACTTTGATCCACGTTCTAAGCAGGGCACGCCGGAGAAATTATAAAACGCAGCTTTCTTTCTTCCGTTAGGCCTACCGTCCACACTAATCCGTCATGAAAACGGAGTTTTTCGAAAACGCTATTCAAACCGGAGGAAATTGAAAACGCCGGCTTTTCGTTCACTTGTGGACGGAAAACATTTTGAAAACGGAGCTTTTCGAAAACGATGGAGTAACGATAATCATGTGATTTCCCTGCCCGAGTTTTCCTCAAACACAAATCCAAAATCACCGGTGATTGTTGCGTTTTTAGATTCTTCCGGCGTCAGTAGTGTGGACGGAACCTAAAGGTTATAAAAGATTGAGATATTTAACTGCGAAAGACTTGTCTAGAATTTTGTGAATCTGTAGAAAAGCAGATAACGTTCTCTATTTCCTCAAAACGTTTTATGGTGGGTGTCAAATTTCAAATTATTAGCAGCATTAAGGCAGCGTCCACATAACGCCGGAGAAATTTGAGAACGCAGCTTTATTTCTACGGTTAGGCCTACCGTCCACACTAATCCGTCACGAAAACGAAGCTTTCAAACAGGAATAATTTGAACACGCCGACTTTTCGTTTTTTTTCCTCAAACACAAATCGAAAATGACCGGTGATTGTTGGGTTTTAAATTCCTCCGACCTAGTGTGGACGCAAACCATTTGATGAGTTTTCAGAGTGAAACCTCCGTTCTCAAATTCCTCTGGCGTAGTGTAGATGGGCTTAGCAAGTAATTGGCCGTTTTCACACTAGAGACGGATAATCCGTGTGGACAGATCATCCGTCTGGTTCATTTTCCGTCTTGGTGTGAATTCGAGACGGATAATTGTTGAGTTTTCCCGTCTCGAATTCACATTAGACGGATAGACTGCACGGTTTTTTTCTCTCAGGCGCGGTTACAATTCAGGCGCGGTTACAATTCCACAGTATTCAATATGGCGTCCATGGCGTACGCCATGTTTTCGTTCCCAGAACTCAACGCGCTCTTTCTAGTTCCAGGCTTTTCATGGCAAAATCAGACGAGTTTATCCGTCCTAATGTGAATTCAAGACGGATCATCCGTCTCGTCGGATGATCCGTCTTCAAAATCCGTCTACCTGGACGGATTTTCAGACGGATAAAAATAGACAGATAATTCGTCTAAAATAAGCACCGTCCCGTTTTCACACTAAGACGGATTATCCGTCAGGACGGATAATCCGTCTTAGACGGATTATCCGTCTCTAGTGTGAAAACGGCCATTGTTTATTTTAGCAATGCAAAGGACGATTTCAACTTACACGTCCGTTTTGGTATTATAAGTATAATCTTCCAAGGACTCCAGCGCCATCCAACGAACTGGCAACATGCCCTGTATGAAGACAGGACAAAAACGGGTCAGAAAACAAGAATACAAAAGCAAAATCTACAGTTAATTAAAAGCTAGAATCCAAAAAGCAGGAATGTTCAAGAAACAATTGAAACTCATCGTAAACGGTTGTTTTACCTACCCCGCTTGTACTTTCGTATTCACCGCTTTCGTACACGTCACGTGACAAGCCGAAGTCAGAAACCATGGCAACATTGTCCTCGCCAAGGAGTATGTTCCGGGCTGCAAGATCGCGATGAATACACTACCACAACAGAGAAAAAAAATAAGCTATTCTTAGAGTCCAAATAAGTACTACAGACTAGTGAACATTTCTTAATCCTAGTTTATGTACTTTACGGTCGCGAATGTAAAACAGAACCAACGTTATAACCTGACCTAAGCCACTCACAAGGACGTAATTCCAACAACTTAAGGAAGTTCGCATGAAAATGTTCTACTCGATAGATTTTCTTCAAACTTCTACTGCGGACAGATAATGAATTACTTGTTTCAGAAATGAAAAAACATGGGGGTCACGGACTTCGTTTCAGAGAAAAAGCGTGTGGAAAACTAGTCTGATTTTGGAAAATTGGTGCGCGTAAATCAGCCTTGTCTCCAGGGATTTTAGCTTAAAATATCAAAGATGAATCAACGGAGACAAACTATCCTAGTAATATATTGTATAAGTGAATCCATTGTGTTAATAATTCCAAATGTTGCCAACGTTTTCACAAAAGTTAACCCTTCAAGAGCCATTTAAAACCGCCGCACAGATACACTAAGAGCTAAAAAGAAGGAATTCGATGGTGCATTTTGCAAAAAGTTCAAACTTCTAGTCCATAGATTTTCTTCATTTTTGTGCTAAACGTAGAAAATTGGTGGAGAAAATGATCCATCAAAAGAAAAATAGGGGTTACCGAACGTGTAAGATGGCTAAATCCAGGCAAAGCTATATATAGCAATGGCCATGTGTCCTATCATTGTTCATTTTATTACTTAGCACGCGCTCGATGCATGACGTGACGTGTGAATTTGCGCGCGCAGAAACAATTTGCGCGAACGACTTAGTTTTGAATGGGGGATAATTTGATCATTTCTTCTGGTGTGTTGTCCACATATCATCTATAATATCTGTGAAGGAGTGAACTCGTAAAAATACTGGCCAGTGTTCCTGGTGCAAGTTAGCTGATGTTTGTAAACTTAACTGCATGCATGCATCGAGTTGAGGAGGAGGATCACAGTGTAAAAACAGCGTCAAATTCTATCATATTAACCTCAATTAAGTTTCGCAGACCAAAATCTTTCAGATGAGAATATCACCTGCTTGGGATAAGTGATTAAATTAACAAGCAGGTAACTAACTTCGAAAGCCCTTACTCGTTTTTACATTGCCTGTGTTATACCTCAAATTAAATTTCTACCGCTGCGTTGGGACGTTTGTTGCCTCATTTAGAGACAAAATCCCCTTTCTGTGGCGATACTTGATGACGTTGTAACCCAGAATAACTGCTCGGCTGTTCTGATAGCTTATGCACCTTTTTGTTGGCAAGATGTAACATTCCTTTGGCAGTGTCTCTTGCGATCTTTACTTTGTCGATGTGTGTAAAGGGAACTTGCTTTTGCTCAACGTTGATATATGGATTTTCTCGGTTTTTCGTCAAGAATTGGAGTAAGCTGCCATTCACTGCCAGACGCACCACAACTAATATTGACCCTGGTCACGATATCAAAGATAAAAAGCATATCATGTATTAGCTGTGGAATAAGAACTAAGGTATTGTCATCAGTCCTGATATAAGGAGTAGAAGAAGACGGCGTTAAAATTAAACCGTTCGAATTTTAGACTGGGTGAAATAAATGCGCTTCAAAGATAAAGCATTTAGTTCACTGAACTTACCGCTCCTCGTACAAGCTCCAATTAGACTTATGACGTTAGGATGTTCACCAACAGTGACCATAATTTGAAGCTCGTTCATAAGATCACGTTTCTCCATCTCTGTTGCACTCTCTACAGATTTAATAAACAAAATGACCATTGTTTAAAATACTTTTAATCATTTCAAGTACGTTATCAATGCATTAAATAAAAAACAAGCGTTATGTGTTTAAACATCACCGATGTATAGGACATCGGCTAAACGAAAAGGTTGATTTTTTTTCTTCATGTAACAGTAATGTTATGTCTTCAGTGGACAGCAAAACCACTCTTGCATTTCCTCTCTGTGCGTGAATGCAACTACAGATTGATTTTGCTGAGTTAGCAAAACATCGGCAATGAAATAAAAATCCAGAGGAAAACCAAACACGAGTCGAGACTGTTTAAAAGACATGGGCGATCTGGTGTCGTTTCAGCTATTGAGGGAGCTTGAATATGCACGCTTCGCGAGATACACGTTTTTATCACACACCATCTCATCGCCATCATTCAGTATCTTTAAGTGCTGCAGTTATTAACAATCTCAGTTGCTTCGCTGCAATCTTTGACCAGACTAGGCATTAGGCTTGATTGTGGCAGGTTTCCTTGACCACCCGACTAACTTACTTAACATCCTCTTCGTCCCGGCTGAGACATACGGCCGCAGTCATAACCCGCCACTGAACCCTGTCCCATGCCTTGGCGTGTAGGTCACCCTACGAGAGACCCATCACTTTCAGTTACTCAATCACTGTCCTCCACCATGTGGTTTTTGAGCTGCCTCCCCTTCTCTTCCAAGGTGGAGTCCATCTCAAGGAAAACATTTGTTAGCGTTTGGTCCCCAACTAAGGTATGCGGTGTAATCCATGTAACACCAGCTACCACTTAAACAAAGGCACAATCCACTATTGTTAATTACCTTTGAGCTTTTTCACTGCACATTGTCGCCATTGTCCATCGATCCGCGCCAAGCCTTTATAAACTTCGCCAAACGCGCCTTCCCCGAGTTTGTCTTGAAGTGTAATATCTGATCTCGGAAGTTCAAGCCAATCCCCACGCACCCAAAACATAGTCTAGAACACAAGTTTCAAAACTCAGTGTTGTTTAGGTTATAGTCTCATCATTAAACTTAAATAAATTACAATATTTAGAGAGAAAGCCACATCAGCCTTAGCTGCTTTTCATGCGGATCCTGAATTTGGAGTTGTTGGTTTTTGTGGAGGGAGGAAAACCGGAGAATCCGGAGAAAACCCTCGGGGCAAGGCGAGAACCAACAACAAACTCGACCCACATATGGCACTGGGCCGGAATCGAACCTTGGCCACATCGGTGGGAGGCGAGCGCTCTCACCACTGCGACATCCCTGCTCTCCACCTGATAGATAACTGTTGTTTTGATGTAAGTCTCCTAAACTTCATCCAGCAACAGTGTGGAATAAGCTAATGATCTCATGAATGTAAGACCAAATATTTTTCATTGTAACATGGCTGCTAAAGGTCAGGAACTGGTCACGAAAAAAAGTCGTTATTGTAAGAAAAAAGTCAGGAAATTTTGTTTTGAGTCAGGAAATAGTGATAGTTTGGAGAAAAATTATGGAAAATTGAACTACTTTAACACGGCTGATTTCATAGCATTGATGGCTGGAAGAAAGAAGGGCATTTGTGATCCTCAATGAAGAAGGAAAGCCTTGTTAAAAACGCATCATTCTTAAAGTGCCCGTGTCATCAAAATTTTTATTTTCCCATCTGATTCTTTGTTTCATGCAATGAACTTCTGCGAAAAAATTTTTCGATTTGGATAAAAAGCGATTTTTTTATGAAGTTTTAAAAACCTGAAAATCCTATTTTCTTGCGGTCGACCCGTGCCGCTGATCACAGCATCGACATGCTCAGAATTGTGACGTAGATTCAGGAACGCGTGAGTTCAGGCTTGACTTATCTCACTTGTTCTACCTCTTCAAATTTTTTTTTTAACCCAAAATAAGGTGGGGGCCCGGGCTCATTTTGTATGAGCCACTAACTTACATTTACAGAGATAAAACAAGCGAGATGAGTAGAGCCTGAAGTCACGTGTTCCTTAATCTACGTCACGAATGGTCGACCAAAATGGCGGCAAATTTGAACGATTTTAAAACTTCTTAAAAAGATTGCATTTTTTCCAAATCGAATTTTTCTTTCGCAGAAGTTCATTGGGTGATATATAGAATCAGATGAGAAAATAAAAAAATTGACGACATGGGCACTTTAATGACTGGGTACAAACTAAGCTTATAAGGGGAGGCTAGAAGCTGTTGCTATATTATCTCACATTTTGTATTTAATTTCAATTCAATTTCTCTTTCGATAATTTTGAATTTTACAATTTAAAGGATTACACAACCTGCATATAGCAAAGCGGGTTGTGCTATTTACAATCATATTTAGCAAAAAGTGATTTTAAAACAGTTAAGCTAAATGAATAAGATAAAAAAGTAAATAGGTATACACGTACATTAATAGATAACTAGAATTTACATGGATGGAACATGAATTCGTGAAAAAGAAATCGTAATAGCTACAGTTTGATTATTTGGTCATGGAAATTTTTATCAGGGAAAAGTCAGGGAATATTGAAAAGTGATGTCTGTGGCAATCATGCGTAAATTTCTGAGGCATCTACATACATTATCGTATCTCTCCGATCTTGATTTACAAGATGGTCGGACTTTTACGCAAGCAGCCCCGACAAACAAAACAGCTAAGATCAGCGGTAACGCGATAATCAACATCAAATTCCTGATGAACCGGTCTGTGAACAAAATAAAAGCAAAATAATTAATTCAATTGGCTCCGCTTGTATAAGGAAAGTGGCTTCCCAATAACACATCCTAACCGGCAATTTCGAGTCAAACCTAAAGTCCATTAAGCTCTTACGTTACAATTCTATCATTTTGTGTATGATATACGGTTCATATGACACCAAGTGTGTGACCATTCAAATGAAAGACATGGAGTAATACTTTCCAGTGGGGTTGTGCATCTTGCTTTAAAACGTATGTGGATAGCTCTAGTATGTATCCAGTTAAATGAAAATATTGAGCAATTCTTTCTTGCAGTACGGTTTGTTATGTTTCATGTGCAAGGCGCCTCTCTTGCTATTAATTATATAAGTCGGACAATGGCCAGGGGAAGATTTAGCGAGGAGGGGTGAATTAGGTGGCTAGCCACCCCCCTTTTGGAAAAGCAAAACATAAAAAATTGTAAAAAAAGAGTGAATATTATGGCAGAAATAATAGACTGTTCACAGCCCTCTATTTTCTCGTATTTTCTTTCGTTGAACGCGCGGATACCATTGCGAGAGAACTGGACGCCAGCGCAAAACGGAAGATTCGACTGGGTGGGGGGTGGGGATCGAGAAAAATAGAGGGGCTGTAGACATCTTTGTAAAAAAGTGAATTACCCGTTTCTCCAGAAACGGAAAAAACCCATTGGTTGAAAGGCGACAAAAGTGTCATCTCCTTGACAACGGCTACTCATGATGTCGTCCAGACGCGTTCTGCGGTTTGCAGAAGTTGTCATCACTGTCGTGTTGCGTGATTAACGATGGAGCGATTGTTAGAATGTTGTTTAGAAAAATTTCCCCACGTTTCGTCCCTCAAAGATGAACAGAAAGAGGCCGTCATTCATCTTCTGCGGTCGAAGGACGTTGTGGCAATTTTGCCGACTGGCTTTGGGAAAAGCCTGATTTATCAGCTCTACGCGGCGGCGAAGGAAATGCAAATCCAAGATGTCGTTGTACTCGTTGTTTCGCCCCTGAAAAGCATTATGATGGACCAGATAGAAGAGATGGAAGAGCTAGAGATTCCTTCAATCGTGCTGTCAACAAACGACGACGTGCTTCAGAAAATTGGAGAAGCGAAGTACACCTCTGTTGGTCGTGCGAGACAGTTCTTGATGAATTCAACGCCGCTCGCAGCACTTCTGGCTTTTGATGCACAAGACGCACACACTCTACTTGAACAGAGGTCGTCTTCAATAATTGTAATCCCCACAAATCGAGCAAGACGTCAGCCAACTTTATCCGTGTGACACCTTCGCGTTTAGGCTCAACAAATAAATTTTCAGTAGATATGAAAGACGTTTTGCCACCATTTGGCAAGCGAATAGCCAAGGAACAAGCACATATCCTACAAAAATCGGACGGGCCGCTTTCTTTTGGTTTTCTTCCTTTTTTAGCCGGTTTTTTTGGAGTTAAGGAAGTCGTCTGAGCCGACATCCTTCAAAACGTTTACAATGTAACGCGCCGCACGTGTTGTTGTTTGCAAACTGATACTTGTAATCAATTAAACAAGCAATTCACCGCTCAATTTTGATTGGTCCAATTTAATTATGTGGTCAAGGGGTGGAGCTACTAGTAACAAGGTGATAACAAGGGGGTGGAGTCAAATAAGCCGACTTTTTTCCAAAGATGTCTACAGCCTCTCTATTTCTTCTTGCCCGCTTCGCTCGCAAACCCCACCCCCCCCCCCCCCCGCGTGCTTCGCGCTTGCTCTCGATTTTTTTCGCGCGCGCTCATAGAGAGGCTGTGAACAGTCTAAGAAATAAAAGCAAACGCTTTGGACAGGTACCTCATTGTAATTTCTACTTTGTGGCGTATTATTTGCTAGGTTTCCTGTTATAACAGTTTTCAATTTAATAATTTCCAATTCTGTAATTGCAACATTTTGGGGTCTATGACTCACTGATTCTGCAACCCGAAGGTACCAGCCACCACCCCCTCCCCCTCGAAAAATCCTGGATCCGCCCCTGATGGCAAATTTGATAATTTGTGACCTGGTTGCTCCTTTATAACACGTAGGAGGCTGTGTTTATACCCATTTTACATGCATGAAAATAATTGTAGAAATTAGTCAACAACGTTTATCGCAGATATAACACTTACCAGGCAGTGTGCTTTGTGTTATCAAAACTCCATCAGATCTTCCATATTTGTTATTGCTTGACACCCGAATAGTGTACTCTGTTGAGGGTTCCAAACCCTCCATCGTCATTCCAGTGGTAGAGTACGGTAGTGTCTGTATTACTTTGAAGTTACCCGAGGGTTCTATCTTTTGCTCGATGGTGTAGTTTTGTATCCCATAAAATTTCTCATGTTTTGGCGGATTCCAACTCAATATGATGTACCGCGTTTGTACATTTATCACCTTCAAGTCTTTAGGGGGCTGAGGTTTTTCTTCATGAATAAAGATGCAAAACAAAGAAAACAGAAAGTTGTTATTAAATTCAAATTACTAAATAAGAAGATCAGGGTTTCTCTTGGAAAGAAAGCTAGGAAAGTTAGTTTCTCGTCTATTCCAGTGATGATAATGGTTTCACAAAAAGGCTCAGTGGAGGAATTAAGCAAGTGCGTAGATTGTAAACACTAGTTCTTTGATTGGACACGTAGTGGTTGAATAACAAGAGAATACTTCACCTTTTTACATTCTTACCAGCTATGAGATATGTTAAGCTCAAATGAATGCCATCCAAGGTTTAAGCAGCCAATCGGTGCTTTGCCGTCAGCCGGGACATTTTTCAAGGAGAAAATTGACAATCGGATGAAGAAAGATGTCTTTTTAATCATTACTGAAAACTGGATCATTGGATAATGCAATACAAGAGTTTTTATGGGCTTAGCCACCATAGTATATGGTGGAATAATTGTCAATTATATGACTTACCTATAACAGTTATGGCGATAACATCGAGTCTTTTCTTTAATGCGGACTCGATTCCATCTGTCAAATGGTTACGAGCCTCCACCTCATTCGTCTTGTTTAAATTTACCACTGTTAACACTTTGATTTCTGCTTCCACGCTGCCACCTCTATGGAAAACACAAAATTGTTACAATGTCAACGAGCTTTTCCATCATCGCAGACGGCAATATTGCATTTACTTTAGGCCAGTACAGAAGAGGAAGGCAACGGTGGTCATTTGAAAAGTTCTTATGCATGCAATTTCACTTGCAAAGTCAGGGTTTCAAGGGGTAGGGTGAGGGACAGTACCTTACCTGAACTCCACAGCTCTAACGTCGTATATCTTCACAATGCTCGATTTATTAAAATGACGCTTTATCTACAAAAGAAAGGAAAGTTACTTGAGCTTAAAAAACGAAAAACGAAAACAAAAAAGAAATGGGTTTTATTTAACCATCACATAATTCCAAGCTAACATGCCATTTCAATCGTTCAACGTTTGTAGAACAAGACCAAGTTACAACTCTTCTGCTGTCACCCCAAAATCAGGCGCCTTAACGTAAAATCCAGTTAGAGTTTCTTCTCCACAGTATGTTGTGAAGAATAGCTTTAAACAAAAGAGAAACCCGTGTCTCAATGTAAACATTTGAAGGAGCTAGTTCCTTGAACATTTGGTTAACGCCTTTTATTCTTG
Organism: Micromussa lordhowensis; assembly: GCA_964020085.1. NCBI lineage: Eukaryota > Metazoa > Cnidaria > Anthozoa > Scleractinia > Lobophylliidae > Micromussa > Micromussa lordhowensis. The sequence continues at coordinate 4,075,222 of OZ026604.1, forward strand.
ATTAAGGGGTTCCAGGCTTGATCTCTGGCCGGGAAACTCGATGCAAAACCATCTAACAAGTTGATCAAATGAAGTTCGTCTTGTAGCCATTATCATACTCAATGTTGTTTTACTTATAGGTTGTTGACCAAGCTTGTTCGATCAAGATTGCAGGATATTGACCAAGTTCTTTTTATGCGTGTTCATGAACCGAGACAGAGTCGAGGTCCATAAACACACAAAAAAAGAACTCGGCCAACATCCAGCCATCTTGATCTCATGCTTGGTCAATAAAGGATTTATTATTTGAAAAAAAAAAACACTTCTTCTCTTGCGGAACACATTGGGTAATCCCGAGAGGGCACGTTAGCTCCATCTTTCCTGCTCGGGTACCCAATCACAGCGCAGGATTCGGTTCATCTCGCGGGCTCACGGAGGTAGCCATATAATAATGGATGTTAAAATCGACTACGAAACGAAACACCATAATAAGACTTTTCTTACCGCTTGTCTAAACTTTTCTTCCAAATCCATGAACATGCTGCTACTAGGGTTCAATAAATCTGTGCTGAAGTCCGCACTGATCACGAACTGAAAGCTCGCAGGAACAATTACTTCACCTGAAAAAAATTCAGTACTAATAATAAAACTGTTGTTATTATTATTACTCGACGGTAGAGAGACGAAAAGAGCGTGTTTACTCACGAAGCCAGCAGCCTTGCAAATTTATCTATCAGAACGAAAATAGTGTTTACATGCGAAAAGAGTTCAACTCCCACAGTATTGGTTTGATACACCAACATGGCTGCCGTTTCATTGTTTTGGTACATTAACATGGCTGCCTTGACGTTATGTGAAAACACCCGATATCTAATTTTTCTGTTTGGGGTACCGCAGGACAAAGAAAACCACGTCTAATAACGAAAAAGACGGGTCTCTGGACGATAGATTTTCAGTTCAATACCCACCAAAAAGATGTGTGAGATGGAAGCCATTCCATTCTGATAACAATACTACAGACATTCTGAGCCTGATTCGCAAACAGACGGTCCGAGATCGTTTGGTCTTACTCCGGCTCTCTTCTGCCGATATAACTCCCGAAAGATCTTGTTCTTTATGGCATGTTTAGGGAGTGAGAGAACCTGCTCACGGACTGTAGCAATCAGGCTAAACCACAGTTAATGGAAGGAAATCGTTATGAAGCCTGGCAAAGTTCTTTGTTGTATGTTTTTGTTGGCTATTCTGGGGATTGCCCCTGCACAAAATCTGGCAAAATACAAAAAGTTGTCATACAACTTACCAATAGAAGCATTACGATTCTGTAATTCATACATAGTCTACGAGCATAAAAAATGATGTGCAGGGTCAAAGACCTTCCATCAATTAATCTTAGCCTATTTGTTTACTACTTTGATGTTAACCGGGCTTCTTAACCATTTGCCTCATATTATCTATGACTAAACACAGATCAGCTTTGCATCGAAGACTGGCAACATTTTACTCTTGATCAGCGATGAAATTTGAAGTTCAAGCAATAGATCTGCCTGGCCACTTTTTGCGACCCATTTGCTAATCCAGAAATTAACGCTGTTAGAATACGCAAGGGTTATTTAAAAAACGTTAACATAATCCGTAACGCAACGCAAACAAAATGATAATCTTTGCAGGCGAGAGCTAAAGATCTCCAACGTACCAATTGACAAGGATTTCACGTGCAGGACTTCGCTAGCAGGCCCGTGACCAATTTCGTTGAATCCACTTACTTCGATCTCGTATCTAGTTTGAGCAACAACTTTAAGAAAAGCCTCTGTAAAGTTACTTGTTACGTTCACTTGTTTATACAGCTGTGTATCAAGTCGTCTGTATTTTACCCTGTAGCCCAGTAGCTGCTCTTCATGGCGCGACGGAGGAGGAGCCATCCAGGAGATGTGAATTGAAGTCGCATTTACAGGGTAGCCTCGAAGAAAGGCAGGAGCCTCTTCAGGAACTGTTGGAATGAAGTAAGCAGAATTTTTAAATTCTCTGTTAACAATAGACTTGCGTCCTCAAGTCCCGCATAATGAGTGCATTTAGGTGTTTGCTACAGTTAATTTTTAATTCTTGTTGTAGGTCACTATACCGATCACTGTTAGAAACTTTCAGGCCGGGGTGCTTCGTAAAAATATGCTTCTAGGGATGTGCCGCTCAATGGGTTAATTCGCAATTTCACGACTGGATGGATCAAAATGGAGTTGTAGTTTCAATAGAGTTACTAGAATGGGATCGCACATTTTCGGGATTTGGGGGGTAAGAAAATTCTAGCGAATAGGGATTTAAAAATGGGAATATTCTCGGTGAAAAAGTTGTTTTTGTCCCACATTTACTTTAACAAATATGTCACTTCAGTTTAGGATGAACTAGTTTGAAGTCTTTACAAGGTAGATGCATAAACAGAACGTGACTACGTTAAGATCGCGAAAATCACATTTGCCCAAACTCGGCTAAGAAGAGGCCTCGAATTGACCACAGAAGAGACTAGTGTTATAGTGGCGTAGGGGTTCTAAAAGGCCAGCGGCACATACCGTTCACAAGGTACAAAGTACCACGTGATAGTCATAGTCATAGCAATTTTTCTTGGACAATTCTGTCCAAGGGGGAAAGGTGCAATGAAGTTAAAGTGCCACTATAATCAAATTCTCGATACCCATATTTTTACATTTTCCAACACAAAAAGTGTTTCCTTGATATCTTGGCAAATTTCAATCTATCACGAATATTATAACTCATGTTTTTTGGACCTTTATTTCCGACAGTTTACGGCCGCCATTAAGTTTCCTTGTTCCAAGTCTTAAGTGAGAATTGTAGAAAATGATGTCGTATTCTCAAAAATACCACACGGGTTGAAATTATAATAACAATTAATGTACAAAATTGCACGAATATATGAGCCAAAGTTTTTGTTATTCTTTATGGGGATTGCTGCGCTAATTGTTATTATAATTCAACCCGTGTGGTATTTTTGAGAATATGACGTCATTTTCTCCAAATGTCAGCCAAGACTTGGAACAAGGATAATTAATGGCGGCCGTAAATTCTCGAAAATAAAGGTCCAAAAACCGCGAGTTCTAACGTTCGTAACAGATTGAAATTTGGCAAGAAATCTAGGAAAGACCTATTGTGTCCGAAACTGTAAAAAAATGGATATCGAGAATTTGGTCATAGTGGCACTTTAACCCTATGTGAAGCACCAACCCGTGAGACAAGGCCAGACCACAAACAACACTGGGAACTATGTGCCCTTCTCTCATCCGTGATTTTCCCAAAGACGTACAAGCTTTTTAATTAAAACATCATGTAACGTGCATTTGAACAAGTTTACCTCGTGGAGGACATCGCGACACGTTACAGTATTCCCATCGCACATTTGGGTCAGCGGTATAGCACCAAGGTCCATCCGGGGCACTGCTATCCGGATTACGACAGGCGTTGGAGTCTTTCTGTCCATCAGTGACATCTTGAGGAATCCGCCAATGACGATGAGGACATTGAGAGGTCCAAGACTGACAACTACGACCAGACCGGGTGACGTTGACGTTGCCACGGTAACCAACCCCAATGCCATGGTAACAATCTACAGTAATTACATCTTTAATAAGTTTTGCCGTTATTTGTGAGTTGTCTTTGCATACATCATGACTTAAAGTACGTTAAAGTACATATACTGCTCTTTCTCATCATGTCGGAGATTTTAACAAATCTATCGATGCTGTCATAGGCCCTCGCCGGTTTTAAGATGTAATGAAAATTTTTAGCTCGAGTCTTTAGGGACGACGAAAGATCAGTTCTGTCAATTCTTTTTCTGTTTTTCTATTTTTGGCCATTGGTTCAACTCAGAGATCGCTTGTTTCCTGAAGTGCACAATGTCGAAGAAACTAAGGATTTATCAAATCAAAAGCGACATTATAATGAAAAATGTAAACAACCGCTGTAAAAGGGATTTTATTAATTTAAGTCTCTGTTTTAAGGATCAGACACACCAAGTGTATCCCTGCTTGTGATCACATATTAAAACCAGTTAAAACAGGTTTTACACGATTTAGAACAATAATATAATCTTATGACACACCTGTGCTTTTAGTGTCGTCACCTGCGAAAAAGACAAATATATTTATCGTAATGTTATTTTCAGTTAAGATATGTTAAAGAAAAACGTATTCTTAACATTGGTGCTATCTATGAGAATGCTACGAAGGTAATTCAGTGGTCTAATCCATGACGAGGCGAGAT
>OZ026604.1:4089466-4096966 GCA_964020085.1 Micromussa lordhowensis
AGCAAATATTGAAGATTAAACTAAATCCTAGTCAGAGCTCGCCTCCTACGCAGACGCTGTTTTAACTCGTCGCTAGGCATGTCTCTCTTGTTGATTCTTGCTGCGTTCGTCAAGATCTCTCGGGCTTCTTCCTCGCGTCTGTTCACGAGCAGCCATCGTACAGATTCTGGAATAAACCTTCGAACAATATTCAGGTTAGTCTTTGACGATCTCTCTTTAAGGAGCCGCGAGCTGTCCATAAATTCGTAAACAGTGAACGAGCATTTAAGAAGTGACTTTTTTCATTTGTTCACTCTTTTCATGGGAGGCTCGGTGACCTCATGGTTAGTGCGCTTGTCTCCAGATTGAGCGGTCCGGGTTCGAGCTCTGGCCGGGGACATTGTGTTGTGTTCTCTCACAGTGCCTCTCTCCACCCAGGTGTATAAATGGGTACCGGTGAATTTAATGCTGGAGTAACCCTGTGATGGACTAGCATCCCATCCATGGAGAAGTTGAAATACAGTACTACTCGAAATTTATCGGGTCCAGTCTCACACGAAGACGAAAAAAACCTCGAAAGAGATGTCCCTTTTAACTATTGGTTTACTGACGATAATGATTGGCCTAGCCACAGAGTCACTTCCATTAGATCAATCTGAAATGTGTATATAATCCAGCGGATTAAAGAATCCATTCACCCTTGTTGGATATGAGATGATTAAATTATCTTGATTTTGTCTCCGCGTTACATTTTCAGCAAAATTCTTTGCCTTGGGCGAATAATAACAAAATGCCACATAGAGAAAAATGAAACTACCAAAGATATATGATAACTTTTTTTGTGAAAGATTTTTCCCGAAGCACATCCAAGTATCTGCAACACCAACACAAAGTGAATTTTAAACCGCACTACATTTTGTTTTTGATGCTGTGCAGTAGAATATGACCATTTGAAAAACGGCGTTTCGATATCATCTTGTCGTTAGTATCAAGTTAGAAAATAATAAAATAACGGTAAATTTTGTTTTTATAAATATAGGCAAGGTGTAAATAGACATAAATCACCTTCATGTCTTTATTTACAAGCGTTGAGAGATATGTTAATTAAAAAGAGGCCCGGAACTGTAAAATCTCTCTGATATCTGTACATCGCTCTTCCTAGATAAAAATACTGTTTTGCAATGTAAGGTACGGTAGTTAGCTTAACTTTGTTTATTTTTGTTTCTTTACTGTCTTGGACATTGCCTCACTCATTGTTTTTTTGGCTAACCTAAGGCCACAGACATCCCTTTTGAACTCGAACTCGAAGTCAATAAATTGACCTCGCTCCCAATGTGTGGCTTCATAGCTCAGTTAGTAGAGCATCGCACCGGTATCGCAGATCGAATCCCGTTGAAGCCCTGATTTTTTTCAGGCTTCTTCTTTCCGATTGCTTAAATTGGAAAATATACTGCGATGATCATTCTTCACTTTCAGACATCCCTTTTCTCAGTTACCTGACCAACAATCGTCTGGTGCGGTCCTTCGTAAAGATTGTAATCCGCGAACTTGCAGTTGCTTCTGTCCAGGGAACATCTTCTCTCGTAAAGCTCAAAAGGTATTGTTGCTGTGCTGTAAACCTTGTTCTGTGCCGATGAACTGTTCGACTCCAAACACGCCGTGCTATTGTTAGCGCACATCCATGGTGGTTCGTACGCGGCAAACACCCTGATAAGGGCTTGGAAGGTGATGGGTAAAAATATGAACAGAAACATGACTAAAATACGAATCTGGTAAGGACCAAACTGATTTATACGCCTTAGAACCGAGTCTACGTCCAGAATCATCGTGTTCTCGAAGCCTAGCTCTTAGAAACCAAAGCCGGAGCTCTTTGGTACGCGTTTATTTTGCTTCCGGATACAATTAAGTCTTTTGTGTTTCATACAAGACCTCAACCCTATCTGATTGGCTCTGTGAATATTGCCTGGCTTCTTATGTTGCTTTTAGGCACCCTCCACACTACCCCGGAGAAATTTGAAAACGAAGTTTCCACTCTGAAAACGCATCAAATATTTTCTGTCCACACTACGCCGGAGAGATTTGAAAACTTTATTTGAAAGCTTTATTTCTACGGTTAGGCCTACCGTCCACACTAATCCGTCACGAAACTCGAGCTTTTCGAAAACACTCTTCAAACCGGAGTAAATGGCTCACCAAATGACCTGTTTTACTGGCCATATTTTTATTCATGGATATTTTTAAAAGCTGGACGGGTTCACAGTTTTCTATCTCACTCTCCGCTGAGGTCAGGAGATCGCTTTATCGCTTCTAAAATTTGAATTTATGAAACTCGTGTTAAGACTATGTACCAGAATAGCGGGCATGTGTTTGGAAAAACGGTCAGATATATAAAACACAAATGAAGATAAGACACGTTTATTAAAAACACCTATATTTCGACTGACTTGTCGGTCTTCTTCAGGGTGAATGAAGAAAAACCGTTATACACAAATTTATACTAAGCTACTGAAATACGAAAATGCGCCCTACGACTATTAGCGTAATTTTAACCCCTCCCCCCATTATTTACGCCCCTACTTTACGTCACGTGGTATATATCACGCAATAACTCCGCTTGCGTCGATACTTGTCCTCCGATTACTTTCGCGGAAGCCAGCGTGAGAGAAGTTTCGACTTTTCATCTTTATCGTTTCGTAGACTGGTGAAAAGCTGGTCGCAAATGCAGTTCCGGAAAGTGCAAAAAAAGTCAACAAAATACGAACAAACGAGCATAAGCTAACAAGCGCCGAGGTTTCGAGGTTTGGTCTAAGGGGCGTTGCGAGGGTTTATTCACACGATAGTTGATGTGATGATGAATGCGCGCGATTGACGATAGCAACTTTATTTCCACTGTGATTGGACCAAAACGATGATAAACTATCATGATGTGAATAAACCCTCGAGTCAAATTCAAAAGCAATTTCAACATGGTTGAAAAGTTTAGGAAATCCAATTTCCCTGCATGACGTGTCGCGTTTTAACATTTAAGGAGCTCTGTGGCAGTATTTGTATTATTGCAGTATTGAGTTACTTTGGCTTCCTCACAAAATTACCTTTAAATTGAAGGAATCCTGTTTAAACCTGAAAATAGTAGTTTAATAAGGTAGAAAAACGCCAAAGAGACAAAAATAAACCATAAAGGATTACAAAAGACCATAGCTAGTAGAGGAAAAAAGACGAACTTGAAAAATTTAGGCTAAACTTTTCAAGATGCGTAACTGTGAAGTAGTTCCTTTTATAAGATAATTGAGTCACTACGCGCGCTCTCATTGGTCGATAGGTGTGTTTCGATGAGAGTATGTAAACACGGTTGGGACGTTTTAAATTCTGCGTATTTTTTTAGAATTATTTTATAAAAGCAACAGAGCACGTTTTCCGTGTTTATATAGCCCCATCTAAACACTCGCAGAGTTTGAAGAATTAATTCTCGAAAGTTATGCAAACGCTCGAGACGTCTCGGGTTTGCATAACTTTCAAGAATTCTCCCAACACTCCTCGTGTTTAGATGAGGCTATATAAACACGGAAAAAAGTGCTCTGTTGCTTAATAACTAAAAGATTCAGTTTTAAAACCGTCCATTATTGAGCATCATTAAGCAGCTCTTGATCGTCGCCTAGGATTTCCTTTTTTTCTTCCTCCAAGGGTTGATCTATATCCCTGGGTTTATCGGAACAATCGTTTGGGGGTTCTTCGTCTAGGATTTTCATCTTATGTTCTTCCAAGTCGTGTTCTTTTTCTGAAAAAAAAGGGAATAGCAGTTAAAAATATTTAATATCATAGCATTTTATACGCAACTTAAGTAGCTGCGAAGATAAAGCGTGAAAAAATTCAGGCTTGAACGGAACTCGAAATCATGATCTCTGCGTCAGATACCAGTACAGTGCTCTACTCACGTCAAGTAAGCTCGGTAGATCACCGGTATGGTGGCAAAGCGATGGGTTAGAATTCCATTCAAGCCTGCAGTTTTTTGGTTTCTTGTCTGGAAACAAAATTTACCTTGTTGTTTCTCCGCGGTGTCTTCGAAGACTTCAGCGGTGTTTCGTCCCCTGGTCTCGGGTAGAATCGCACACAACAAGGCTCCAAACATGGTCAACCCGCCCATGAAGGCAAAGGGCATAATGGGGTTAATACGCGTCATCTGAACGACAAACGGCGCACAAGCAGCCCCGAGGCGACTAGCTATGGACACCATTCCCATGCCACTATTTCTGAAAACAACATAAAAGAAATCAGTCACAGAGGCTCCTAATGGCTGCCGTAAACTGATCCAAAACTAACCTCCTACCTTAACGCAAGCGTTCTAATGTTATGCTAGGGGCGGAAATTTGCGGGGCGAGCAATTCGCCCGGGGGAACTCCCATGTAAAAAGAAACGTGGTGTTTGTCGGAAATTTGGAAGAGAACCCCTAAGAGGTACCAAGTTCCTGTTCTGTGGGCGTATCTAAGAGGTACCAAATTCTAAAACAACGCACTTCTCCTGTCGTATGTAAGAGGTACCAAAACTTCTTTTTAACCCCTAAAAGATACGACCAGCACCCGTCCTTTTTTATGGGAGTTCCCACGGGAGATTTCGGTCTTGGACCTTATCAACTATCGCTTTATAGAAATCTCGAGGTCATAATCTAATTGCAAAGTTTAGCGGTAAAATTATGCATACAGCTACTTGTGTGTGCGTCTTTTCTAGATGCTTTGAAAGGCCTATTTCAATAACTACCTTAATCTATATTTAAGCTCTTGAAATCCTTAACACACAATACACCTGCAGCCTTAAAAAGGAAAAAGAAGTCCTCGCGAGTATACTGTCAATCTTACCTCACTACGGTTGGAAAGAGTTCAGCCGAGAAAATGAACAATGAGTCGAAGGAAGTGGTGATGAACAATTTGCCCAGAGATCCAAGCGTCACTCGACCAGCAATGTAACCTAAAAAGGGAGAAGCATAAGACGAAGAGACAAGTGAGTATGCTTTACACAACGGCGTGTATACAAACATGCTGTGAGACTACTATAGGTTGCCTTAGCAGATTGTGCATGTATTTATATTAATGGCTGATATAGTTCTCGTTTAATCGGATCAAAAATTCGATTCCCTATTTAAGACTAGACCCTTAAATCAATACCCTGCTTCAGACCTCTCTTATTATTAGTTCCCCAGTTCAGATCGATCTTAAAAGGCATTGTAAAGGGATTTTGGTGATGGCATAGTAGCTTCTTCTAAAAAACATATACCCAATTCAAGACTAGAGTGCAAAAAACATACCCTATGTTAGACCAAAATGGCCAAACTCGATACACTATTTCTGACCAAAATGGCTAAAGAGCCATCCCGTTGGGGCCACACATACCTTTATAGACCATATACGAAAGTGCCCCGAGTACCCCTCTCCCTAGCCAAAACTCAATGAGCCATCGGAGTACTCCGATAACTTGAATTGGAGCTTACTTATCCTTTTGATTGCCAAGAGAGAAGCTTCATTACATGGCTAGCTTCACGAGATAGCAAGATAGACCAAATCCTGAGCTGTGATTGGCCACCCGAGCTGGAAAATTGACGTTGACTTACCCGCCCGGGGTTGTCTACAGCGTCCCGCCGGAAAAAATGATGATGCAAAAGCTGCATGATAAACGTTTATTACTTTTTAAGCTTGTTCGCTCAAGAGGGTAAGGGTTTTGAAGAGCGGGCCGCAAACCCCAAACCAATTTTTCTGGGCGTACCCTGCACCCCCTACAACAACCCCCCCCCCCCCTCCCACCGCTACATGCAATTCAAGTTCAATGTTTGTTACCTATGCTGCCTGTTCCATGTGGAATAAGAGAAACTGCCACCACGCAAATTCCAGACAAAATCGAGTAAGCTATTATGGTTTTCTTACGACCAAACCTAGAATAGTACGAGAAAATAAAAAGAATTCATTTATTACAGTCGGACCTCTATTAATGGAAATTATCTTTCCAAGCGAAATGGTGACAGAATTACTCCAAGCTCCGGAACGGCAAACAGCAGAGACGGATTACTTTAAATAAATCGTTCGTGAAGTATTTTGAGCTAAAATTTTTAGACTGTTGATACACTGAAAAAAAGCCTAAGAAACTTGATGTAATATATCAAACACGAGCGACAGTGTTTCATCGGGATATCCAAACACCGAGAAGAGAGTTGAAAATACGACGCGCAGCGGAGTATTTTTGACGAAATTCGAGGTGTTTGGATAGCCGATGAAACACTGTCTCGAGTGTTTGATATGTCTTCTCAATCGAAGCAAAAACTAAGGAGAAATCAAGTGGTAAAATCGTCAAAATCTATGCTAATTAAGACATGGTATCAAAACCTCCTTCACGGTTGTGATTTTATTTGTTTTAGCTTGATGAATTATTAATGAGTTTGAGAAGTTTTGTTTCATAAATTTGCACATTTTCTGTACATACTCAACACTAAAAACTACTGTATATCCAATACATGCTCTCTGTGTTAGAGCTACAGAATTTTGCACGGACTTGAAATGCGTAAATACAGGGGAGTTAATGTTTTGTTTCAATGATTTTTGAATTTATCTTCACATATGCCCACTTTTTATCAAGCGTTTTGCTATATATAGAGGCAATAAAACTAAGTTAACTGCCATTTCTACCCAATTTATATTGTACCTCTATTAAGCGGCCAAACCCTAAGTTAATAGAGGTCCGATTGTATTTAAGAAATAAAAAAAAATTCCAGGTTTCTAAAAGTTAAATAAACACAAGTGAATGCCTTGGAGGTAGATCGATAATTGCTGTGGGAACACGAGCCGAAGGCGAGTGTTCTGCACTATCTTTGGATAAGAAATTTCCTCGAAACACTTTACCTACACCTTGGAATTGCAGATTTTCTCAAGCAGTCAGAGCAATTTCTTAATCAAAAGCTCAACTAATCAGAATCGGGAAACTGTTAATCGTAAGTTAAAACAATATGAGGAAAGTTCGGACACGTTGATAGTGTTTTTGTTGTTCTTATGATGTCAGTTCAAGGAGACCTAAACATTTTACTCAATTGTCCGGTTACAAGTTTCAATTTTGGTCATTTACAGCTATTCGTTAACTAGAACAACTATTCATTTTCCATTTTTCTTTCCAACTTCGGCTAGGCAGTGGTCAAACAACAACAACAACAACAACAATCTTTTATTCACTCAAACAACTAAAAGACACATTTACATGATAAGAGACAAAAACTACAGTAACTTAAGAAATATGTATGCTTAAAGTTGAGCCGGTATTGGACTGAAACTAACTTTCAGTGAAGGCTCGTGCGGGGGAACATCAATAAAAAGGGATAAATTATATTTGTATTTGAAAAGACTCCCCGCGTAAGTTAGTTCCAGTCCAATACCGTGGATACGAAAATGGTCTATTACTTTTTAATGTAATAAAACCTTCACCTGTTACAATTGTCAACAACCAGCACATTTCCAGGGATTTCCGCCAGGCTCGTCAGCACAAAGTTCAGAA
>OZ026604.1:4101966-4151966 GCA_964020085.1 Micromussa lordhowensis
TTTGAAACCACAAATGCCCTATTAGCATGAGAAAACGAGAAAGCAGGGGATTAAAGCAGTTCTGACGTCATCATGCGAATCGTCTTTTGTTTCATGGGCAAAATAAAATCTCTAACAATCAAAGGGGTTCCGATTTCAATAGGTTCTCCAATTGTTTCTGAACAAAAGCATCACTTATCACAAGACAACCCTTTCTGTCCTCATGTTTCCAAGTGATAATGAATGAAACAACTACTCTTTTAGTTTTTGTGGTTAAAATTACGCGTCTTGAAAATCACGCGACGTAGTGGAGTCAATTCCATTGATATCTACTTAAGATTCGATCAATATCTCACCCTGGCAGGCTCATCAAGTTTTGTTGACCGGATTAACAAGTTTTGTTAACAGGTTTATCAAGTTTTACCACCAGAATCAGGATATATTGTTTGTTTCTGTCTTTGTGTGCACCCGGCACAAGCAAGGGGGGAGGGGTGGGAGGAGAGTAACACTGGTTCCCGGCCTCGTCCCTTTGTGCAGTCAGACGGAGATCAATTATGGTTTCAAGAAGTGTCAACCTTCGCCTCTTCTTCTTTGGGTCTGGTCTCTTAATGCACAAAACGGTACACTCTGTTATTGAAACTGGTACTAATTGATAATGGATGCCTGTGTTGAGAGATTATTGACACAGTCGCAGGCGCGAGTATTACGTAATATTTTGTTTCGGTCGAGGAAATCTTATTACTGCTTCTCTGGCTAAAAACAAATTCAAACCGGTTGACACAAATTACTCTATCAAGACAAATTAAGAGCTTTATGTTTGAAATAAAACTAGGCAAGGTCTTCCGTGCCTTCAGAGTTGCAACAAAAAAAGCTTTATCTTCATGCAAGACTGCTTTTTTCTGGCTGATGCTGGTTCTTACTTATCAAAGTCATGACTGAAATGCGTTTAAAAAGCACATTACCCGATGAAAGTGAAAAGAACAACCTATTGCTTTCTTCGTTGTCCTTGCATTTCGTACTGACTCTATAATTAACTGACTGCAACTTACAAGCGTACTATTTGTTGACTTTCCCGATAATGAAATGCAAAAAACAAATATTGCTTGCTGAAGTATGAACAGACACAACTAGACAAGGCTCAATATCCCAAGTTTGTAAACTTTAAGTTTAAGAAAAAGGCCGGAAGAATGAACTGAAGTACATATTTACCAGACTTGTCAATGATTCAGTAACTAAAGTTCATTAGTTTAAAAACAAATCATTATGCAATAAAGCTCCTTGTTAACTAAACCTGAGTCTTGGGTAAATAAATTCTCGGCGAGAAAATGTCAGCTGCTTGAGAGCCCAACATTTTTACGAAACTAAAAGGTTATATACGCGTAAATATCGTTCAACAAAATAATAACTTTTGAAGTTTTTGAATCCATATTAGAAAGAAGGATTTCAACTCAGAGTTGGAAGTAAATCTGCAAGCAAAATTGCATCGCTCGAGCTCCAAATAATAAATTATGCGAAAACAATTCTTATACATGTTATACAAACATACCTCGTTTACAATCGTCTGGTGCGGCCCTTCGTAGAGATCGTAATCCGCGAACTTCCAATCACTTCTGTCCAGGGAACATCTTCTATCGTAAAGCTCAATAGGGATTGTTGCTGTGCTGTAAACCTTGTTCTGTGCCGATGAACTGTTCGACTCCAAACACGCCGTGCTATTATTGGCACACATCCATGGTGGTTCATAGGCGGCAAACACCATGATAAGAGTTTGGTAGGTGATGGGTAAAAATATGAACAGAAACATGACTAAAATGCGAATCTGGGAAGGACCAAACTGGCCAATACGCCTTAAAACCGAATCCACGTCTAAACTCATGTTGTCTTGGGCGGATAGCTTTCAGAGAAACAACATCTCCGGAAGAGGAGTGATTCAGTTGGGAATTTGCGTCTTAGGAGGCAACTACACCAAAGCAACTAGTGGCCAATGGCTTAATTCTGCTCACGTGAATGGGAGCAAAGGTCAGCCAGCGATGCTAGTATTCAAAAGTTCCAATACATTCCTTTTTTATCACTGAATATTGCTTTTTTCGGCCCAGGCTAATATTCTTATTTTCCTGTCGATTTTAGGCTGAAAATCGGTTCTTGTAAATAATCTTAGAGTTAGGGTTAGGGTTCCCTAACCCTAATCTTAATGTAATCATTTTGGAGCCACAACGAACCGCGGGCAACAAAGCCTAATATTATATAAACGTCAATGAAATTCCAGGTGAGCTTTCGTGCGAAAACGTGATATCTTCCCAAGTGAAAATAACATGTTATTTTCACATGTGATAAGATCGCCGTTGCTACGGTAACAACATAAATGGATTGTTATTTCATTGGTATTGATATAAGCTGGACAAATTTCATCCTCAATATTGTATCGAAAAAAATAATTTTACTGCCCCTTTGCGGTTTAGAAGAGATGTCTCTGCCACAAATATATGATGACCCGCGGAATCATTCTAATGGCCCGTCATGCACCAGCGAGCGTTCAAGTGTGAGGACAGATTTAGCATCTAAGTGGGAGGCTATATCTAATTTATGGTGAACGTAGTCAAAGCAAGAACATGAGACATAGATGAAAAGTTATATTTTATAACCCCCAGGTACAACCTTGTAGAGAAGAAACTGACAGAACGGCGGGTTTGCATCAAAGAACTATAGATGGAACATCCAAAGTGGCGAAGCGAACTGATCGTGATGTGTACATTGTCTAGACCTTCAGGCTCAAATATATATACTGGCTGTTTTCCAAAATTGTCTGATCGTTGCGAATCACTGCGTCTGCCTACTTGGTTGTTAGCCACTGGGTTAGTCATTTTTTTATTGTTGTTGGTGATTTCGCTTCTGTTGTTGTTAAGAGGTTTATACGATCCGCCGCAAGCAATCTAAATATCAAAGTGTTTGTCTTCTAAATCCGTGCCTTAAATCACTCGATCTCTTGATGAGCTACTACTGATTTGAATAAGAAAAGAAGTGTTGGCCATCACACAGAATGTATTCAGAAAGCCTTGCAGGATTTACCCAGAGATCTTTACTGGAAATGTTACCGCCATCTTGGATTCGAATAAATCCCATTAGTAAATTCTCAGCTCCGACTATTGCATTTCTAGCTTTTTGATTGGCTAAAAAAACTCCGACCATGAGCCAATAGTCGGAGTTTTACGTCACATGGAAAATAGTGCACCAAGTGTAAAAATTTTCCGCACAAAGTTTTCAACCTCAGCCCTCTATAATGGCCGAAATAAAAATCGGCGGCAAAACCCGGTTTGAGAATTTACTAAAACAATTATTCCATTCGCCCTTGTTGGATATGAAGTGATTATAACCAACTCGCGCTACGCGCTCGTTTGTTATTTTATCACTTCATATCCAACTCGGGCTCATTGAATAATTGTTATTTATTTGTTTCATCCTTTAATTTGTTAATATGGCTACACATAAAAAGATATTGGCCATGTTAACCTAGGCAGGCGAATAATGCGTCTTTGACGTATTATGCGTCTAGGAAAATACGGAAAATAATACACCTAAAACGTCAGCTGGATGAGGTTGGCAATTTTATCTGTCTGCATGGAAGACATAAAAGCAATCGAACTCATATGAATTGTAAATCTGCTCAACTGATTAAACGACCAGCAGTCTCTCACAAAATCTTTATTTGTCGACACACACGTTTTGTGCGTCTCTTTGCATAAATGGCGCCTAAATTTGCATAACAATACTTTATACATCCTTAGCCTCGTACTCATGTTTTCAGACAAAGGATTTTTCACATGCATGCGAGGCTTAGGAGTTATAAGTATTGTTATTCAAATTTAGGCGCCATTTATGCAAAGGTCTATGAGACAATTTAGTCTTAATTATATAGTGCCAAAATTCCAAAAGGCAATCGGCGCTTTACATATGAACGTAAGAAGAAAGATAAACAATATGCAACAACAGGAAAATATCTAAACATTTGACAATGATAATTGAGAATGATCATTGTACATACTATTCAATATAAAAAGCTTTTTTATAAAAATAGGTGTTTTTATAAGCGATTTAAAAGAGTCCAGTGATTTTGTCTGTTTGATCTTATCAGGTAAAGTGCTCCACAGTATCAGTGGTGCGGCAACAGAGGGCTGGTCGAGGACTTCGGCGAGTTGTTCATGGAATTTATCCATAGCAGTTGTGTCAGCAAACAACAAATACTATGCAAAGAATGCCACAAAAACCAGTGGAACGGTCGTCCAATGCAGGGTACTCACGCCATTGTCAGACGCAGGAAAACCAAGATGAGTTGATAGTCATCAACCTTGAGTCAGCAATCTATCTCAGTTAGCTACAGGAAAGCTGCAGGACCCTGCTTCGACCAGTGCTTCTTCTTCCATGTAAGTTTGTCTTTGAAGGGATCCTTGTACAGGGTACCTAGAACACCTAAAGAACATTAAGTTACCGAGGCAGGTCTGCGCACAAACAGACCAAAGTAAAATGGGGTCCGCCCCGTCCGGAGCACGACATTAGGGAGCTTAAGCAAACCACGACGGCAACGAGAACGCCACAAAAGAAAAGGTTTAATGAGCAGAGCAATGGCTGTGCACGTGCGTTATAATTCTTGGTACATTTCTTAGCCGTCCTCTGCAAAATAACCAAGTTCTGGGTATTTTGGAGAACATGAGCGATGGCGGCTTCTTTTTCGTATTTTCATTGCGAACTGAACGCTGGCATTACATATTAAGCTTGAGCAAGTTCTGAGACCGATAAACGCACTGAACAGATCTAGGCATCTGCGAAATTCGACGGTAGAATATAAATTCATTTTTTTCTAGGCGTTATCCTTGGCGTCGCCGTCGTCATTGCTTAAGGTCCCTACTGTAGTGGTGGGATGCCTTGCTTGTCTTTATAACCCCTAGAGCTATGCCAGTGGGAGTTCTAAACTTCTGGTAATGTCACCCATCAGTACCGGAAAGTTCGAAGGGTAGAGGCCAGACGAAGATTTATCCCTGGTCCTCCTGGTTGGAGCTGGGTTGTAAGGCTAGCAACCTTATCCCATAAACATTGTATGCTACAGAAACCGAAAACATATAGCAGATGTGGATCAGAGTGGGGCAGACGGTCCCTCGAGAAAACGAATGAAGCCATTGAGTCAAACCCAACTGGGTACACAAAAGCCGATCAGATTGCTCCAACTGAAGTCCATAACAAGGAATGGCTGTTGGAATGTGAGGTCTCTATCGCCTAGCTGGCAAATGAATTGCTGCAGGAGTTGGAAAGAGTGGGCTTCTTGTGGGGGAGAGCCGCATCATTATCAGAGAACCGTGTAGGTTGGAGGGTACTGGGGAACGCCGTATGCTCCACAGGGGTGATCAGAATCGGTTAGGTTGGTTCACAAAAACGACTGGGCTGAATTAGTAGAACATGTAAACGTGGAAAATTCCGGATGTGAAAGCTAAGAAAGTACTTGTTTCAACACCAGATTCGCCTTTCAGGGGCCAGAATTGCCAGACATAGCACAACACATTTTAGAGCACCTAAACAGTCAAAGGAGCGTTCCTCGAGGTTTTACTAAGACCAGGGTCAATGTCTTGTCTGAAGAATCTTCTATTGACGACAAATTAAACTCTGAAGGTGACTTAGTTGCTGGAAAATTGAACAGTTGAAACACAAATGAGACAACTGTCAGGCTATAGTCTTGATTATCGGCCGCTGTTCGACGAAGACCGAACTCGAGTGGACGCAACCTCGTTCCCAGGGGTTCTCTTCTTCCCGCCCCCTGGAGCGACAGAGAGGCGGGAAGTAGAGATACCCTGGGAACGAGTTTGGAGTGGACGGCAGAAATCGAGCCCAGGCAAACAACTGTATTAACAGAAGTCAAAATTTGATTTTAAATCGAAACGTAGCTTTCATAACTAAGAACATATCACGATTCCTTTGTATCAGGTACATTTTATACAATTCATGTTGACCCGTGTTAAAACCCGAGGGATTCTTCCTATAATGGCCTGTACGTTTTTCAGGCTTCAGGTATATGAAAGGCTAGAGATTTTCCAAGTTGACGTATATGAAAGGGTAGGGAAATCTGTCGTTTAGGTCCACAGTAAACATGAACTGAGTATAAAATAACTGTTTTTCGGTTAACATCTTCTTCTGGTTATGCTTAATGATCTCCAGTAATTTTGTTCGTTAACTTCATTCCAAGAGTTTAGAAAAGGGATGCAGTGTTCTTAAGGCGGGGGTCCACCTGAAAGCCGTATTTTGGCTTGGTATTATGTTCTTAATGCAAATATCTCGTTTACGTTTCAAGCAATCAAGAATCTGTTCACTCATTACACACATCTATGTTTTGCGCCGTTTTGTAAATTTTTTGGTGATTTTTAGGTTTATTTGGAGACAGATAGTTTTTCTCAAAGGATTAGTAAAATTTATGGAAATAGGAAATTTTGAAGATTTGGTGTTGTTTTAAAATTAGAGTTTGAAGTTAAAAATTGATAGATACACACCAAACAGCTGCCTAACAACCCGAGTGCCATTGTGGGGTCGGGCAACTGTCTGGTGGTGTTCCATAACCTTTTCTCCCCCTTTCAATCTCTCTTTAAACTTCCTCAAATTTCACTTTAATTCAGCTAAACCCCCACCTTAAGAAGGTATGTGAAAGGGGTACCTTTTTTAAATGAAAGGTTTTCGAAAGGGGTACCTTTTCTCAATAAAAAGTAAACGAAAGGGGAACTTTTTCTGTCAAAATGGACCTTTGGGTAGAGCCTCCCCGTATCAAACTTTGGTCGTCCACAAGTTTTTCGTTTTTCCGAGGTTTCGGAGGAACATTTACGACAACTAGAACTATTACAAAATAATTTAATTCCCGAGTTGACTAAAACAAGAACATAGGCAATGCTATTTGAAAGAAATTTATTAGAATTCAACTTAAACAATTACATTTCACACCGGTCTTCGACCTCATCAAGTATCGCTTCATACAAATCTTGAGAGCTCATAATCTAATTACTTATTTTCCTAGAGAACGAAATTGTTATCTTGAATTTGTTCAGTGGGGAACTTTCCACCGACTATGATACAGAAGCACTCTGGCGCAGACTGTTAGACGCGTCGGCTGTAGGCCGTACTTCACGGGTACATTTGAAAAACTCACTTAACCCTCTTCGCATGTCTTTACTTCGACCGAAATTCACCAATGGGTTAACAAATCCATTAAGCAGGAGAAGAAAGGTGTAAAAAGGCCTAAAAGCTTTTAAACTTTGTAAACCTGCTAAGTGCAATGCTAAAGGGAGAATGAGACCTGGAAGAAATGTTACACACAACACTAACAGGATTAAAGCAACCGTATTAGCTAACCGTTTCTCCCTTAGTGATACGGCGTTCACTCGATCTGCGTTTTCAGATCTATTTTTCTTTAAACATATACCGAGATAAGAAAATCCAATAACAAAGAAGCAAAGGAGATAAATAACAAGAGAAACATATGAAGCATTGGGAATGAACAACATTTGACCCTTACTTTGGATGAAAGATAGAAGCGTAATCAATATAGCAATTAACCAAGCTACACATGTCATCTTTGTAGCACGTGACTTGGTCACGTGATGACGATACCACCAGGGTTTCCTGACTGCTAGGTAACGGTCTCTGCTAATCACTGCCACATTAGTGAGCGTGGCAAGTAGACACAACGCCGACATCAAATGTACTCCGGCTAAGACTTCATTGGGGCACCTGTGTTCATGTGTTAAAGCCCTGATATCTCTGAAAAGAGCATATGGGGAGTATAGTAAATCAGTGATTGCCAAGCTACACAGCATCAACATTGAAGGCTGCTGAAGGGATTTCTTTCTTGCCACAGTGATGACCACAAGGAAGTTGCAGACAAATGACATGGTAGCAATCAACATGCCAAGAGGCCGAACAAAGTAGTTGGTGAAGTCTCGCATCTGTTGCTGCAGGCTTTCTGGAAGGTTAGGCATCAGACATGCTTCATAAGGAAAGCGGCTTGAGGTATTGGCAATCATCGTCAGTTTTTTTCTCTGAAATGGCAAGAGACTTCTTTCAAACAGGAGAAACTGCGATTTTTAAATTTGATGTATAATAATATACATAGGCCATTGCAGAAACGTGAGAGGACTGGGACGAGTTTCTTATATTGATTAGGTTGAAAATCTAAACATCAGTTCAACTGAAATTTTACTGAATGAAAAGCTACCCAGCCAAGTTTGAGAGTTTTCAGTTGAAAACTGTTTAAATGGGAGAATCTCAAAAGTTGCAATATTCCATACAAATCCTTATAATTTTGTGGCTTGTCTACCCAATCCATACAAACTCTCATTTTGCAATTTTCCTTCTCTAAATACTTCTATTCTTGGTAAATACTCTCAAATTTTAGTTGATCTTTCATTTGAATATCTTAGTTTTTCAAACAAACGGAAAACAACCATACTCTTTCCCAGTCCTCTCACGTTTCTGCAATTGCCTATACTAAACCTAAACGTGGTTTGTCAGTTGCTCGAATAAATACAGGACTGTAGCCAGTACGAAGCAAACCAAGTCATTATTTTCATTTCTGTTGGTTTTCATGTTGACGGGGGGAAATAAAACACTGCTGACTACCTAGGAAGAGAATTTCATCGTGGACATTGCCGCAGTCATGTTTTTTCAGACTCAGTACGGCTCTGAAACATTGAGAAGGATTGAAAGAAGAACTTCAAAAAAAATTGGGGTAAATTTTCAAGATGCACCGTCCTTTTGAGGCAGGCGGTTGATTTTTCCTTGGTTTCTTAGTTGAAAAGCCCATGCCGGGTTCTCAAAGTAACCAGTCATTTCACCTGGCAGCCAGTTCGCCCATCCAGTTCACCCATATGAAAGTTCAAAGAAAGATGTTCTTTAAAAATTTCGCATTCTTTACGCTAACCGAGCGAAACAGACAACATTAAGGACATAATGAAACAAAATTAAACAAAACATGTGTATTTCTCGTTCTTTAATCCATCGGCCACGGAGCTAACAATCCGAATGAACCGACATATCGGTCCGAGGAACTTGGCATCCAGCGCCGAACTTTCTGGAAACGGGTGGAAGCGAAAAAGGTGTGGAAGACGTATTGGGTAAAGAGACGTGCTAGCTCCGCGTTACGTGTTCGCTTAAAAACGGCCGTGGGCGGACTAAAAAAGTCCACTTAAAATGGATGTTATGTGTACCGATTCCTACAGTGGATAAAATCAGTTTTTGTGCAAGAATTTATACGTTAATACACTTCTAGTGTGAAAATTCCAATTTAAGAGACAACGCTTCAGCGGATATTTCTGGCAATCCGGGTTTCTATTCTGTAGAATTTCTGCTTTAAAATGTCGTTTACAGACTCTCAAAGATTGTACCACAACGGATGGACATTACAAAAGCAGGAAAGAATAAAAAGACCTGAAGAGCAATTTCAATGTCAGTTGGCCATTGTCGAATGAGACTCCCGCCTGAACGAAGGAACTACGCAGTCAGAACACAGAAACATAATCTTGCAATTTAGCAAACAAATTTGAAACTAGATAGCCTGACATAAAAAGGAAACTTACCTGATTAAGTGTACCTTGTCAAAGCGAGCAATGTGTTGCCTAGATTCTGTTTGAAAGGGTTTCTCAGATGACTATATTTATTGCTTTTCTTAATCCATGCTTAAGCCCACCTAAGTGCTGTCAGGAAATTTTCTTTGGAAGAGACAGTTATATCGGCCTGCTACCTATTTTGCGGTATGAAAAAAAGTGATATTTCACAAAAGCATGTGTTTTCATTACGGAGCACATTTGCATCCCGAGAACGTAATTTTGAGCGGATCAATTGTAAACCATAGCTTATTTATTTATTTATTGAAGTACCGAACCCTTTCAATGTGAAATTAAAAAGTAATTCCTCTCTCTGTTACCCAAAATGCCCCAAACTTGTATAAAGACCGGAATTAAGCAATAAAATTCTCATAATCCATTCAATAATGGAACACAAGTTTAAAATTGAAATCAAACGCGGAAGTACTTTTGCGGCTCTTTTATGTTATTTTCATTTTGCAAAAATAAATTTCTGCGAGCACGAAAACGGCAGAGCATTAATTAAACTTTACTTTACAACAGCACAAATATGAGGCCTGAAACATACCTGGAGCTTCTAACATGCAAATAAAACGTTTCTGATACTTTCACATGTATAATATATACACTTGCATGAGATTTGACCGGCTGGGAAAAAAGCGTCTTGGAACAGTTGTTTCTCAAAGGGATAATCTCTTATGCAAATTGTGGGTCGAAAAATAATCAAGGATTTCTTAATGCATTAAGGTGATGTTACATGAGCCAATTTTTGACGCCCAGTTTTTAATCCATGTTACAAAAGACAGCTTTTAACGACTCGCATTTGTTGTGGCAACAGTCGGCAAAACGTATGTTACACGAGACGATTTCTAACGTAACATTGTAAGGCCAAAGATAGGCCAAATCCAGACCGCGCTAAGAACTAATCAGATTGCAGGATTCGTTACCGTGCCCTCTTGGAGAAAAAAAATGTAAGTAACAGAAAATTGCAGCTGTTTTTATTCCTCAGATGGGATGCCTTTTTGACTGTGTTACTAAAAAGACTAAAAACAACGGCATTTCATGTCCTGAATATTTGACACTGTTTACGAAAACTGGCAGTAACGAAAGTGAAAGGGATGATATATTCAGTAGAAATGCGCAACTTGACAAATAAAAATCATATCATACGTGTGTTCTTTCCAGCTAGAATAGCTGCAACTGAGTTACACTAATTCTAACTTGGCAGGTCTTTCGCTCGTGTTTGTGTAGAAATGACCACATAACGTAACTGCTCTGGTAATTATAAGAACTGTAAAAACGTTGACCGATCAATCTCCGCTCTCATTTATACTGTTTGGTGCGACCTTTTCACAGTTTATGACGACATCTTGCTTGCGCGCCAGAAACGCGGCAAAAAATGCGGTAATGGAAAATGCATAGTTAAAAGTTCGATGTCCAATACCTTATGAGTGATTGACGTTATAATTAAGATTTTACGAGTTACAAGGGAAAAATTGCCCAGCAGAAGGTTTTTTCAACAAACCTGAAGGTTCTAAGACTTGGTTTGCCCTTCAGAAAGAAATGAGTACTGTTTAACAATTAGGTTTCGAGCACGAGCTTTCGTGTGTTTTGGAAAGAAGTGAAGGAAAAAAATCCTACAGAGTGCTGATTTCACATCGGGCTGACAAACTGTACCCGCCTGAAGGGCACCTTGGCAGCCACTTTATGCTGCAGTGGAAACCACTTCACCAGATGTTCTCACCACGATCAGAAAAAATGACATTTTCAGTTCTCTTTCCAGGATGATACATTTTGGCGCAGCGAGCTAATTATGTATACTGGTGGCCATGGCTTAATTAAACGTGATTGAACAATGCTTTAAAAACAGTGAGCCTGCTTTATTCGTGTTTTGAAGGCCTCAACATATAGGAATGATTTCACAACTGAAATGTATACATGAAGATTTTGGCCGCAGATGAACACACATGTCGAAGTGGAACACTTCCCTTAAGGCGGGGGGAAACATGAAAGCCGTATTTTGACTGGGTATTATGTTTTTAATGCAAATATCTTGTTTACGTTTCAAGCAATCAAGAATCTCTCTGCTCATCTCACATATCTATGTTTTGGGTTGTTTTGTAAATTTTTTGGAGATTTTTAGGTATATTTGGAGAGAAATAGTTTTTCTCAAACGATTAGTAAAATTGATGGAAATAGGACATTTTGAAGATTTGTTGTTGTTTTAAAATTAGAGTTTGAAATTAAAAATTGGTACATACACTCCAAACAGTTGCCCAACAACCTGGGGTGCCATTGTGCGGTCGGGCAACTGTCTGGTGGTGTTCTATAACCCTTTTTTTCCCTTTCAACCTTTCTTTAAACTTACCAAAATTTCACTTAAATTCACGTTTACCCCCGCCTTAAGATGGCCGCCAAGATCAACACTGGACAAACGTTGGAATCAAAAACAATCTTCAACTGATGTGCTTACTATGGGCTGTTTCACTTCATTTTAGGTTTTGGCAAAGTAAAAGACGCATTATCATTTAAGTCCGATCGATACATTAACTGTATCGGCTGAAAATCGTGGATAACGCCCGAAAGACACTTTTGCAAAATTTTCTGAGGGGGGTCATGCCTTTAGCACTCACTAAAATTTGTATTTCCCTACACATCAAATAAAAACTGCAATACAGGGCCATTATAGACAATAGCACTATATATAAACTATTTTCAACTTGGATGTGTCTGACACCTGGTTTTGTTTCCTCCGGAGTGTAAATCTGACACTAAAGAAAAAGACTGTGTACAACATATAATAGGAGTCTGTTCCAGACATTCAGATTTAACCCCCCTCCCCTAAAAAAAAACATTCGTGTTGGGAACTTGACCCCGAAAAAATATCCTGCAGAGACAGTGGACGTAAAAAAAAATCATGGAAGCTGAAAAAGTCCCACCTTCCTGCTATCACTTCAAGTTCTAAACGTCCGTCTCTAATGGGAGACCAGAGTCCCAACCTCGTTCCCAGGGCCGTTTCCCTGACGTTAGGGTGCTGGGAACGAGGTTGACCAGAACCCTACACGAGAAGACGAACATCCCCGACCTTTTCAAATGGGAGTCCCCCTAGTAGCTCTGCCCCCCCCCCCCCGGAGGGGGAATAATATCTTGTCAAGTTCCCTAGAAGCGGTGTCGGGAATGATGTGGGTGGGGAGGCAGGGGTAGAGGGCTGGATGGGGCTTCTAACTTCATTTTATGATGTCGAGTTCGGGAGGCCTGGAGACAAAAAACAAACTTGCTTTTCAATTCTGACCGCTGTTTGACCATCACCGCTTCACTCTGTGGTATTATAGTTAATAAAAGGCAAGTATTAAGGCAGCAAATAATCAGTTATCCTTTGCCAAAAGTAATCAGCGAAAATTCGCTGTTAATTGTTAAACAAATAAATAACCTCAGTAAATTAAATATAACAATAAGCGAGACAGAATTTGCTATGTGAAAATACGGTTCGCTTCTTTAACATTTTTAATTTGTAGCCATATATATGCGTGCCTTAGCAAACGAGATTAAGATCAGCAGGTCGAGCGACTTAATTGTTTAAAATGCTTTTAAGATACATGTGTTTTTCTTTTGAACAAGGAAGAAATTTGTTTTGCAAATGTTGCACTCCTTGCGCTAATTAATTATATTAGAGTGCATTGTTCCGTGTTAGACAAGTTGGAGCCATTGGCGGGAAATAGCGGTTTTCTGTTGCCGACAGGGTCTCGTTTTAGCAAACAGATTACCAGTCCAAAATGCACAGCACGACTCCGTCTGGAAATTCTAATCAGTTGTCCACAAAATAACAGCATTACAAGTTTTATGTCCTCTTTAGCTATTTTAGAACGAGAAAGAGAGTAACTTTTAATTGGATTTGGACAGATTATTGTATTTTAGTGTAATTTGATTGGTTTGTATAAGAAATCCAGACTTTGCAGTTATGATACTTTATGATTTAAAAGCCAAACCTCGGCTAAGAAGGCAAAACGCCTTTAGTTATTTTGGTCGAAATACAAAAAGCAAACAATGGCAAAAAACGCTTTATTACACATACTAATTTATACAAGTGACATCTGGAAGAATTCAAAACGTAATAAATTATGAATAATTAGGAATCGCCGTAGAGGGAAAATAATTATGAAAAAAAAAACAAGATTATTTTCCTTTCGAAATAATATCTCTTTTATTTTATTTTTTATCTTTGCACTTGAAAATTGCATGCACAATCAGGAAATCAGGAATATTGAATTATTTCAATGGCAATTGACAGAAAAACCTTTGCCGCCCGCATACCCAAGTGATACTTTGAATTCGATTGAATAAATTCACTCAAGTTGAACATCGTGTTTTTTTTCTTAGTTGAAGCTAGTAAGTGTAACATAATTCTCTCGGAATGTAAATAATTTCTCTTCAGTTGCAGTTCGTTTTGTTAAAATTTAACCCACTATTTTGCCGCCAATTTGTGACGAGTCAGCTGGCAGTCAGCCGAACTTCACATTACTTTCATTTCACACACTCGTGGGCAAACTGTCAAATCAAATGGGGTGTTCAATTTTACATAATTAACACCATCTGCCACAATGCTCGCTTTTAATTAAATTACAAGATTAATATCGCGTGTCATTAACTTCTCGCTTCGATTTGATCGAGCCAGTGAAACGGCCGAATGTGACAATAGAGATAACGCATTCATTCGCGATCGATTCGCCCGTCAAGCCATTGGTTTGGATTTCACAGTTATGTGAACGTTCAAATCTTTCGGCACGCTGCAGATTACAGCGAGCAGCCAAAACAAATGTTTAGTGAAAGATAGCAGAGCACACTGGTTCAGACTAATTCGTGGAGATATCAACAGCTTGAGACCGTCGCTGCTGGGCATCTGGCCGAGAATTTTGAAAGCTGTGTGGTGCTTGTGTCGAAAGAGAGCAGCGATGCGATGCGAGTCGTCACACGAGTGAGAAGGCTACGATTCTCTCGGAAAGTGTGTTGGGGAGTTATTCCAGCTGCCTGGTTCATCATCTTCGTAACTCTCTCTCTCTACAATGACCGTGAAGTCGCTGGTAAGTTCTTGTTAGCTCGTGCAGAAAGCTTTTCACAAATCACAGTCGCAGGTCGTGATATCGACTCCCCAGGCATGCGGTGAACAAATGTCTCCATAACCGTATAAAATCGTCCTTGTATACAAACACTGAACGCGTAGAATATCGTTGTTTGGGCATTTTCTTCTTCAAGCAGTCGTTTGTATAGCAAACGGACAAAATACACACTCCAATTTTGAACTGTTTTATTTTCTTCGACCAACATGTGGGCGAATTCACGATGAAAATTGTGAATTCTTTTATTTCTTTCGTTTATGAAGTAACTCTCGCTTTTTAGGGAATATCTGCGGGTGACCGAGTCGCGAGTAATTGTGGTTGTGTTAAGATAGTTTTTCTAATTTTCGCGGCTGTCCAGCCGATTGTAAACAGTCTAATGAGAGAGCTCGTCCGTGTAGGTTGCCACACGTTTGGTTGTCGCGGAACACGACTGTTTGTAATGTCCTTTGTAAGCGATTGTAAGCTTGCAAATCATGCTTTAGTAGCTTAATTTTATGACACTGGGCTAAGATTAGACGAGATTTGCAATCTTTATTTCATTTAGTTCATTGTTGTAGTGAGTTCTGCGCTCGTGTACGTTCTAGAAAGTGGCTCAATCAGTTCAGTTCACGTTTTGACGTCGTTGCTTCAACCGGACTAAGCACTTCTCACCTTCGGAAGCGCGGTTTTGCTTGCGTTTTTTTGCCCTCAAACCGTCTGGGGATTATAAGATTTCTGTTCTTTATTGCTTGCCCGCTATAAAAGTCAGAGGATTATTTGAACAAAATCTTCGCTTTATACAAATATGAACGAGAGAATAAGACCGTATTTGCTGCAAAGGCGCAAGATTTAGACAGCTGCGCTGCAGTTGTTTGGCTAAATAAAGATACGGCATTTCTTTGGTGTCAAGAAGTTTATAAATCCAGGCCAGTGATTGTCGAGCATTTTTAATCAATTTGTGATCTATCCAGGTGTTTTGCAAATTAGGTGAGATCCAGCAATTGTCGGCTTCCTATGTATTTGAAGAACGCCAGTGAATTATCGATATTTCGCCCAGTTTATGGTCTTATTTTCAAGAGTTTAATTTTGCTTGTTGATCGCAACCTGTGAAGATGTCGACTAAATTTCCTCCGATGATAAGTGGTTCGATTTTCGTGCTAGTAATTTGCATTTAGAAAACCTTTTGAAATTCTGGGGAAACCTTTAGAAATTCAAGGGCTTTCTTTCTACGATCGTCCGATTTTTTTATCTTGTACGAGAGCTCCGAGATACAAACCTTATTATACAGCAAATGCATTTTAAATAAAGTCCCGATCTTCACAACAAGCGAGAAACCGCCCGTAAACGTGATGAACCTTAGCACAATAACAGACTGATTATATTAGAGATGTTTTTTTGTAGAAAAAAAAAAAACATCTGTCGTTTTGTAGAGCATAAGATACAGAAATAATTTGTGCATTCTGCAGTAAATAATGTCAAGACGGGTAGCTTCTTTTTAGAGTAGATTAATTTGGGAGGTTTTTCCAGTGGAAAATGCAACGAGTAGCCAATACCATTCATAGCAAGAAAACGGCCTAATTTGTTTTAGTTGCTCCCTTATCTTGTTGTTTACATAAGACAGCTTCATTTACTCAGTTCATTTCTGCTGTGTGTTTTTAGCTAAATTTGAAAAATCTCTCGCAAAATAATTCATGACCGAAGCAGCTTGATTTTCCCAGCACATATCTTACACATACACATCAGCTGCAACTTTTCGCCGGCAAGTTAAAGACAGATCAATTACTTACAACTCGCGGCTTTTTTGCAAAGATTGTGCCCGCGATAATAAGACTTGGCACCTCAATGTTCTATTGTAAACGAATGATAAAATATCAAGCCTTTAGCTTGAAGAGCATCAATTTGTGAAACTTAAATAAGAGCAGTAACTCATTAGGAAACGTGTCTTCGTGAGCTTCAGAAGTCAAGCCTGTTTTCAATCACGACTTGAATTGAAATACATGTACGGCAAAAGGCACTCATCTTTCTTTGTAATCGCAGTAAATATTTCCTTTACATCTCTTCAAAAGTGGAGGTGTATTACCCCTTTCCTGTATATTATATTACTATTTTTCCTGCCGCACGCATTCTTAAAGTCCTTCAAGTGGACACTCTAAGAGCTTGCAAGTACAAGCTTCAAGCCGGTTTTGGGAAAACAGAGAGAAATATTTTACAAATTTCCTCGATGATTGGAAACATGAACGTGTTTTTCTGTGATTGTTTTAGTCGGCAAGCTTTCTTAACAGCACAGCAACGGCCTATCCATCATTAATGTGTTCCTAAAATAGTTGTTATTGCAGAGATAGCCTTTTGACTGCAGGAATTGAAACCTAATGGATACGGCGGTTTCTTTGGGTGTCACTACAGCAACAGTATATTGATACCACTCTAGATAAGATACTCTTTAATGCAAATATCAGTGTGATCCAGTATGTGGTGTGATTGGCTATGTCGTAAAATGTCCACTTTTCCTAAATTTTTACTAAGGAAAATTAAACTTAATCGGTGTCTTATATCGCACTGTATCAGTCTACAATTTTTGCAAATTTTTGTGAAATGACTGAGCGAGAATTGTCTTGGTGTCCTTTTCCAGAGGACAAAATTAAAAAAACGTTGCCATTAATCAATTCTCTACTTTTCAACTAAGAAAGGTGGGTGTTTTCTGTTTGTCTAGAATTAACATATTCTTCATTGCTTAAATTTTTAACTTTTTAATCTTTTGTGCAGACGAAGGATCAATCGATCTTTAGTTCTTTGCCTGTGATGAAGTTATTTTCTAAAGTATGAACCAATTTGTTTGAAATTATGCAAAAAGCGAGCGTACTTGGTTTTCGCCGCTGAACAGCTTGTCATAGATAAAACGGCAAAATACAGTTCTTTGGCACTTCAAACGTCCGAAAAATTTGTAGAACTGTCTAGACAAAATTTAAAAGCAGTTTAATAATGTATAGAGTTGTCAGCGATAAATATAGTCTTTTATGTTCAGCAACAAATGGCATCGCAATCAGTAAATTCAAACAGATATCAAAATACTACTTATTGATGGAATCGTATTTTCAACGTTTTTAATTAACCCGCGAAAGCGTTAATGAAGGTTTCTGTCACTTATTTCCGTTCACTCTTGACTTGACTTGCCACCCGCCCAGCTAAAGGAAATTGAAAGCACGATCGAGGCTCCGAAAGGGTTTCTTTTCACTTCCCGGGCGGGGAAGTCCATGCCCTGGAGAAGTGAATCTTGAAACATCCGAGAGTGGCGGAAGATGCCCGGAGGGTCTTTGCAGTTTCAACTACTGTCGGAATTTGATCATGTTACAACTAAGCCTTCTTCGTGTTTCAGCGCTCTCTTTCCAGTAAGCCATCGTCTTTGTGTCAAAACGTATCTTCGTGGATCATTCAAATGAAAACGCATTTTTGGTGATCAGAGGTCTCGGTCGTTTTGAAATGGCTTTTTGAATTGGTGGTTAGTTTGATCTTTGTGTTAACAGTGAAATGAGAGGTTTTCTGCCCAGTGTCATCAAGAGTTCAAATCCTATTGGTGTAATAGAATTCTTCTCTTTCCCTAAAGATCCCTAAACTAACTTTGTGGAATTGTGGTTTCCGTGGTCAGCGAGAGAAATTAAGCAAAACACTTTTTTTCAGTCAGTTTAGCCTGAAGCTGCGAGCAGTCGTGTCAGACTCTCAATTTGCAAAGGGGAAACTCATATTTAGGTTCAAGCAATTATAAGTAATAAGAAACTTTCATAATGAACATTTGGTATTAAGTTCACTCCCATGAAGATAATGTACAAGGTGGTTCTACAAACTTGAGTCTGTGGATGAAACCCTATTGTGTGGCCATTCAAATGACAGCTATTGAGCAGTACTTTCATGCGGTACTGTTTATTATGCTGTACAAGGTGGTTCCAACTTCAGTCTGTGGATTAAACCCTAGTGTGTGACCATTGCAATAAAAGCTCATGTATTGCGTCAAACTTTCATTTGGTTTTGCCAGCTTATGATGCTGTACAAGGTTGTTCTAACTTTTGACTCTTCAGATGAGACCTTAATGCATTTTCGTGAAAGCTATTGAGCATTTCTTGCTATTGTTGTTTTTCCAGCATCTACAGCAACAAAACATTGGTATTTCGGCGTTTAGAGGCCCGTGTAACGTTAGCTACTCTTGTTCTTGGGGTCTGCAAGATTGATACGCCCTAGTTACGAAGAATTTACTGTACTTTGCAGCTGTTTTATTATTCATCTTTTATTTCCTGTTTTCAATATCGTGGGCGCAGCAAACGTGAGCTCTGCTATGCTAATACTGTCAGTTGTCAATTCACAACTGAGAGCATATGATTGCGGAAAAAAAAGTACGGCACGCAAAAATTCAAAGTTTCACAGTTCTGACCCAAATTCATTACGTGTGGCAAACGTGATGCGAAATATATTATTCACTTTTTAGCTTTGAGTGCCCTGTCTAATAGCTTGTTCAAATTGTGCGAAGAAAACGGAGAGTTTGGTCGCGTTTGAGGGGTCAAAATATGCGGATTTAATTGTGATGTGATTCGACACATGTGTCTACCTTAAATAGAGTCAATAAAATGTTTTGACTCGTGTGTTTAGTTTAGGGATTTTGAATATTTCAGAAGTTAAATGTTGCAGAAAATATTTGAAATAGAATTCACGCAAAAACACTGTAATGCGCTCCCAAATTTCAAAATGGCGGCCGCACCTTTCGAGTTGGTGCAAAATAAATGCATTTGTTGTTCTTCCTTTGCAGACAATGTTATCTCCACGGAGTTGACAAAAGCTGGTTGGAAGACAACGTCTGCAGGTGATGCAAATGAACTTCATTTCGACGAATCGACGTTTTCGTCTACACAACATGGTAACAGGACATTCCTCGTTCAGAATAAAATATTGTTAGTTCATAAATCTTGGACAAAAGAACGCTCGAAACTTTCTCACTACGTAGCACGGTTTTTGGACGGCCTTCGTGCGCCTTATGTTGTGAGTGAAGTCGACGATAGGCCGTTTTTGGATTTAAAAGAAGATCTGAAACCGGATGTAACAATTGGACGTTATTCACTTGTGATTTTTGTAGACATCAAAACTTACCTTGAACTCAAACCCAATGTGCAGCAACTAGTAAGACTCTACTGCAAGAAATTTGCTACGGGCCTTCTGTTTTTCATCTCGAACCATGTAGGAGTGATACCAGAATTTGGCATCGAGGTTATTAAACCACAGAAAGAGAAACAAACGTTAGATGTCGAGATTAACGAAACCTCGAAGCTTTTACAAATAACTCGAAGAGGCGGATCTACCTTGAAGCCTTACGTACAGAAAGGGCAGGGGACAAGATGGTGTTTTCTCCGATACGATCCTTCAGTAACTCCCTACGAAACAGTTGAGTATGTTGTGAATCGCAAGAAGAGGCGAAAACGAGACCTGGAAATCGCAGTTACCGACCAAGCGACAGTATTACTGGACGACGGACGAAACGACGGTGTTAAAAAGGTGTTTTTCGGCGGGGGTTTTCCGTTTTTCCTACACACCATGTTATTTATGGACAGTCTGGAGTATTTGTCGCCTGTCAGTCCTACGGTGTTTTCGCTTGAGAGATATCTACAAATTGACGTTGACGATATTTTCATCTCCAAGACTGGAATAAGAATGAAACAAAAAGACGTTATGGTAAGTTAATTCCTTTCTGTGCACCTAGCTGCAAAAATAAATTACAATATTACAATATTGTAGTTAGAAAGCGGGAAGACACATCAGTCTTGGCTGGTTTTCATGCGGGTCCCCTATCTTGGTCAAATTGGAATTTGGAGATGCTGGTTTTTGTGGAGGGAGGAAAACCGGAGAACCCAGAGAAAAACCCTCAGAACAAGGCGAGAACCAAAAACAAACCCAACCACCTATGAGCGCTCTCACAATTCCCTTATCCTTGCTCCCCGTTTGAAGTTGGAGCCAGTTTTGAGTAGCATTATCTGCGCGCAAAGAAAAATATAAACTGCGAGTCTCATTTTTCGCTCTCAAAACTACCTTAGAAAAAAATACTTTTTAATCCATTTAGTATGTTCTTGTAGCGTGTGGTATATAACTGCTCAATAACAGCTCGAAGTTTTAAACTAGCCAAGAAAGAGAGAATTCCTAACGAAGTTAACGATGTTCCAATTGCTGAGCGTTAGGCATTAAAATGGGTAAGTATCCGTGCTGTTTTAAGTAAGAGAGTGTTTCTGTCATGGGCTTATGGGCTAATAGTCGCCTGAAAAAATATTCAAGTTCTAGAAAACAAATCAGTATTTAATAGCTCAAATGCTTCCATGCTAGTTTTCTTTTTTTGAAATGGAATTTCCAAGAGCACCGGCTAGAAGACTAGTATTAAACACACCGGTCAGTAGATTTATCGATATGTTTTATGTTAATTAGAAAGATCAGCCATTGGGATATGCTAAAACAGTTGGAGTGCATGCGGTTATGGGTTTGTATCGACAGTGTTTTGGGCGAAATTTGGCCTGAGGAATGGGATTTAGTCTTGTTTGTATCTACATTGTTCCTAGGTTTCCTATTTCGGTCTTTTTCTGGGTAACAATAGCGACAAAGGTGCCTCTGAAAGTGGTACGATAAGAAAATTTTGAAACAAAAACACCGAAGCCGGTTTTAAGATTAATGCTTTTAAAAAGTGAGGACATTTGTTTGTAGACTCGGTGTTCAACATATTTTTAGACTTTCGTGGAGTTTATCTCCCTAAGTGCATATATACCCTAACAAGATTTCTTTAAATAGGGTCGTTTAAAGAGCTTCATTGTTTGCGTTTTGATTTAAAAGCGGATAATTGTGGTTTTAGCTATATAATTATCGGGAGCAATCGTATTATGATCCTTAAATTTGGCGCCATGAGACAAGAAATTGCATCTAAAGATCAAAAACGTGTAAGTCAGTGGTATTTTTGGCCACCCATATGATTTATGCCTGAATCCAATAAGTGTCTTGTTCGCTATATTCATATTTTCAACGTTAAGTTGGTAATCTTTAATACTTCTTGTTATCGCGACGTTTCACTGTTTTAATCACTGGAATCTTTTGGAAGGTCGCAAGATCGAATATTTCTGAGATCTTTCATTAATTTTTTTTGTTCATCGTTTAGCTATTACATTCCTTCACACATACATCTTGGCCCTGATTAATTTTATATAATTAGAAAGGAGAAAGGTTACGATGCCTGCAATTTTGTTTTTGTAGCTCTCAGACCACAGAGAATTTCGTGCAACTTCCGTTTCAGGTAAAAGTGCGTTTGATGAAAGAATCCGTTGCGTAACAGAGCCAGAGGAAATAGCGATTGAGAAGGAACAGTTAGGCGCAACAAACTTAAACAGTTTGAGATCTCGTGACGAAGGTTCTTCAGAACTGATTCAAACTTCCGAGATAAAACTGAGTGCGTTTTAGAACATTAACTTCATACCTTTCTCACGGCTTACGTAACGTAGCATTCAGTAAGCTGTGCCCTGATAATAAAAAAGCCAACAAAAATTCGAGGCTTAGCGAGCAGCGAACCTATGACCTATCCGGCGGAAGATTCGCGTTAAAAAAATGTGACTTTATGACTGTTTTTTTTTTTTAAACAAATTCACACAAAACGAGATTATGGACACCAGATATTCCGATGAGAACTTGTAGCTTAAATGGCAATTTCTAAAGGCATTGGTTCGAATTTTTCTCGTACTAAAGAAACGCGACATTTCTTTTAAGCCCATTCAAGGCATCTGTTCAAAGGGCTATTTTAATTGTATCAATGATTTCTGTCCACAGTGTGAATCCATTACCAAGAATATCAGTGATGATAATATTAAATAACATCATTAACTGGGGAATATTGTCTTGATGCCCCTCAGATTTTTTCTTGAGTGTATTTTTCGAGAATTGATATGGAGCCATAGATTGGAAGATTTAACCTAATTCGAGTATCAAAGCTCACCCTATCTTCTATCTAAAAATATTGTGCCAGTTATAGACTTAGAGCCGATTTTCAAAGATCGCCCTCAATCAGCTATAAAATCCTCTCTACATAATGAAAGATGAGGATTTTTGAACGCTCCAACCATTAAATTCAATTTGTGCCGACCCAAAAAAGTTTCACGTTTTTTTCAAATCCGTTTTTAGCTTATCCAGTTGGCCCGTAATCCAATGCTTTCCTGATTTTATTTTTTTTCACTCTCAATTTCTCGTCTAATCCAATTTTTATAGCAACAGATATATCACAAAACTCCTGAAATATCCTGACCTAGCCTCAAGCAGTATAACAAGATTTATTGGACTGGGATAATCATACTCAATATAAACACATGTTATTCGATGGTTTAACATATACCCGAGGATAGTTTTTCTCAATGCTCGAATTTTCCCCTGCGCCGATCGATCGAATAAGGGTTTTATTATTCCCCTATTTTTTTCATTTTCTTGTATTTCGGTTTCTAGTTTGTTAAATATATCCTGTATCATTCGAAAATCGTACCGATCGCTTAAGACATGTGCAATTACGACTCCACAGTGAAATACGGGTTCATTTTTTTTGCATTCTTTTGACCTTATATGGTGAAATAGGATTATAGTGGATTATAGTTAACCACCAAATTTTCTCCGATTATCCTTGGTTTAAATTGATCACGTGACGCGATAGTGTTCATCCACGGTGAGACACTATCAGCCGATAGTGCCCGTCCGCGGAAAATACCCGGATGGATAGTAGTCGTCCGTGAAAATTATCTGTAAACAAGTGGGTTTGTAGAAAAAAAAACAATTGAAATTGTATCAAAGGGGGTTTTGATTGTTTTCCTACTCAAATTTTTCATTTTGCCTTCACTTCTTTCATCTCAAAAAGTTCAATTGAAGTCTGATTGATTTTTGAACTAGCGCGGGGAAGAAAATTTAGTGGTGAACGATAAAGACAATAGAGTGTTTATGTCTCGGAACTATCGGTCTGATAGTTGCCCCTTGCAAATTTGATGTTCTGAAAACTAGCATATTTGCCCTCGAAGCTTCACTTCTCGGACAAATATCTGTTTTAAGAGCATCACATTTCCGCGGGCAACTATCAGCCGATAGGTCCTCGACAGAAACACTCTATTGTTTAAGTTATAAGGCGTTATAAATCATAGTTAAGCACGGAGATGTCATCTCAGCTTTGATGTCTGTACAGGAATTGTAAACGAAGTTAATTGCATTTTTTAATTATGGCATTAAAACCCGAAAGGTCAACAATGATTATAGTGTTGCAATGATCCTTGAATACTTGCCTCTATTGTTCACTCACGGTCAACCTTTCCGACCACACACACCCAGCCGGAGGGGAAAAAGTACAAAGCAGTTTTATGTTGTGCAAGGAGATTACGGTAGTTTTTGCTTTCTATAATCGTGTTCGTTTTACCTTGTTTTGTGTTGCGTGTGTCTCTATCTATCTATGTTTCCCGTGAGAAGTCGAGTGGAGTTTAATTTTGGAAGCTTATTGATATCAGTGACTTAAGTCCTGGTTTTGTTGTTTTTGTCTTAGTCAAGGTAGCGCGGTTACTATCAGAGAGGTCGAAGAGCCTTGCAACTAGAATACTACTGTTAAAAACCTTTCGGCGGGGTCTTTCTAAGCTTATGCCAATGTCTCTAACAAACACGAAAGTTCACGTGCGAGGTTTTTGATTGGGTTCCAGTTGAAAAGGATTAGCTGACGCCTTGCAAAACAGTGTTTAAGTAGTTTGAAGTTGAATTAGGAAAGCTACGCACTCCTTTGATCCTTGCAACTAGAATACTACTGTTAAAAACCTTTCGGCGGGGTCTTTCTAAGCTTATGCCAACGTCTCTAACAAACACGAAAGTTCACGTGCGAAGTTTTTGATTGGGTTCCAGTTGAAAAGGATTAGCTGACGCCTTGCAAAACGGTTTGGATTGTTCTCGTTTTCCAGATAAAATTCGATTCCAAGTTTTTTTCAAGTTTCTGTTCTTTAAATGAGCCGCGTGAACCGACTTCGTGAGAGGAAAAAAGAGAAAAAGTTATATATAAAAATAAGGGCCAAACCACGAAAGAAGTGGGTCTTACTTAAAGTTGCTATAAAAACACCCGAGCCAATCATTATAAGCCAATTTACGGAAAGTGAGAACTCGTCATTTGATAATGATGTGGATTCGAACTTTCAGTCTGTCACGTAACCCTTTGAACATGATTTTACAACTCTTCGAGAAAAACCTTTCAGTGATACTTGAAACTTTCCTCGGCGATTTCTGAATGAAACAAGTCTCCTTACAAAACATCTTTCCTGTTCAATGTTGTCCGATTAGTATGGTACGAGAAAATAGTTTCCCTGTCACACCCCAGGATATTAATCTCCTCCCTGGGATTAACTCCCTCGGTTAACTATAACCCTTGTTAACTCCCTCCCCCCCCCCCCCCACACCACTACACACTAAATACCACTTCTAAAATTGTACAGATCTTACACACAGATGAGTAAATGGAGTTCAGTCGCCGCAGTTTTAGTTATTTACGCCATGTAAAAAAATTACCTTAAAGCTGAAGAAAACCTGAAAATAATAGTTTACCAAGATAGAAAAACACTAAAGATATAGAAATAAGCCATAAAGGAACAAGGATGGCTAAGGATGGAGAAGATTAACTCGGATTACAAACGACAAACGTGAAAAATTCAGGCTAAACTTTTCAATATGCGAAACCATGACGTAGCTTCCTTAATGTTTTTTTTCCTCATCCAGGAGATGATATCAGTCCAGGACAGGCTGTCCCAAACGATTCCCGGATTCAAGTTCAACCTCGGTTTCTCAGGTCGCACTTTCAAACAAGGAGACGACGAAGAAAACGTAGGAGATGACGCCCTGTTAGAGCATGCGCATAAATTCACGTGGTTTGGTCATTTGTACGATCACGAGCAACCTCACAAACACACGTATGAAGAGATTGTCAGATCTCTCGCCAGGAATGAGGAATTTGCTAAGGTGTGAGACTATTTGTCGTTGTCAGGTTAAAGTACGAACTCTGGAATAACTTCTATTAGTAAATTCTCAGCTCCGACTATTGCATTTCTAGCTGTTTGATTGGCTAAAAAACTCCGACTATGAGCCAATAGTCGGAGTTTTACGTCATATGGAAAATAGTGCGCCAAGTTTAAAAATTTTCCGCAAGAAGTTTTCAACTTCAGTCCTCTATAATGGCCGAAATAAAAATCGGCTGCAAAACCCGGGTTGAGAATTTACTAAAACAATTATTCCATTCGCCCTTGTTGGATATGAAGTGATTATAACCAACTCGCGCTACGCGCTCAGTGGTTATTTTATCACTTCATATGCAACTCGGGCTCATGGAATAATTGTTATATAGTTACACTTCCTGCATTATGTTGTATACCTTAATGATTGATTTGCGCCCTTGCAAAAAGCGCGCCCTGTCTAATAATGCGTTTTATTTATAAGCGCTCGCCCCTAACCACGCCCTTTTTTATAAGAATATGTTTTATAAGAATACCGAGGCTGAAGTTTGCGAAATTTTAAGATTATTTTATGAATAAACTCGAGGCTGAGATTTTTAAAAGAAAATAATTTTGTGTTGACAATTTGTTAATACAATAAAATTATATGCTTTTAACTTAACCGTATAAAATGCAAACGCTAATTCTAGCTAAAAAGCAACAAAAACGGCACTAGCCGTTTGTGCGATGCTAATAGCATTTCTGCAAGAATTTAAGTGCGTCTTCGTATCAGGCTTCCATGACTGTAAGCTGGCTCCAAAATTACTTAAATACCATCAAGACACCAAATACATTCGTAAACAGAATGTCATAGGCTATAATCTAAGATTATTATATGGCTAGCTCCGCGAGCGGGCAAGATGAATCAAATCCTATGCTGTGATTGGCTACCCGAGCGGGCAAGATGGAGCCATCTTGCCCGCTCGGGACTACCCGCCTTGTCCCGCAAGAAAGATTTCCCCAAAAGCCATAAAATAAATCCTTTATTGACCAAGCTTGTTCGGTCAAGATGACTTGATATTGGCCTCGTTCTTTTTTAGCGTGTTGATGGACCTCGACTCCGTCTCGGTCCATAAACACGCAAAAAAAGAACTCGGCCAATATCCAGCCATCTTGACCTCATGCTTGGTCAATAACCCATACATATTTTCAGCCTATAAAAATAGTGTACGTGCATCCTTTTTGCTTGATAAGCGCTCTTCTGATGATATCCGTTTTGTTAATAAGCGCCCATAAACCAATCTCTTTAAACTAGTAATACCTACCGGTACAGTGCCAACGAGGAAAAACTGTCGCAATTGCGTGGGAAATGGAAATTACGAAGTAACTGGACTACAAGACATTGTGTAAACTGAATCATTGTTGAAAAAAGCACTGCAAAACTCACATGCTATTTTTGTTGTGTAGAATGTATACAAGAACAAAACGTTTAAGGTAGATTGGAGTTGAAATATCTCCGTCCTTTGCATTACGTGAGACAAAACTGAAACTATAACATTGTTGATAGGAAATAGCATGAATTGTAATGTGCCATGTTTGTGTTTTAACATTTTCTACCATTAGAAGGATAAGGTATACGTCTAAACAAATATCTTCCGCGGAATCTGAAAACGGTAAAATTTTGATATCCACGTGAAAAAACGAAACTAGTCTTACCACTATGGCCCTTATAATGATTTACAACTAACAACATACACAATAGAGGAAGCATTATAAATTCTCGTGAGCGGTTGCTTCGGTGCACGCACTTCATCAAGTGGACTTTGGACCTGAACACTTGATATCGGATTTCCAATGCAGCGTAGCTAAGCTCCCTGAAATTTTGGAATAAAAAGACTATCCAAACTGATTTTTAAGCTCCCTGAAGCTTGACTGATAGTGGCTTCCTGGCAAACAGAGCTTGGACTGTTTTTCGCTTTTGGCCACGCTAATGCTAAGCACAAACAACCGTACAAACTAACAGCGACACGACGTGTCTATACTCGTGACTCGTTGGTGGATCAAAGTTTGTAATTTTGAGCACACTAGCTCGATTAAATTGAGGCTTTATACCCCCTCTGATTGAGTTTATAGTGAATATATCCAAGCGTTTTTTCTTTCCTTTTTTTATGGCACGCTGGCCGACTTTGTCACGACAATTGACAGTTGTTTTGGCAAGACAATTGATTGTTGTTAATGGCACGCTCGCCGTGAATGTCAAATTTGAAATTTTGAGCACACTAGATCGATAAAAAAAGCCTTTATACGCACTCTGATTGAGGTTATAGTGAATAGTTTCAAGTGGTTTTGTTCTCAAATGGCACGCTGGCCGATCTGGTCAAGACAATTGACTGTTTGTGACTGGCTGCCTCGCTGGGCGATGTTAGCCTCTTTTCTCACTTCGCAAGTCGCACGATGGCCAACAGGAAAACACCAGAACACACCTCGCAAGTCGTACGATGGCAAAACACACCAGAAAATGATTATGAGGTCGATTTGGTCATGTGATCACCGATCATGATCCTCCTGATGTGATTGGTTTAGATAAAAAAATACCGCGATGCCATTGGCTAGCTCGACACAATTACCAATGATGTCACTCTTACATTACCTTATGCTTACACTTTTCCATTCGAGATTTCTTCTGCCTGTACCAAAACTCGCGCATCGGCTCTATAATGCTGCCGCCTCGTCACCCTCGCGTCCCCGCGAGGGTGACTCGTTGGCAATTACGTGATGTCAACTGACGGCGACGAGCTGACGTCACAACTGTCGAAATGCTCGTTCTGTCAGCGATTGGCCGGCACGATTCTGAGAGTGTGCGTGAACTTAGCGATGATTTGCCAAAAGCACAAACCCCATTTTTTTTACCGTACTTGGTCAGCCAGAGGTCATGCGATCAACCAAATGCATCACCTTTAAGTTAGGTGCTTCTTTGATGTTACTCTAAAACGCTGTTGTTATTGATCAGTAAAGCTTGGTGCACAATAGCGACACATTAGGGACCTTAAGCAATGACGACGGCGACGCCAAGGACAACGCCTAGAAAAAAAATGAATTTATATTTTACCGTCGAATTTCGCAGATGCCTCGATCCGTTCAGTGCGTCTATCGATCTCAGGACTTGCTCAATCTTAATATGTAATATGCCAGCGTTCGATTCCAAATGAAAATACGAAAAATAAGCCGCCGTCGCTCACGTTCTCCAAAATACCCGGAACTTGGTCATTTCACGTTGTCGTTTTGCAGAGGACGGCGAAGAAATGTACAAAGATTTATAACGCACATGCACAGCTATTGTTTTGCTCATTAAGCCTTTTTTTTGTGGCGTTCTCGCTGCCGTTGCCGTCGTGGTTTGCTTAAGGTCCCTATTAAACGACATAAACAACGGCATAAGAAGGACATTATGTCGTTTTGTTTGTAGTGTCAACATCCTGACATAATTACATAATAGCAACATAACAGCATAACCATGACGACATAAGGAAAACAAACTGATCTCTTCCTTTTGTCTCGTTTATGTCGATGTTCACATATTGTGAACCAGGTCGAAATGCCGTCGTTTCTGTGGTAAATTTTCTGGGGTTTTGCTTTTGTAGAAACACGGCATTCCCATGGACATGTCGTACATGGTGGCTCCACATCACTCGGGCGTGTATCCTGTGCATGAACCGCTTTACGACGCGTGGTTGAAAGTCAGGCAAGTTCGTGTGACTTCGACCGAAGAGTATCCGCACTTGAAGCCTGCTTGGTTCAGACGAGGATTCATCTACAAAGGAGTCAAGGTAATGAGGTTTTATCGAGAAGGCCCAACTCTAATTTTTAGAAGTTAGAAAAGGTTACAGCCACCTTTTTACAGCATAGAAAATCGAAAGTGTTCTCGAAAGCTTTTATTGGAATCCATTGGTCACACATAAGGGTTCCATCCACAGACTTAAAAGGTAGAACCACCTTGTACAGCATAATAAACAGTACCACATGAAAGTACTGCTCAATAGCATTCATTTGAATGGTCACACTCTAGGGGTTCAACCATAGACTTAAAAGTTAGAACCACCTTGTTCAGCATAATAGCGGAGCTCCGGCGGCCGAAGGCCGCCAAGCGGAGCCCCATACCCATATTAGGAAACTGAAGGGAACCCATGAACTGATTTTCTCATGTGTATCATGGCTAGCGGTATTGCTCGTGGGCGCGTACGCACGACGACGACGACGACGACGGTGGTGGAGTCGCGCAACATGGCGGCCACAATTGACACGTAAACCAAAACGAGGCTTCAGTTTTCGCGGGCTTTCCTTGTAGGTTGACAGAGCACATGTACCCTTGGTTTAAAGCGTCCTTTGGACATCCATGTTGCAGTCAATTGACACCTGTCAAAACAAGGAATCCGCTGACCAGTATCACGTGACCATATCGCGGGCTCAAGTTCAGGGCTCATCGAGGTCACGTGTTTTTTTAAAGTTGACCGCTGCCCAAGTGCTGCTTTTTTCGATCAGATCGCGGGCTCATGTCAGGATTAACTTGCTGTAAACAGCGTAGGGTTGGTAGGAAGCCGGTTAACGCTAACCCAGGATTAAAATTTAACCGAATTATGACCTTTTCTTTTGTACAAAGTTTTTTCACTGCTTTTGTTTTGCGTATTTTGCTTTCATTAAAATTCAAAACACAAAAACAATATACAGAAAATCTCACCGCAAAGTTACAAAACTCAAATCAAAATTCTACTTTATCCTCGGCTAGTTTGATCGGGCTCTGAACAACCCGGCCCAGGAGCTACGCTTTTAGGCTGGCCTAAATCTATATATTAAACAGTACCACATGAAAGTACTGCTGAATAGCTTTCATTTGAATGGTCACACACTAGGGTTTCATCCACAGACTTAAAAGTTAGAACCACCTTGTACAGCATAATAAACAGTACCACATGAAAGTACTGCTCAATAGCTGTCGTGTCCCAGAGTAATGTTTCCTAATGCCACCAACCCAAAGATTAGAACAAAAGTATCTTGAGGCATGTTCTTGGACTGGCAGATCTTATTTCCAATGAACGTTTATCACATTTCAGGTTCTTCCGCGTCAAACCTGTGGCCTGTTTACCACAACTAACTTCTTTTCTGAAATCAAACGAGGGAAGAAGGCGCTGGATAAAAGTATCGAGGGCGGAGAACTGTTTGAAACCCTTCTGCGAAATCCGGTAAGTCGATATTATGTAGACTTTTTCAATGACTATAAGCTACACCCAGCACCCTCTGTCGGAAACTGTCGTGATAAATTTAATGTAGTTTCAGTAAACACTTGTTCTACCTGACATTTAATTCGGTTCGCGTGTTTGATAAGGAAACTAAATACATTGTACTTGAGTAAGTACGTCAGTTGGTACGAGATCTGAAAACCTATCGTTTTCTATGAACAGTGTATCGGTCGAGACGCGAATAAATTTCTTCTTTTAATCAAAAGAAGCGTGTTGGCTGAATTCGTGGGGAGGCAATTCCCAACACCTCCTTCAAGAAGCTCCAGATCTCTTTTGGGAATTGAGAGACAAAAGAAACTTTAAAAATTTACAATTTTGACTCGAACGCCTCGGAGCCATGTTAGAATATTGATATATCGATCGTGGCCTATTGACAATTTCAGGGGGGAGTAAATGCTAAATAACCTCAGTCTTTAGCATTCCTAGCTTTATGTCTAAAATGTTTTTGGTCTTCAACAGGTTATGATTGTAATGACGCACATGA
Source organism: Micromussa lordhowensis (assembly GCA_964020085.1). Taxonomy (NCBI): domain Eukaryota; kingdom Metazoa; phylum Cnidaria; class Anthozoa; order Scleractinia; family Lobophylliidae; genus Micromussa; species Micromussa lordhowensis. The sequence goes on from OZ026604.1 coordinate 4,133,404, forward strand.
CAAACTATGGAAATGATCAGTTAGCTCTTTACACCATCAGCCGGCTCGTCAACTTTGTTCATCGCTGGACTAACCTCGAGTTAAAATACGCGTCGCCGATTGAACTCGCAGATATCTACTTCAATTTATTTCCAAAAGATAAAGTTCCAGTGTGGTTGGTAAGTCGAGTGAACTATCTTCGTTCTTAAAGTTGACAAAGTTGTAATTTTTCGAATTGGCGAGTTAAGGAGGGGTACTGCCTCATCTGGTTCATTGCAGCAGGAATGCTGACACACTCTCCGTAGGGGACGCTATTCATAGTCCGTTATAGGTAACCCCCCTCTCTCCTTCAACCCCCCTTCCCCCTCTCACCCCACCCACGATATTTTGTCAGTCCTGGGTGGAGAGCAAAATTACGTTTTCCGAATAACACCCACCCACCCCTCGATTGCAAAAAAAGGTGCTTAACCCAAACCTAGCCAGAGTCTTTACTTTGGAAGTTTTACCATAAAATATCTTTCCTACCAACACAACACAGTGACCCTGGGATTCCAGGCAGGGAATTTTGGCTTGATGTATGACCAAATTCTCGCAACTAACTTAAAAGAAATCTATGGAAAGTGTTAAGGAGAACTGACAATGTGTGCCTCCTTTTCTACAGAGCCCGTGTGACGACAGCCGCCATCTTCAAATCTGGCCGAGTCAGAAGTCTTGTAACAGGCTCCCCTCGTTCCTAGTGATCGGGCCTCCATTTGGAGGCCTGGACGTGCTTGTCACACTTCTTAATCTCCATCCGGATTTCTTGCATACTGTCACCTCAAACAACGGGACCCGTGGAACAAGCTTCTTCAGCAGTGATAACTACATGAAAGGCTTGGATTGGTGAGGAGATGAAAGTTGTAACCTTGTATCGTAAAATTCATTCACACTTTGCCCTCATAAATTCATAAGAGCAAGAGATTATCAAGGCCAGTACCGTAATAATCTCTTGTTAGAATTGCTATGATGTTGCTGTGGCAATGGTGCTAAACGTAGCAGATTTGTAACCAAGCAAAAAATAAAGGGGGCAAGGTTCTAAAGAAACTGTGGTGCTGCGTCGGTGGGAGTATTACAAGACAATTTGGTTTTATCAACTGGGTTGATAATGTGAATTGTCCACCGTAAAGAGATTCGGAAGCTGACGTTTCGAGCGTTAGCCCTTCGTCGGAGCGATAGGGCTAACGCTCGAAACGTCGGCTTCCAAGCAAAAAATAGTTGTACTTTAGGATGTAAGTGGTTTTACTTGCTCTGAATAGAGAGTCGTTTACATGTTTAAGCTTGGTCAAAATGAACGGCCTATTAGGGGTTTTTCGGGATACGGGACACTTGGGTAAAACATTATCAGGTTCCCGGATATTTAGACCAAAAATTATTAGATATGGGGTACTTAGACCATCCTCCGCCTCCTCCAATGATGCGTCAGGAAACCAGAGAGGCGTGTAAAGTGACACAGTACTTGTTTTGCGGTAACCCCCACATTTGAAATTTTGTTGGATTTGCTATAAACAAAACATCGCACATAATAATAATGCATAACTATAGTTATAATCATAATAATGCAATTAATAGAGGGTGGTGGCCTCATGGTTAGTGCGCTCCCCTCCGGATCGAGCGATCTGGGTTCGAGCCCTGGCAGGGGACATTGTGTTGTGTTCTTGGGCAAGACACAACTCTCACAGTGCCTCTCTCCACCCAGGTGTATAAGTGGGTACCGGCGAATTTAATGCTGGGGGTAACTCTGAGATAGACTAGCATCCCATCCAGTGGGGAGTAGAAATACCGCTATACGCGCTAGTCGCTTCATGCTACAGAAACCAGAGATAAGCGCTGGCCTAACGGGACACTTGGCTCGTATGTAGACTTAACCATTATGTTTTGAAACTTCTTAAACTTCACTCATTGTCTAAACTAGGTATATGGAATTTTTCCCGCGCCCGACGAGAGTTGAGCAGATGTCTTACGAAGTGAGCGATCAATACTTCACTAACCGCGATTCGCCCTACAGTGCAAACAATCTCCTCAATTCTGCGAAAATCCTGATAGTCCTTGAAGATCCTGTTAAACGGGCCTTTTACCATTATCAGGTGGGTTTAATTTCCTGTACTTGAGTTGTTATGGCTGTCGTAAACCAAACATCAAGGTAAAGTACAGCGGCGTTTGGCAATTCCACAAAAAGTTCGCTGAACCTATCAGCGCCTGATGGCAAGCGCGGGAAAACAGTAACCGATGTCAATCGCGGGAAATTCCCATAACGTTGGCAAGCTCGGGAAAATTCGCGTGTCGATGGTAAGCGCGTGGCAACACCTGGTCGATGGCAAACGTGGCAATTTGGGAAGCATGGGAAAATTCGCAAGGGCCATATCATTTGTAACACAGTTCAAAGCGTACCGTTTTCAAACAGGAAGTTATCTCTCCAGGAAATGCCTAGTTCACACTGGCGACAAAGCGAATAACGACATGATCTCTTTTAGTCGATAAGGTGGAGATCGACGTAAAGGCAACTAACATATCAGTTTTATTTCAGCTTCACTACACAACAGACAAAGCACATAATGAACCATTTGGTTTATTTTGCATGTCTTGGCCGAGCACCAGAGTACAGTAAATGAGTATATAAAGTATATAACCCTAAACCCTAAACACCGTCTTCTAAATTGTTCCAATAACAGCTAGAAAACTAATGAGAGGGCAGCCACTAACAAGGCATCGTGGTTAGACGGGAGCCAGAAAAAAACCTACCGAAAACAAAAAACCCCGCAGGGAAAAAACACAACAAAGTGAGTCTAGAGGTCATTTAAAATGTTTTTTCTATTGTAGTACCTAAAAACTCTTCAAGATTCGCAGCTTCCTAGCCTTGACGATCTGGTGAAATCCAAAGATGATCCAAGCCTGTCGAGCGTCAGGCGAACTATTCTGGAAGCTGGGCACTACTCTGAACACATCGCTCGGTGGATGAGATACTACAACGCCAAACAGGTTAGTCCAGTTTAGAAACCCGTCAGTAAGATCAGTGGTGCAACAAGTTGTTGGTCTTCGGGTCTCTTCGGGTTTTCTTCTGTTTATTAAAGTAACATAGTACTCCAACACTTTTGCTTTTATTCTGCAAAATTTCCAAGGAAGAGCTGCTACTCTCGAAGTATCTCGCATGTCTCTCACGCAAAAGTTTTCAGTGACTCCTAAAGTTGACTCAGTTCGGTAAGCCATAAAATAACTTTGTCTGCATAGCAATATTATTCGTCGCAGACGACGAAGCGCGCCTCGCGTTTACAGGCGACGGAATCTTAACACTAGGAATATCAATTCTCCTTACCGGTTACAATATAATTCTTGTAATACTACTTTAGAGAATTTAGTGGTACATCAAGAAAATATGCCTTAGTTGATGCTGTGGTTTATTCTCATCACCTGTCTCCTTGACGATGTATTAATATTGTAAGGAGAATTCAGAATTTGGCATTCTTGGCGACAGTGAGAAGTTAACATAACAAATTGTTCTTCCACAGATGTCCATTGTGAGCGTGGATGATTTAGTTTCCAGGCCTATCACGGTCATGAATACCATTCAAGAAGCTGTGCATGTAGAAACCCGCCTGGAATACTCGCATCTTCTGAGGTATGTTAGAACGTCCATATTAGTTTTCGTACATGGATTAAGTACGCCGGGGAAATCCTAGGTGAATGCACACGTTTGTTTTTCGTTGTATTATAGAAATGAACTTTATGGCTTCATACTGGTCCAGTTATTCGCAGTAGAGCCATTTTTCTTAAAATGCCTGGAATTTTTGCAATGGATGTACTAACTTTCACGAGTCGTGCGGTTTTTTTTGTCTAAAACCCTGTTCAAACGGGGAATGTTTTGGCGAGCAAACACGACCAAACATTTTCCCGTTTGGACACCTTGTTTGATCGTGTTTGATAAAATTTGAACGACATCAAATATTTGATCAAGCATTGTACAACATTTTGTTCGTTCAAAGATGTTTGTTACTGTTTGGCCATTCAGTACAACATCCATATATTTCGTCACCAAACAATGTTAATCACGTTTAATTTGGTCTCCAAACATTAAACATTTCCCGTTTGGGCAGGGCTTAACACATCAGTTCCTGTATTCGTCGATTCTTAACCCCCACCCGAAACCCATAGAGTAAAACTCAATGAATGCGTGAGTCCACTGAACTGTATTTACATGTGCTGTTTCATAGTTTTTCACCAGGGTGGAAACGGGCGCGCCTTGCTAACTCGGAGGCGAGGTGGCCTCATGGTTAGTGCGCTCGACTCCGGATCGACCAGTGCGTGTTCGAGCCCAGGCCGGGGACATTGTGTTGTGTTCTTGGGCAAGGCACTTTACATATACTCTCAAATTGCCTCTCTCCACCCAGGTTCATAAATGGATGGCGGCAAATCTAATGCTGGGGGATAGCCTTGCGATTGACTAGCATACCATCCAAGGGGGGGATAGAAATACTCCTAATCCCTTCATGCTACAGGACCTACAGAAACCGGGATAAGCTCTGGCCTGATGGGCCACGTGGCTCGTATGCAGACTTAACCTTTACCTTACTCTGGGTCATTTTTTAAACAGATACGACGAAAAGAGTGGCCTTTATTGTCCTAAATTCTCCACTTTCGTGACGGAATGCCTGGGATTTAAGGAATCTAGACCAGTTCATATGAGCCGGCAGACTGAACAGTACCTGCAGCGGTATTACTCCAGGCATAACCAGAATCTACTGCGCATGAACCAGAAGATCGACTTTCCCCTGCCCAAGTGGATTCATGGGTGAATAGAGAGATTGGTGGATCGAAAATCATGGAGCTGGCGTCGATTTCGCAAACAGATCACAAAGAGCTAGTGCAATCGATATTGTATTTTATTACAATGGACAAGAACTCTCCGCTCTCGGGGTGAATTGAAGTAAACGTATTCTCGATGAATGTTGGCGTCACTGGACACTTGTTTGTACTTTGGCCTGCCCCAGTCGAGCCAAACGCGATTCTGTGACGAAACAAAATAACGCTTATTCATAATGCTCTGTTCTGGACAGGTTGTAACTACCGTAAAAACTAACGCAAAGTAAGACAAATGTCTTGGAAAGACTTTTGTATCTAAAGCGTTTTTCGTTTTCGTGTCCATATTCCATATTATTATATTTATATTTTATCATTTACAGTTTTCATTGTTATTATTTACAATTTATGTTTTTGTTGTTGACTCTCATACACACGTGTTATTGATTTAATTCATTTTCGTTGATTTTCTCATTTGCTTGACCAATCAGAGACTAAGTTATTTTGAGTGCAGTCACGTGCCAGTTGCTGGCTCTTTGATTGGTGGAAAAGCTTGACAAGTTGACAAAAACATGCGGAAAATAAACAACCGTATTTCCTAAAGAAATATAAATAATTAAATGACAAAAAAGTTATAAAGTTCCTCACAAATGTATATATATTTTTTTACCACGTGAAAAAAAAAAGAGAGCGTGGTTATCGAGTCGCAACTTTATGGCTTTTCTCTGGGAAAAAGAAAAATATCGCGGTACAGAAAGTTCCGTCTATTTTAAAGATCTAAACAACAAAGGAGTATATATTGATTTTATATATGAAAAGTTTATATGAAAGTTTAAAAGCTATATGAATATTAAGAGAAATAAAGAAATATATATTGTATGATGTGTGGTGAATTCTATTCTGTTATTAGTTCATGACACATTTTTCAGCGACAGCGTTTGTTTTTTTATGGAAAATAAAACTCTGCTATATATAAAAGAAAACGTTAACTGGTATGGTCAGAAACTATTTTCGTGTCGTCTTACCGTGTGTTTAAAAATAACTTTAATATGTAAATTAACGCCCTTTGCAAAGTAACACTTCAGCGCTTCACTTGAATTTTGAATATTAAGTCCTTGAATTAACAATTTAATAACTAGATCTTGTGTACAAAATCTCTTAAAACCCGTTTATTTCAAAAAGAAGGGAAGTTTTTTTATTTGTAAAAGTAATAAGGCGAGACAAATATTTTGGTCAAGCAGGCTTTTCCGACAAAAACCGCGCACCGCTAAAAAGTCCGCGAAACAAAAACATAAACCACAAAGTTGAGTTTAATTAAAAATACCCCTATTCGCATATTTCCGTTTAGTTCTATTTTGAAAGTAATCGTTTATAAGTTTTTCCGTTTCGAATGTGAAATAGGGAAACTGAAATAGGATTTTTACATGTAATGAACTTAATGACTTCCCCTGTTTAAAATACAGGCGCCAAAATTATTTTCAATGCAAAATAATGAATGAAAAGTTTCACTTATCGTTGCCAACGTGTCATCTAAAAGCTCGAATAGAATGTCATACAACTCTTGTAAGCCCCCTGCAGGTTTATTTGGAGAAGATTTTGAACGAATATTTATTTTGCGTCTTGTGTCAGCAGTCACCATATTCAAATCACAGTGTTTAGGGAGGGGAGTGTGCGCAAGCAACATTTTCCTTTGATTGTTGTTGTGCCAACTCTAAGAAAACTCCAGCATTGTGAAAATATTTAAAAAAATTTACTTAACATTTTGCAATCACGAAGGGCTTGACAAGTATTCGATATATTTTACTAGTTATATTGAAGTAATGACAATCGTGCCTCTCTGCCTACCCCTGGAGATCCGACGATCTGTTGACGTCCGCACATGCGGTGTTTGCTTTCAGTAGTAGAATGTAGCGGCGAGCGGCGCTGTTGTGCGTTGAGACTGCACGATTTCATGAGTTTCAACGATGAGGATTTGGAGATTTCGCAGTGGTTCCATACTACGAAAGTTCCTTATTGGATTAGTGTTGTTGACTATAGTATCTGGTTGGATTTTAGTGTATCATGCGTCGAACGATTTAAAAGCTGTGAAACGAACTCCTGTTTTCATAGAGGAGAAATGCTATCAGCCGAGATTTGGAAGCAGTTCGGGATCTCGAGAATTTCAAGAATTAGGGCACAACGCAACGCGCAAATTGGAGAAAAGAGTCTTAGTTGCAATTCGACAGACTTCGGTTACTTTCCGAACAGAAATAGCTCATATACTGGAGGCAAATCGTGTACCTCATCAATTCGTTTACCTCGAAATTGGCGACAAAACAGTTTTACCGGAGCTGACGCACGAAGGAGCTGGACGTTTCTCTGCTGTTATATTTGAGAGTATCAAGTTCTACGTATCACTGGGGAAAGCAAATAGACAACTTATTGACCAGTACTGCCGTCAATTTACTATTGGAATTGTTTTAATGACAGAACAAGAAAACTACGGGCCTAATGTACACACATTTGATGAATTACACTTAGGAATTAAGACGGGTCTTAGCGACCTCCAAAATGTCGAACTCAATCCTTCGGCATGTGTTTTAAGACTCACAAGAGCGGGTGGAATAATTGAAAAACCTCCCAAAATAAAATGGAACGCGTTGTTTCCCAATCACAGCACTTATGAAGCCGTCGAGTTTGTAATGCAAGAGGTCGCTACCACTACACTACGCACGAGTAAACAAAATCGACCTTCAGACAAATTCGAAAACGCTGTGTTTGAAGAGAAGGTTACATCAACGAAACACATAACAGTTGTAACTGACCTAGGACATCTCGATGGCATACGGCGTGTGTACTTTGGAGGTGGTCTGTCTTTTTGGCTGCACAAATTATTGTTTATTGACGCCCTGGCCTTTCTGTCAAGAGGACAATTTGCTCACTCACTCGAACGACGAATCTTAGTTGATATTGATGACATATTCGTTGGCAAAACAGGCACTCGCATGACGAAAGAAGATGTGCAGGTATGTGTTCTGGTATACTTATTATTTTTTTTCTATTTCCCTAAGTTGCTTGTTTACCCAAAGGAAACAAAAAATTTCAGTTTTTTTTATTTCCACGGCAATTTTGCATAATACATATATCTTTTTAACCATTAGCGCTAGGGCTGTACTGGGAGAATATCGGCCCGAGGTCTTGACAGTACGGACCGAGCGCACGTACAAAAAAGACCACAGGCCGATATTATCCAGGTACGGACGGTCCTGAGCAAGCTTGGTTAATAAGAAATTTATTATACGATGAAATTTTTGAAAGATTTTATCCTCGTCCGCCATCTTAATTTCAAGTTCAAAGGGACACAAGTGCGGGATCATACGGGACAATGCCCGGTCCAATACTTAGAGAATATTGGACTGGCAAAAGAGCATTTTGATTGGTTGATTTTGGTTATTGACCCTCTGACTGCCTTTGTCGTGTAATAACAACACACTATACAGCTCTCTAAAATTGGTCTCTAAGACGTCAATGATAGCAGTGCAAATACTTTTGAACCTTTGCAGGTTGCATGGGCAACAGCATTTTTCAAATTAGTAAATTAGTTGGGAGAAGGTCACATTTAAATAATAAATGAATAAAGGGTGTAAGTTCTAAAGAGACTGTGGTGCTGCATCGGTGGGGAGTATCACAAGATAATTTGCTTATATGAACTGAGTTTATAATGTGAATTGGCCACTGTAAAGAGATTCGAAAGCTGACGTTTTGAGTGTCGGAACGAATCGAGGAATTGCGGGTTGTGTGAGGTTTACATACAGAAAGATGGAGCTACGCTCTTGGTTGGTGCATGGTAACGTTGAGGGTTAAGAGTGCTGATTTGAAATTTTGCACTCTTTGCAAAGAGTTATACATCGGCAAAACAGGGAGATGACTAGGCGGTTGATTCCGAGGACACCTTTGTGACGTAGAGAAAGACAATTCTTTTTTTTCTCTGACAGGGGTATAGTTCTCAATGTGCAACATGTAACAGGCTGTCATTAAGTTTTTATTCAACTGTAGCCTTGATCTTCACACCTGTAGCAAACTTATTACTTTGTGGGTGAATTGTATCAACTACAGGCCAGTTCACCCGTAACATCTAGGGCCCATCAAACATATTCAGCTGTAACAGGTGTTACAGGTTACGGTCCTTGTTGACAGCCCTACAATATACTTTGCTCCACCTGTCAGCACCCTCGTACAGAAAACGCATTTCAAATAATGTTATTATAGCTTCTTTGCTATGCAAAACTGGATAGTCATAGGACCAAATTTGACAAAAAAAATGCATCGAGAACTACCCGCTCCCTTCCCCTGGTAAGAGTCAATTTGTTTGCCTGGCATTCTGATCAGGTTTTAAATGTGTCCATGGCGGGTCCTTGCAGCATCTTTTCCAAGTCCGGATGGCTAGCTGGCTTTGATTCAGAGCTTTGTAGTGTATGCTATGGAGACGACTTTGGCTTGGAATTTAATTGAAAAGGAGCGCTTAACCCTCTCCTATTATTCTATGTAAGAACTGGGGTGGCTGGCATGCTCTCAATGGATTTTTTTTCGCTTTGAGTGCCGGGCAGTCCAGAATCGAGTATGTTGCCTTTACTTCTACTTAGGAGTGAAAAACCAAATATCCATAGCTCGCTTAAAAAGCTTAGGATCGAGCTGAGAAGCAAGATGGTAATAGAAAAGACAACAAGGTATAGAGATAAGTCAGATTTATTGCCAAAATATTACAATTTCAGCTATAGTGTTGATTACCATTTTCCCCTATACAAACCTTTATAAATTCAAACCTTTGTAACATAACACCTCCATATGCTGCAAGGCGAGAGTCACCTTTCTCGTTTTCAAACTCAGTTGTTATATACATGTAATAGTATATGACGGCCTTATATGTCAAATTTCACTGAATGTTCTGTGATTGGTTTTAAGTGCGTATTAAATACATGGTTCTATTCTAATCTGTGAAAAATTTCAGAGAAAAGTGATATCATTTTAAGTTTAATGTTATAATGCATGGAATCATACCATGCACAAAATCAAAAAATATTTCAAAGTAATCTTTATGATTTGAAGATGATTTGGTTTTATCAACTGAATGGTTAATGTGAATTAAAAGTAAAGAGATTCGAAAGCTGACGTTTCAAGCATTAGCCCTTCGTCAGAGCGAATCAAGGAATTGTGGGTTGTGTGTGGTTTATATACAGAAAGATGGAGCTACGCTTTTGGTTGGTGCATGGTAACATGAATAACAACAGAATAAATTAGCTAAATGAAAAGCGTTCATTGATACCATGAGGGTTAAGAGTGCCGATTTGAAAAATAATTTTTTGTTCTTTCCGTGCTTCCTTGATGTAGGGAAAAGCTGCAGACTGCCATATGTTGTGTAGAATGATTGGGGAGATTTAAGTGTCTCACGACTGGTTTAGAAGCGTCTTTATCGTCTTTCTCTACGTCACGAAGGTGTTCTCGGAATCGGTTGCCTAGTCATCTCCCTGTTTAGATGCATTTTTGTCGTGGGCTAACAGTGTGCTGTTACAGACGCTTTTTTGAGGGGGTTTGTTACTTCAATAAAAACATGCGCTATATGAGTTGTAACTGTCATTGTTCCTGCAGGCATTGATCTCTGTTCAAAAGAAAATTCGAGAGAGGGTGCCAGGCTTCAACTTCAACCTTGGTTTCTCTGGAGGCCATTTCTTAGCAGGGAATGAAAAAGAAGATGAGGGTGATCAAGAACTGATCAAGAATGCGGACAAGTTCTGGTGGTTCAGTCACATGTGGCTTCATAAACAGCCACACGAGAGGAAGACTATGGAAGAGATGGTGGAAGATCTCAAGAAGAACTTAGACTTTGCAAAGGTGTGAATTAAAAAAGCTTCTTCCTCTTAGGTCCTTCAACTCTATGCTCACTGCTTCATACCCTGGTATTCCAGGAGTCTTTCGAAAAATCGGCGATGAAATCTCATAGTCTCCCAGACAAATTGTTGGACGATCTTGGACATGAAGAGGAAAATACTTCAATTACCTAGTCTCAGACATATTTTGGCCAAGTTTTGAGTTTTCAGTATGTTGGGGGTTCTAAAAGAAGGGAGACACAGGGGTCCAAGCCTGCAAATAACAGTCGGTCATCGGACAAATGTCCGGTAAATTTTAGCTTTTGACGGGTAAACGCTTGGCCTGGTCGGACACGATGACCGTGCATGCCTTTATCCCAAATACCGGGAAATATGGAGAAAAAACATTTTATTATTCAATTCACAATATTACGTTAAAATGCGGTGTTATGTTTCATTTCCACTTTCTGTTGCATCAACGCAATCAAACTTTTACGCCATCGGGGATGGACGGAAGCAAAACATTTGCAATACAATTTCTAGTCTACGTGTAGCCGTACCCTCCCCGCGAGGAAAAACGAGAGGGAGGGAACGAAGCTATAGATAACGTTTCACATCAGTGACCATGAAGCGGGAATGAATTAAAACTTCCGCCAAGCCGACCAGGCAGTCAGACAGCGCGTTGCCATGTTTGGATTTGCGTTTTCGTGGGAATTTTTCTGCTGCAAAGCTATTTTTGCTATATTTGCAATTAACTGCAGAGCAGTCTGTGCCGTTTAAAGGCAGTTGAAGGGGATGCGATTGTGGATTACAGTATTAAATTATTTATTCTGCGGGACGTGTTTGCGGACTAAAGAATTTAATTATCTCGTGGCTCGCGTTGAATTGTAAACACTCCACTTCGAAGAGTACGTGTATGGTACACACAATTTAAGCTATGTCATTAAACTTAAAGGTTGTTTTTTTTTGTCAGGATTATAGATTCCGTTACGTGCGACTTTCACAGATAAACATTCAAACAGATAAAGATTCAAAGTTTTGTTGTTTGTTAACTGCAAGTTTAACTGCAAGTTCCGTGGATTTAATTACTGACAGAGAACCGAATCAAATCTAAAATGTTTCAAAAGGTTTTCAATCGGAATGATTGCAGATCAGTTTCATTAAACGTCTCTGGTTCGAATCATTGTTTCTGACTGTGTTGACATTTGACAGGTTTTTCTTGTGTGAAAAGTGTGAGACGTGCAAAGAATTGGTCACGCTTTGTAGTCAATCGAAATTTAAATTTAAAGGCAATAAGTTCAGCACTATAATTGAAAATTGTTTTCAGAAAGGGTTGAAGAATTCATTCATTACAAATTTTCTTGATATATATTGCGAAACCATTAACCTGTTACTTGCAATTGAAAACAGCTGTGTGTGACAGAACTTCAGGCGTCAAAAAACTTTTTAATGTGGTGTTGCGCGTGAATCAAAATTTCCGCCAGCAAAAAATCTCTTATCTGATGGTATCCGGCTCTGACATTCGTGTTGACTGGAACTACAAAAAGCACAAAAAACATCAACCATGAAGGGAACAGACTGATAAAACCATTTAGATCTGGTTCTACAAAAAAGCTTAATTTTATATCGTTTAAATTAATATCATCTGAACTCCAATTAAAATATTGAAATGTTCCCAAATGTGTCAGTAGATCACTCTCTCTTAAATTTACTTTTTTCATACTGATTTGCATTTTTGTCCGACCAGACAGGCTTCTTGTCCGGTCAAAACTGGCCTCTGGCCTGACAAATGACCTGCATATAAACAAAAATTATTTGCAGCCTTGGGGGTCAGATGGTTAGTACAGTGGACTCCACATTGATCTGTCCCCCAGAGTGGGCTCTAACAGTATCAAAATTTCCTACCCACAAAATATGCAAGACTTAAATATCTCAATATGTATTTATTCAATCAAAATTTCACTTCGAGATGTGTAAATCAAAAATACAGGCATATTTATTTAAGACCTAAAAAAAGATGTGACAAATCTCTTGATCCAAAAAATTACTGAGGGTGTCATTTTAAATCCAAAATATAAAAAATATAAAATGTGAGTACCCCCCTGGGATCAGACCTTGACTGGGGTCATAACATTGTGTTCTTGAGCAAGAAACTTTCCTCTCATAGTGCCTGTCTCCACCCAGGTGCCCATGCACATATGTACAAATGGGTACACGACCACAACCCATTTCCCCGAGGGAGGCTGGTTGAACTGTACTAATATTTACTTCATCCTCTTATGTTATATCAAAGGAGCATAACATTCCAGTAAATACAAGTTATGCCGTGGCTCCTCATCACTCTGGGGTTTACCCACCTCATGACATACTCTATGAGGCCTGGAAGAGAGTTTACAACTTGAAGGTGACGTCAACGGAGGAATACCCTCATTTGTACCCTGCTAGGTTCCGTAGAGGCTTTGTGTACAAGAATATCAAGGTATGGACAGAGTTGCACTTTTTACCTTAATTTAGTGAGTTGTATAGAGTGGTTTTCAATCGCCAATCACAAGGGAAACAAATAATCCGATGAACCAATCAAAACTCAAGGTAAATACATAGAGCTGACCTAAAGCGCAGGAAGATGTGTGCAAGTGAGCCATGGTTGGTTTTGGTTTTACTTTTGACTGGATAAAAAAGTGGCACAAGTTTTTTTTAAGTCAATCGTTTAGCAAACTAACGAAAAACCAATTACCTTTCAACACTCAATTGAAAACCACTCTGACTGCTAGGGCATGTGTTTGAGGACTTCATATACCCTTCAACATGCCCAACAACATAGAGAAGGTCCAAACACATTTACTGATCCTATTATTTTCAGCTCAATACAACTGATATTATATTACATAGATGTACTTGGTTGTAGTTGCTTCCTCGTCAAACAACGGCTCATTTTGCATGGCTTTTATAGGCGGATTCATGCTGGCGTCATTGTTTACATTTTTGCTCATTTGCATACGGCTTTGCGTGTAGAAGGAAACATGCTAGATAAGAATTGACTTCAGGCAGCTAAAGAACTAGTGAAACTTAGTACATGGTGAAATTTTTAGCTCTTTGGGTGTAATATTCAAGGAGAAATTGTCTTTCAAAAACTGCAAAATTTCTGGGTGGCAAAAGCGCTAATGAGCTCATACATTCTTTGTTAAATTTTGAGTTTTTAAACCCGTGTTGCACAAAAAGTATTAAATACATCAGGCTCATATTCACTGGCAGAGTTAATCGTACTATGACCTTTCAATATTCAGAACTGATTTATTTGTAGCTCCATCAGAAACTGAATTGCTTATGCTAATGAGGCAAATATTGTAAACAAGGATTCCCCTATAGTGATCCTTTGAATTTTCTAATTTTCTAATTTTAGGTTCTTCCTCGTCAAACATGTGGTCTTTATACCCACACGCTATACCTCAAAGAGTATCCTAAAGGAGAGAAGTGGCTACAAGACACCATCCATGGGGGTCAGCTTTTCCAAGTTGTTGTTGACAATCCTGTAAGTTGTACATAAACTTCCAGAAAAGTAAAGTTCTCTCTTTCACAAGCTGTGTTTCACTGCGCTGTATGACATCTGATCCAGGTCATCTACAGCTGTATGCCAACTCTCCAAGAGTATCTGGTACCCAGGAGGCATGGAGACTCTAACATAGACAGGACAGGGGTGCTCCTTGAAAATTTTGAAATGATCCCCTAAGAGGTACCAAGATTGGGCGTGGCTTGAAATGTTTTTCACCCCTAAGGGGAACCAATTCTAAAACAACACATAAACTCTGTCATACGAAGTAATAAATTCTTACTAAAACATTTTGTTATAAAAGCAAGCGATAAAAAATATGAACGACGTTTCGACCGCTCCACGGTCATTCTCAAGTTAAGGTTCATGGAATAAAGAATCCGCATATATACAATTTCTGAAACAATGGAAAGAGGTAAAAAGCTAATTATTTACATATGAACAATAAAAAATAACCATATGCGAAAAAGAAGTGTAAATAAGAGGTGAAAAGAATAAAAAGAATTAAAAAAAAAAGAAAAACTATAAAAGTATAAAAGTGTTAAGTAAACAGCTTTGCACGGATAGAATCGCTCTGTTTGTTTAATTTTGGCTGAAGGTCCCGAATAAAAAACATTTCAAAAAGCAAACAATCAAACTTGTTCGAGCACTTTCTCAGGACCCTAAAGTTCTTTGTGATTTCACTTGGCTCCTTCCCATGTTGCTCTCTCACATGGTTGCCGATTACTGAGCGTTTGTGTTCCTCCACACGTTGATGTAGGTGTCGGCTTGTAAAGCCGACATAATCTGCATCACACAGATCACACTTATATAAATATACAACGTTTTGCTGGTTGACAATTGGAGGTTTAGGTTCTTTAGCTTTAAGCTCATCTTTGATCTTGCTGCTTGTAAACACAGGATGTACCTCGGTATTTATCTTTCGGCTAAGGTCACTAAGTTGCTCACGTAGTTCGTCTGCTGATATCTGATCTTTGAAGGGCAGGGGTATTCTAACGGGAATTTCGCCTGATTGTTGCGGGTGGCGTGTGTTCCCCGTCACCTTCACTTCAACGAAAACCTTGATGGTGTTTTGTAGGAGGGGCTCTGGATAATGCAAACGCGTGAAGATCACCCTTAAGCGTTCACATTCTTGATGAAACAATTGCCAGTTTGGAGAAAGTTTAAATGCGCGGTTCAGCATTGTTTTTAACAGAGAATGTTTGTACTTGATATGAACGTGGCTATGGTAATGCAGAAGTAGCCCAGTATCTGTTGGTTTTCTGTAAACCTTTCGGTCTAACCGGGTGCCGTTTCTGATGATTTCCATTCCTAGGAAAGGAAGTTTCCCGTTTTTCTCAAGTTCCATTGTGAAATTAATGGAAGGGTGGATTTCATTCAATGTTGAGAGAAATGTGGAGGCAGCTTCAACATCCGGCATTATGCTGAGGGTATCGTCAACGTAGCGCTTATAGAAATTGGGCATCTTGTTTTGGTTTGTTAGCTGTTCTTGCCACCCGCAACAATCAGGTGAAATTCCCATTAGAATACCCCTGCCCTTCAAAGATCAGATATCAGCAGACAAACTACGTGAGCAACTTAGTGACCTTAGCCGAAAGATAAATACCGAGGTACATCCTGTGTTTACAAGCCGCAAGATCTAAGATGAGCTTAAAGCTAAAGAACCTAAACCTCCAATTGTCAACCAGCAAAACGTTGTATATTTATATAAGTGTGATCTGTGTGATGCAGATTATGTCGGCTTTACAAGCCGACACCTACATCAACGTGTGGAGGAACACAAACGCTCAGTAATCGGCAACCATGTGAGAGAGCAACATGGGAAGGAGCCAAGTGAAATCACAAAGAACTTTAGGGTCCTGAGAAAGTGCTCGAACAAGTTTGATTGTTTGCTTTTTGAAATGTTTTTTATTCGGGACTTTCAGCCAAAATTAAACAAACAGAGCGATTCTATCTGTGCAAAGCTGTTTACTTAACACTTTTATACTTTTATAGTTTTTTTTTTTTTTAATTCTTTTCACCTCTTTTTTCCCCTTTTTTTTCGCATACGGTTATTTTTTATTGTTCATATGTAAATAATTAGCTTTTTACCTCTTTCCATTGTTTCAGAAATTGTATATATGCGGATTCTTTATTCCATGAACCTTAACTTGAGAATGACCGTGGAGCGGTCGAAACATCGTTCATATTTTTTATCGCTTGCTTTTATAACTAAACTCTGTCACTTTCATAATATAAATAATAGCAATAAAGAAGACTGTTTCCAGTACCTTCTACTCCTATAGTTCATGAAAGCAAATCTCTATCCTGTTTACTAATATAAGTTGCTTATTATAAATAAAAAACCATTTTTTGGCTCAATATCCTAAACGGTACTGCAAAGCTCCTGCTGTGGACCTTTTGAGGCAGAAAACGCTTTTTTGACCCCTAAAACGGAGTCCCTTACCCAGGGATCTGGTAATCTCCTGAGTGCACGCTGAATCTTCAGGTCCCCCATACGGGTCACCAATAATGCTTAAAACTTGTTTTGGCCAATTTTGGAGTATTTCAGGGACTAGTTGATTTGTTTTTGAAGTTCGTAAAAATCATTCATTCTCTGGGAGTTTGAGAAGAAGGAAAATGGACTCTCTGGGATTTTACTTTTTCAGGTTGGCATCCCTGGCACAGTAGCAGGGATGCTTTTGGTAACTATTGGTGTTTGGTAATTTTAGCTTATGGTCAGACTTGAATCTTTTTTGTTGTTCCTTGTTCACAGATCTCCATCTTTATGACACACCTCTCAAACTACGGCTCTGATCGCTTGGCATTACTTGTGTTTGACAGCTTGGTCAAATATCTTCAGTGCTGGACCAATCTGAAGCTGAGCACGGAGCACCCAACAGCCCTCGCTGACAGATACTTTGCAATGTTTCCAGGCGACGTAGAACCAGTTTGGCAGGTATTGCGTACCTGTATGTTTTTACAAGTACCAGACACATAGTTGGTCCATGACATAGCCAGACACGTGTTGGTCCATGACGTACTGGTACCCTGTGTTATGTAGTTACCTGGGTTGTTCTCTCGGAGTACTGCCACTCTCGGGGTATAGTAAGCCTGGTCCTGGAAGCCAACTGTACTGGCTAGTGGCTAGTTGGTAGGCAACGTAAAGTCTGCAAATGATCAGGGCGGAGTTTATCCCATTTTCTGTAGCATGGAGCGACTAGGAGTATTTCTACTCCCCCCTGGATGGGATGCTAGCCCATCACAGCGTTACCCCCAGCATTTAATTTGCTGGTACCCATTTATACACCTGGGTGGAAAGAGGCACTGTGATAGTAAGAACAATGTATCCGGCCAGGACTCGACGTGGACCGCTCAATCTGGAGTCAAGTGCACTAACCATGAGGCCACCACACCTCTCCAGTGGATAGTGTAGTTTATAGCTTTGATCCAAAATCTGTACTCTGTAGCTTCAATCCAGATCAGGAATGTGTTTTAATTTATTTTTTGACAGAATCCTTGTTTGGATACACGACACAAGGAGATCTGGTCATCAGAAAAGAACTGCAATAAACTGCCATCATTTCTTGTAGTTGGTCCTCAAAAGACAGGTACAACAGCTTTGTACACATTCCTAAAGATGCATCCAGATATCATGAGTAATGAACAGAGTGTAAGCACCTATGAAGAGGTCCAGTTCTTCAATGGGCACAATTACATCAGGGGTTTGGACTGGTGAGTTTCTTAGATATTTATAGTTATTAGAGAGAAATGGTTGTGAAATGGACAAAGTTCTTTGTTGTTGAATGTTTTTGTTCATTTTTTTTGGCCTTGACAGTGCACAAAACACAATCAGCTGCTATTTCACTCTGAGGAACTAACCAATAGAAAATAATTTAGTTTTATCAACTGAGTTGATAATTTGAATTGGCCACCGTAAAGAGATTTGAAAGCTGACGTTTCGTTTCAAGCGTTAGCCCTTTGTTGGAGCTAGTGCTCAAAATGTCAGCTTTTGAATCTCTTTATGGTGGCCGATTCACATTATCAACTCAGTTGATGAAACCAAATTATCTTGTAATACTCCCCACCGACGCAGCACCACAGTTTCTTTAGAAACTTACCCCCTTTAACCAATAGAAATGTAACTTTGGTTATGCAATTCATGCGTAGAGTGCAAAACAAATTAAAGATTATGCACAGTCGTGGTCCCTCCAACGTAAATTTAACTTTATTTTTGTATCCTTTGATGTTTCCCAGGCTTGTGGGTATGGCTTAAATTTTTTTCTTTCCTAAGAGGTACCAGTTGTTACATAACACATTGTTTCCTGTCATATGTCTTTGGCTCAATACCCTTAAAGTGCCACCAATGCTCCAGCTGTGTCCCT